>CM053274.1:75324728-75869728 GCA_028583415.1 Protea cynaroides
ACCAATCCCATACTTTTTAAATGCTGACCCAGACTGGTGACGTGAATGTTGTTCTTCTCATTCCACCACCTCTCTCAATGTGTCTAGCCCTCATAAATTTATTAAAAGCTGAGTCCTCAGAATGTACCTTCTATGCTAATTAACAAAGCATAGCATGATGCACATCTTTCAATCTTCGAATTCCAAGTCCACCCTCCTCACGAGGCTTGCACACTGCCTCCCACTTAACCACCACAAATTTTCTTTTTAATGGATCCCCATTCCATATGAAATTCCGCATCATGTCCTCTGCTGATTTCATCATGTTTCTAGGCCAGCCATAAACCGAAAAGGTGTGCACAAATGCACTACTCAGAACAGTTTTCACAAGCTCCACACAGCCTGCATAAGACAGGAACCTACCATGCCGAGTAGAGAATTTGCTTCGAAATCTGTCGAACAGAGTTTGGAAGTATTCCTTCCTAGGCCTCCCTTTAAACAGCTCCACATCTAAATATTTTGTTGGAAACTTACTTTCCATAAACTGAAGATCGCCAACTAACCTCTGTCGTCTGTTTCTCAGCACCCCTTGGGAGAAGAAGACTTTACTTTTAGTCTCCATTCAGAACAGTTGGATTACTGATTTTCTGTTTAAATCTTGCTCCAGATTTCTTCTGTTCTTGATCAATCTCCTTTCGGATCAGTTGGATTACTGATTTTCTGTTTAAATCTTTGTGTGGGTATATACCTAAAAGGTTACGGAGCAGGGCATATCTCTCAATTAAGGTATTATAGGTTATGGCTCATGGCCGATTTCTCAGTAAACAGTATGAGATTCTAGGGAAAATCATTCACACCCACTACCAAAATTAATTGCACAAAATAATGACTAAAAATCCAGCCAAGCAATCTGCTTGAGAATGTGCTTCTCCATGATTGTCCTCCCTTTTAATCCCAAACACTTAAAATGGGGAATCAATGATTCAATCTCTCATTTCAACCATATCATCCCGGTAGGATTTACTCTCTTAATGAGGATCAAAACCACTTTCTTGGTGGAATCAATTGAACATGGAGCCAATAGCAGATTACCTACATAGGCTTTAAAACTCGAATGGATATCCTAAAGCCTACAAAAAGGTTTTGCCTGTAGTATGCATGTATTTTCTGCTTGGATTCTTGAATCTTTTGCTTCTCGGGTGGTTGCGAACAATGCTACTTAGGATAGTGATAAGATCACGTGAAGAGTAACGGTTCACATATGGGGAAGATTTGAGCTCAGTTGGAATTAGGGGTAGAAGTTTAGCCCAACCAGAGTGCCAGACTACCCAAAAAATTTTGCATAGACTGGGCTTTTCAACTTGAAGGAAGGTCGAGAATTGGGATTTTCAGGACCTGGAGTAAGCTTAAATTGGGCCTGGGCTAATGCTTTGGGTCAAATTCCAGTGGGTGTGTATACCGTAAATATCATATTATTTAGGGGCAATTAGACATGACGCACTCCCTGTTTGGTATCAATCCAGCGGACATCCCCTTTAATTTACAAGTTGTTACACTTAACTCCATTCCATCAATTGTCATCCATTAAAGTATGATGTACACGCTACCATTATTAAAAAAAAAAAAATGTCAGAACTGCCCCTCACTCTATGCGATTATATGTTTTTGTACATACTTACATTTAACTTTATTGCACCGGTTTCCCCTACTTGATTTCGTGTTCTAACCCAAGAAGCTTCAACCCTACGCTCTGCAACTCCTCTCTAGTGACTTGGAAGACACCATCGAGGACCTGCAACTCTTCACCAATGACTCATCGAAGGTAAGTTTGGGTTTTTCTCCCTTTTCTCCCTTCAAACTAAAAGTTTTCTAGGGTTTAGATTTAGGAAGTTAAAGGGTTTTATCATTTTAGGGTACGAACTCAAGATATTCCTTTCCAGGTGAGAATGAGTACCAAATCTAAGGTTTTGCTAACTGATTTTAAAGATAGGTTATTGATATCTGTTGATTGAAGGACTGTGTATGACAGAGGTGTGACCTCCTTCTCTTCTAAAGGGTGACTGTTTCAGGTCGAATACACCATTGAGGCAAGGTAATTAAATTTACTCTTTATTTTCTCTGGTTGTTTTGCACTGTAAAAATGGTTTATTGACAGTAGTTTGAGTTTATTGCAGTTGGATCCGACTGCAAATCTGCAATTGGTTGAAAACGAAGGAAAGAGTTTTATCTTGCTGTTGAGAAGCGGATTACTTCACCCTTTTTTTTTTTTTTTTTTGGTTTTTTTTGGGTAAGTTGATTACTTCACCTTTGTTGGTATATCCATTTAATCAATTTTGCAATTGGGCTGCAATCTGTTTCTGTAAATTTCTAATTGCTGGCTTGGATTCTCTATTTTGTTTGCTTGCAATCCTATGCTTTTCAGAGTCAGTCCCATTGCAATGACTAACATAATTTTGTTGTTTGAATTATAGGGATTTCCTGGTTTATTTAATATCAATCTCAGTTAGATTTAGCTCAGTAACCCTAAAATAAATCCCTTTTTTTTTTATTTTTTTAAGAATTGCAGTAGAGAAAAATGAGTGGAATGGTCAACATGATATATGGCCGGTCAGCTCAGAAAAAGATAGACCTAGACTAGTATGGATATATGGACCTAGCATATGACATGTACAATAGTATTCTCAATCATATCGAGAATGGAAGAACTATGATCTTCTCATCCAAATGTATACTTTCTTATGGGATCATAGTTGTCAAAGTGACAAGGAGATCCAAGGCGTTCGGGGCCATCCTGGGCCCCTAGGCGACCAAAGCGTTCCCAGTGTATTTTTTTTATTTCTAAAATGTTAATGCTATATAAATGTTTATATATATGCAACATTCTACATAAATAATCAACATTTAAGACAATTTAATTAATATGAAAAAACCAACAAGGTAACAAATAATGAATAAAGTATAGAACATAAAAAAAAATTATTTATAATAAACAAAAAAATCACAAATCAATAAAGTAAGAAGTTAGAACTTAGAACATCCTAGCGTATAAGTAAGAAATAAGACTGTAAAGAGGAAGACTATAATGTTACTTACCTATATAATGCCAAAATAAATGCTTGTGCCTCTATTCCTCTAAAAGTAAGCTTGTACCCAAGGTTCGAGGTGCCTGTTTCGATGCTGGTTTCGGCCAGCCTCGAAACTGAGATATCGAGTTTGACTGAAACTCGGTCGAAACCTGGTATTTTTCCCAGGACATCTCGAAGCTTGGTTTCGAGAGCCCAAAAGTGTTTTTCTTGTTCTATTTTTTTTTTTTTTTGGAGTTTTTTTAACCATTTTACACATATTCCCACATTAATTTAAATAAAAACATCCAAAATGATAATATGTGTTGTGGATTCAAGTTTGCTAGTGTACGTTTATATCTAGAGTTAAGTAGGCAACACGTATATATGACTAACATTTGCATACTTCTAACAATTTGACCGGAGCGTAACTCCTTTAATATAGTTCGGATTCAAGCAATCTCGAATTCGTTGCAAAACTAGCATAATCAGCTTTCCAACAAATCCGAGATTGCTTGAATCCGAGTTATAATGAAGGAGTTACACTCCGGTCAAACTTTTTTCGGAGTACGCGAATGCTGTTTAAAGAGATTATTTTGACGCGCTCTTGGTTTTTAATGATGCTTTACTATAATAAGATTTATGAAATTTTTATATTTGGAAAAAAGCCTAGCATTTGGAAGTTGAAAATCACCCTCGCACCCAAAAATACGATTTTTGTTCTTGAACTGGAAGGTTGATTTTTTTATTTTTCTGAAATTTGAATTTTAGACTATTTTTATTGGATTCAAATGGGAGGGGGTATTTGCTTATTTATGAATAATATCTTGAGTAAGAAATATTTACTTAAATGATATTAGTCATAAATAAGTATTGCCTGATAAATGTTGTTCCTGTCTAGCCTAATAAATCTTGTGAAGAAAATTCAAAGATCAAGGAAAAATATGAGGGGAAAAAAAAAAGACATATTGAAAACAAGGCAGCCGCCCAAACATTCTGGGCGTCCAAGGCACCCTAGGTGTCGCCTAGGCACCCTGGGCCACGGCCCACGGCCTTTCTCATGTTCGTAAGGCGCCCTGGCGCCCAGGCCTATAAAGACCGCCCAGACGCCTAGGACGCCTTGACAACTATGTATGGGATTGAGGACTTAGTAGTTAAAACTGATGATGATGTTTTAAATATTTTGGCTATTCATGAAGGAGTGGAGTCCATTAGAGTCAATGCATATGATGTGTAGGCAAGTGATCACTTCAGCAACAATTATACCATAAATGGCTACCCTCCATTAATAGCTGGTAGAGATGATAAAAGTAGTATGCAAAGCCCTGAAATCCTAGAATGGGTTATTTCTACTTGTGATATTGTTGTACCAGCTACTAGTAGGGTACCAATGGCCACAGTTAGGATGGCGTGCTTCTAGTTGTGTTGTTGTTAGCAGTAGTAGGGGAACTGTTACAAGTACAGGGGCTGGTAATGTTAGGTCATATGTTCATAGAATCATAGTATGGGGATTGTTACAAGCACAATTACTGCTAGTGGTGCTGCCACAGGTGGTAGAACTACTGCAAATGTAGTATCAACGTGTAAAAGTACTGCACTTCTAGGGGGAATGGTACAACTGTAAATTGTGTAAGTAAAAGTATATCTACTATTAGGGAAAAAGGAAAGGAATCCATTGATCTCAGAGCTGCAAGCAAGGAATGGTGGCAGTGGTAAGGGACTTGATGGTTTTGTCAGTTGATGTCAGATCTGCAAGCAAGGAATGGTGGCAGTGGTAAGGGACTTGATGGTTTTGTCAGTTGATGTCAGATCTGCAAGCAAGGGTAGTATCATTGGAAAGGGACTTAATGGTTCTTCAGTTGATGTCAGATCTGCAAGCAAAGGTGGATCCTTTGGATGAGGAAGTGGTTGGATTTTAGGAAATGAACTGGGAGCTACCAATAATGGTCCAGTGATTCTGAAAGTTTTGGTTTTGATGACTCTTCAGATAAGGATTGGAAATATCAAGGAGAAAATGAACATGATGATGATAGTACAGAAGGAGAAGATTTGTTTTTGTTCGATCATCCACCTGCTTGGATTAAGTGTATTGTGTTAGTATGTTACAGTTCCTTCAGATTCCTTGGCATCGAGTGTTTTCTAGTTAGGTTTGCTCAGTGTTTGTGGTTGTATCTTCCTTTTTTCTTTTTTATTTTCACTCTTCTCTCTACTTGGTCCACTACGGTGCCTGAGTTTCGGTTCTGGGTTTCTGTTCTTGGCTGTTTCTCAAGCTCTTGTACGCCTTTTTTTTTTTACCCTTCGTGGATGATCCACTATGGTGCCTGGGTTTCTGTTCTGCCTGTGAAAGTGCTTTAACATCCACCATGCCATCCATGGGGTTCACAGAGAAAAGCAGAAATTGGTGGTGTTCTTTTTATTGTACTCTACTTGAAGAGATTTGCATCTCTCCTAGCTCAGAAGAGCCCGTCGGCTTCACGGTTTCTTGACCTGCTGTTTGAGAATGCCAGAAAAAGGCCGGCCCTGTAGAAGAGTTCCAATGGATTGGTTTGATGTTGTTTGTGGCAGTGCTGTTTCCTGGAACTGGTGCTTGGACTGGAGCTATTATAGCTTCGATATTAGACATGCCCTTCTGGTCTGCCGTCTCTGCAAGACTGCAAATTTCTGCGGGGTTGTGTTGGCTGGGCTTTTAGTACACTTACTTGTAAACCTTGGTCTTAAGTATGTTGTAGCCACTGGCATTGTTCTCTTCTTTGTTTCTACATTCATGTGGAGTTTCTTGAGAAGTATTAAGAATTCTGTGGGCTCATCAAACTGATTTGGTGCTTCTAACTGATGAATGATGTAATTTTTTCTCGAGCAGTCAAACTGATTTCATCTTTAGATTTACAAAATACAGATTTTTTGGGTTTGGGGTGCTTGGAGTCTTGGACTGTGTTGTTTGACAGCTTTTCTTTCATGTAATCTCTCTCACAGTTCCAAATTACCTTAACAGCATCCTCCTACTGTAGTTATATGGTAAAGAACTGAGAGAGGAATGAGAAATGGCTCTATGGATATTGTATTTTTGACCCATATTTAGAGACTTTTGAAAACCTTTATTTCTTTCATTTGTTATATTGGTGTTGTTCACGGATGAAAGCAGAAATTGTTCTTTTTGCTTCCTTCATTTTGTTTTCTGGATGAACCTTAATAGCATTGTATATTTTGAGACTAATGTTAGCAAACATAGTTGATTCTGATTATTTGTCCTGTTGCCTTATTAATCTTATCTTCTTTTTTTTCTTTTCTTACCAAAAAAAATCATATACAAAATTGTAATGCTACAAATTTTATCACCTTGAATCCAATAAAATGTTGCTTTTCAAATCTGATTTGTTAGTTTTTAAATCTGATTCATTAATGTATAAATTTTTAAGTTATATCGTTCATTGGATAGGTTCAAGGTCAATCAGGTCAACCCGACCCTGACAGGGTCAATCAGGGTAGGGTTAGGGTTAGGCCCAACCCTACCAGGGTAGGGTTAGGGATGAACATTTTCCTGACCTGGCAAGGTTAGGGTTTTAAGAAACCCGGCCCTATTGCAGCCCTAGTGTTGGGTGTGCTTGGGGAGAAATAGTGGAGGAGGTTGGAACTCAAGGCTTGGAGCTTAGGTTGGGACTGTCATCCTCTTTAAGTAAGTCCCTCAACTCCTCCTTGGGTATTTATGATGTTCATTTTGATGGTGGTGGTTGGCCACCATTAATGGCCACCATTAATGGTTGGCCACTGAACCCTAAAATCTAGGATTTTGTCATTTATGACTTATAAATGTTAATGGGGGTGGGAATAATGTTTCCCACATGCAAATCAAGTTGGGAGATGATGAGGAGACAAAGCTCTCCATTTGGAACTCATCGTCCTCGCTAAGTCTGGTTTCTCGGACTCAGCCGGTGGATGGGGCAAGACCATTGCCCTCAAGTCCAGCACATGGGCCATGTGTGGCCTGGCTATCAGATGGGGCCGGCATGGCTCCCATCCTCCGCCAGACTCAACACTTATAAAATATCTCGGGCTGAGCTCCGCCAGCAGACTAGCTAGTGGCATGATCCGCCGGATAACATCCCTCGGCTGTGCTCTTGGGGCTGCCTTGTGCAATGGGGCCGGCTAGGCCATTGGGAGCCGGAGGCACCAAGTTGGCGGCACAACCAACTGCCGCCTCACTCATAGAAGGTTCATTGTGATTATAAGGCTTTGCCGACAGATGATTCCGGAGGCACCTACCCTGGCACCATCGGCCGTCTTGGTTACTGATAGCATATCTACCTAATTAGATCCTTCGGGGACCAACCGTTGGGTTTCCGACTTACCTAGGGACCTGCATTGGAGCATTTATAACACGCCTAAGCTGGTTTAAAATATATTGTACACACTTAATGTAATTTATGTAATTTAATTGGTAAACCAACAAGGGTATTGACGAAGCCTATCGCCGGCTTCTAAGTTCTGCAGCAGTAGTGGTGCCTACAGGTGAGGGGTTGGGTTCGTAGAATTAGAATATTATGTATGTCTATGAATATTGAACTGTGATTACATACCATACTTTATTAGTTATACTTGAGCATGCATTTGCATAATAACTATGTATGCTATGGATGGATGTGGTGGTGTTTGGTCTATGTGACATGCTCCCACGACTGATTTTAATTGCTAGCTCAACTTAATATTGTGAATCGCGATGCATTGTGTTGAAGGTTGATATGGTGTTGCGCATGCGCATGGAAGACATCTGCTAGATGCTTTTTAATTGGATTATGTTTAACCTGTATTTTCAATTCAACGTCAAGTTACTTTTGCAGATCTAACAATCAGCATTCCACCCGCATTTTTTAAGAGGATCCAACGGCTAAGGATTCAGATGCTTGCTGGTGATGGACCACATGTCACCCGATCTTTTATGCATCAATCCCTGGGGAAGAGGATTAAGTTGGCCCTTGCGAACAGCTTGATACACTATCACCCTTCAACCCTTCTGATCCATCAGATTCACTTCCACTGTTCCCAGATCAACGATTGAGTTTTTTTGGTGATTTCTGACTCATTTTATGGGCTTTTGAAGCTCAGTTTTTTGGGTGTTTAAAAAACGAAAGGGAAGCTTTGGAAGGCTTTTGGGGTGCTTTGGGAGTAAAAAGACATCCAACTTGTGTTTGTGAAAATGCCTCAATGATTATGGAAGCTTGATGGTGCTACAAGGGAAGAGTTTGTGACACTCATGAGGCAAAGGGGTCTTCCAAGAGTGGAAGCGTGCATCAAAGGTAATTTTTCATGATTAAAACCCCCATTTATTGTAATCTAATAGGGAGGTGTTTGTTGAAATGCCTATTAACACTAGGTGCTTGAAATATGAAAGGGATTTGTATTTGACTTTCTTTATTATATTCATGGATTGTAACTAACAAGCTAGGGCAAGCCCTTGCTCTTTTAGGATCAAGAGTTGAAGTCGTTGTAACACCACGGTTGTTGAGGCAAATGAATTGTATGTGGTGAATATCGAATATATACGAGGCCCAAGAGGGGTATTACTCTGTGGATGTAGCATTCACATAATGTGGAGGTGAACCAAGTAATTTGCATGTTGTGTGGAATTTTTAGAGTGTTATTAGTTTTGCTGGATGGATGTGCACAAGCCGGTTGGCCTAACCACATTATGGTTGTGAGGTAACTGTGCACATGCTTGTGTGACTAATTTGTTTTGTGATACTACTGGGTTTGAAGTAAAATTTGAAGAAGCCCCACCCTCTCAGTGCTAAAGCCTAGAGTATCAACATAATCCCATGTTTATTGTGCGGTGTTGGCGGCTGAAGAGGATCTGAATTCAGTCGCAGGACAATAGTAATGCTCCTTTACTTGCATTTCTTTCCCTTTCTTAATTCCAACTGTTCCATTAAGTGTCGTTTGTGGTTTGAATTGAACTCATCTACTGTCCGGATATTTTCAAATGCCTCTTGTTGAGCTATAAAATCAACTTCTGATATCTTTGATGGATTTGACTAGCTCATATGACTAGCTCTGATATTGTTCTTGTTTGCTTGATAAATCGCCAAGGTGCCAAGATCTCAGTGTTAATAAAATAAGAAACCACCTCTAAGAAACTCAGAACCGTTGATACAAAGAATAACTACAGTTTCACCTCTCATCAGTGAAATCGCTTCGCAGGTTAAAATTAACTCAAAACAGTGAGTTTTGAGATTTTCATTATATCCTTTAACCCAAAGCAATTTATGCGTAAAGACCTACTTAAAATTTTTTAATTTTGTGCAAAATTACATTTTTTTTTTCTTCCCCTTTGGAAATACCCTCACCTCAGTCATACTAAGGATAAATGATAGGGGTTTCAATTTCAAGCCTGCACCGTGTAGTCCGATCAAACCCAACCGATTATGGACAGAGACCAACCGACCCAATTATCAAAGGTGTCGGGTTTAGGTTCAGACTGATTATTAAATAAGCGTTCACAATCCAAGGGTATAAGTCAGCCGAATGAACCGAATATACCTTTAAACCAAACAGAATCTTAGTTTAAACCAAACAAATACAAGCCTAAAGATAAAAATTCAACATTAAAATGTCTCTTACACTCTTTCATTTCTTGAGTCTTCCATTTGTTCTTTTCGTCATCCTCTTCATATACATAAGTGATCACAAGCATAATAAGAGGTCTTTTACAATCCTATAAGAAAGAATCTAATCTATAATATAAGAACAATTATGGATTAGTTAAACAGGTTGTCACGGTGCGGAGTGTGAAAATGATGGGAACCAATTAAGCCAGACCGAGACCGACCAATCAACATCCCAATAAATGATGTCCGTTACAAAGTCTGTAACCTACTCGGTTACAAACACCCAAAACTAAAATTAAAATTAAATAAAGTTCAAATTGTAATTAAAGTATGCAAGGATAATTAAAAAGAAGGAAAGTAAATTTTTTTTACAATTTCCACTTAGAAAAATCATTACAACATATATTATCAAATGACTATGTAACTAATTTCAAATCATTCTATATTTAGTTATTTACTTACAGTTCACTTTGCATCCATATCCCTCGCACTTAAAAAGAAAAATAAATTTTACATATAAAAAATATCATTACTAATTATGATTAAAAATTTAAATAATTTAAAAATCATGTTGTATTATACTTATACAAGTTTCTTTTTAAAATTTATAAATTTCACTTCCCTTCCCTTTTAATTTCCCTTGCAATCAAACTGAACCACATTGACAAATAAATAACGCAAAAAGTTGTGTATGACAATGGCTTGTACCGTATAATGGGCAGGGGAGAATGTATAATATCAATTCCGCCCTCTCTACTGGACGAAGGGCTCGGTACACAACCTGTAGGCACACAGCGTGTATAAAAACAGAGTCCAATGACTAATGGAAAAGTTAGTCGTCCCTCTGGTAAGTGACAATTAGCCTTGCCTCCGGGGGTCTCAACCATCAAATTTTACAAGATCTGACAAACCCTTCCCTGAAATACCAAAATGACCCGTGTATTGTGGTTTTGTTGATGACACGATTTGAGTAAGAAATCAACTGTATAGTGTGAAGATATGTTCTAAACTTTATTCACATGGCCAAAGAGCTTCAGGCCGCTTTGACACCAGACATGACTAGAGTTCCAAATGTAAGAGAAAATAGGGATTTATTCTGAATCATGCAACTAGTATTCATATTACTCTTAGAAAACCATGTAAACTTAAACTTGCATATCTTCAAATTTTCCTTTTGGAAGAACTGAATCTAATATATTTAAGGATAAGAAAGTTACATCATTAGAGAAAGCAGAAAGGTTAACATAAAATGTCTACCAAAAATGGAGAATAGATGAACTATTGTAGTTTAACCTAGAGCTCTCCACCTAATGCCTCTTCATTCTGCCCTCAGATTTGGAAAGCATCACCCCTGAAATCTTGTTAATCTCATACAGCAGTCCCACAGAGAACAAGAAGCTGCATTGGAATAAAAGAACATTAAAAAAGACATTTCTTTTACACACTAAGCAACACAGGATTTCTTTCTGAATATCAATTTGGTGCGGAAGAAGTTACAGAAACAAGAACAAGGGGATCAGTTCCAGTTGATAATTGTTCGTCATGGTCGAAATCCCCTGCATCGTTGTCACTTCTACCTTCTTAAGATTTGGACTTATTGAGATTCTTATATTATGGTGATGTTTAGTATACTACTTAGTCTGTCACTAGTGTTGGTGGTGTTTAGTAATTAGTTATTCTATGCTAACTTGGCTACACTGTGTGAGTCGAATAGGATAGTTTCCTTCTAATTCTAGAATAGAAGAGTTCTACTAATTTTATATATCCTAGTTTATATAGACTTCCTTTGAATATTGTTACTCCTTTATTCATTATAATAAAGCTGGGACAATGGGGGAGATACCTCACATCAATCCTCTTTCTCCTTCCATTCACTCCAACTACTTCTCCTTCTCTTTCTCTTTATTTTTTATTTTGTTACATGGTATCAGAGCGGTAAACTTTGGTTTCTGTTTTGATAGTCCTTTAGAGTTATTCATTGTGTTCTCTGTGTGATATGCAGCCACCACTACTGCTGAATCTGATCTCGATGAAGATTGATATTGAATAAAAATTTGTTCTGTTCAAGAGTGTTGCTACATGCTTGCTGGCTAGAATCAAAGGTTGGATCAAATGATGTTGTTCTCCTCTCCTTTTCTCCTTTCGAATTTGATCTCTCTTTTGCTGCTTCATATTATTCTTCTCCTTCTTTACTATTGATACTGTTTCTGATCTCTCTTTTCCTGTTTCCTATTATTCTTCTCCTCCTTTCAATTGATACTCTTTCTGGTTCTTACGGTTGCCTATTTTACGTTTGGTTTGGGAATTCAAAGAACTCGATAGAACTCCTCCATTACATCTCAGATCAGCCTCTGAGATTTCAGTCGAAGGCTACTTATCCTAGGGCAACTCAACCCCTTTAATTCCATGCCCAACCATAAACCCTGCTGTGAGTTACAAACCCCACTCGAAATCTGAACCTTGTTCTACCATTGGGATCAATTTTAGAGCTGTTAAATCAACTATTGGATACTGTTTGAGGTGTTTATGTTGTTGATTTGACAGACAAAGGGGATAGTAACTTCATCCTAAAATTTCAGTTCAAATGATTTTGCATGAGAAACCTCTCTCCTCTGAATCATCTACGTGGGGAAGAACTTCGATTTTTTTTTTATTATTTAGTCCTACTACCCACGTGTAACCCCTCTCTACTAATTTCATATTTTATTCTTTCTTTCAAGGTTAGTTTCCAAAAATGCCATTGCCTTTTAAGAGTATTTTGTTTTATCTCCTTCCAATACTTCGCTTCCAAGACTATTCCAACTCTTTAATTCTATTTCCAATTAAGTCTGAAGGATATGTTTGTTTGACTCAAAAGAAATTAAACAATTATGATAATTTATAACATTATCATTCTTTCTTTGTTAACTACCCATGGCCCCTTGAACATTGTGGTTGATTACCAGATTGCCACCCATACCTACAGATTGGCTTCTTTAACTCTTGGGTGGGCCCATTAGCAAATCCAAAGGGTTTCCGACCTGGGTCCTGCATCATGGTGATTGGAGGTTATTTTATTGGGATCTTATTTGCCGCTGCTCTTCCTTATGGGATTTATTGAGCTGCTCATATTATGCATTGACTGTCCACGTGGAATGCTCTACGTGAAGGGAAGAGTATGTTTGCTTGTATTTGCTTGTGTTGAAGCCTACTACTACCTACTTCCTTTTTTGCTCATGGAAGAACCTACTACTACTACTTGGTTCGCAAACTTATAATGAAATGCTAACTGCAGCCACTACTGCCTCGATTGCTGGTTTCGCAGTGACCTTTATTGTACTACTATCTGCTGCTACTCTTGCTACTACTACTACTGCTACTACTGTGCTACTGCTGCTATTGCTGCTATTGCTGCTAATACTACTACTACTACTACTACTAAGACCATGTGTTTTGTGGTTCAGTTCTATTCTTGGCTGGAGCATGTTCTAGCTTGAGGGGGAATGTTGTGATTCTTCTATTATGTTAATGTTCAGCATACGCTTAGTGTTGGTGGTGTTAAGTAATTAGTTATCTATGTAACTTGGCTACACTGTGTAGTCGAATAGGATAGTTTCCTTCTAGTTCTAGAGTAAAAGAGTTTTAATTTTATATTTCCTGGTTGATATAGACTTCCTTTGAATATTATAACTCACTAGTTCAATATAAATAAAGCTGGGCGATGATAGCGATGCGTCACATTGATCCTCTCTCTCGCCTTCCATTCACTCCATCTTCTTCTCCTTCTCTTTCTCTTTCTTTTCTATTTTGTTACATGAATGATCATGAATACTTATTGATTTTGATGGTCGTATAAAGATATTTATGTCCAACAGTAATTAAACATAAGAACTGTAAGGCCATTTCAACATTTCATGGTTGAAAAGAGATTATGAAATCCAGATTCCTTAATTAGAGACCACAAAGTTCAAACCCTATTAAATCATATCATAGCCAATCTGCCATTTTATTGTGCAAAGATGGAACATCTTGTTGACTCTAGAACATGCCACTTCTTGTCTAGTAGACGTATTTGTGGACAACAAACCCTGGTATTTGTATTTACCCAAAAAAAAAAAAAAAAACCCTGGTACTTGTAAGAGTTGGTACTATGCAGAAAATGAATGAGGTCATCATTCAGTTCAGCAGTATATGCCAAATTTTGCACAATCTTAAGTCCCAACCATCAAAATGGTGACCTAGCATAAAATGATTGGATACAGAACAAAAGAAGGCTCATACATATAGTGACAATTGATAGTTTAAAGACACAATGTTTGAATGGTAGACATCAGACGAAAGGACAGGAAATACGTGAATTCAAAGTTAAGGCACAATTGTCATTCTCAATTAACTGAACACCATAAGCTCAAGTACATTACTATCAATGATATTTTACCTTCGCTTAGCATACTTTGAATCGTTCAATGACCTACTTAGCTAGAGGTTCTCCTGGCTACGTTGTAAGCATAAAAGGAATGGACAATGAGAAATATTAACCGCCATCAATATAACATAACTTTTGATGTAGGACAGAAAGTGAGGAGACTGAAGTTGTTATCTGCAATTTAAGGTCAAGGAAGAGCTATTTAAGATCAGAATTATGAAAAAGTCCACTCAATGGAGTTATCATAGAGTGTACCTTCTACAATTTTGATGGAAGATCAAAACCCAAATATGGAGTACAAATATGGTAAGAAGTGAGGGAAGTCCAAGGTTTTCAGAACCGGTTGACAGTGTTTGAAAAGAAGGTGATCTCTGATCTGGTTTCAGATCTCAGAAGACAGTAATAATCACTTTAAAACAAAGCATCCGCCACCTGCTGTTCCAAAAGCTATATTTTTTTTCTCCCACTCATCTCTATCCAGGTCTGATTCTTAGAATTGGGTATTGTTTTTAGTTCCTGCAGTTGGGCCCATCAGAATCAATTGGAAATATTATAGTCCATTTAGAGTCCTGGTTATAAACTGCCAGTACATTAGCTTCTATTTTGAATATTTTCTAAACATACTTCTATTTTTAAGTCAGATTCTTTTATTTTGTTAAATCACTTCAATGCCCCTGGTTAGTTGTTAGTTAAGAGGGGTACTTTATGCCTTTTATCAGTAGAGTTTAACATATAAAAGGGTCCTTCATGACTTCGATGATTTGCCTGCAGGAGGATCATCAAAGGTTGGAGAAAGAGATAGAAAACTGACTTAAGAGTAGGGAGTAGAGGGGCTGTGTATATCTATTCCAATTGGGGTGGTAGCTCGAGTCAACAAATGGGAGAGGCAGAACACAATTCAGCTATATTTTCTTCAATAAGAACTTTATAGTTGCAGCAGTTTGCTGGCATGGTCATTTCCTTGGTCATTACACATTTAAATCCCCTTGGGTTTCTCCTTCATGCTTCCTCTACTTTAAAATCTCAAAGGTCCACATGACCAAACTACCATAGTGATGCCGTATTAACTAGAAAGGCAAGGAAGAAAATCAGTCCTGCAGTTTGGTTTGGTCTGACTCAAATCTGGTTCAGTCAATTGGGTTCCATGCACCAGCCTAGTTTCTGATCAGATCAGGTTACTTATCTGGGAAAATTTAGGAGATTATTTACTTTACTTAAATACTGTTGGGTTGCTAGGTCAGACTGGGATATGTCCAGTCTTATTTTTTCTTCATTTTATTAAGAATTGTAATAGCATTAGGATGGCTACAAAGCAGCTCTCTGCTAGAGGAGATTCACTCAGATTTGATTCCTATTTGTGAGTTTTTATAATACATTAGTCTTTTGGCCATACCCCATGATTTGTTTAATGAAAGATGAAGTTTTTCATCTCAAAGTTTCTGGATTTTCATACAGTTGCTTTGGTGGATTGTAAGGTGGTTCAGTGGATTCAGAGTTTCTCTACTACGGAATCAAGGCAATTTGGTGGGTTCCAGTTTAAATCAGGTGGGACTTTATTCAGTTCTTTTTTTTCTCTGTTTCTAACTTCCAGATCTGCGATTCTTATAAACCTGCACACGATTTATTTATTCCTTCTTTAGTTGCCGATTTGTTTTCTGATCTATTAATCTATCAGTGACATTACTGCAGTCTCTGATCTGGTTTCTGAATCAGTTTTCAAGATCTGATGGTCATTGAATTTTACAGTCCTATTATTTTACAGTCCTATAATTTTACAGTCCTATTGCTACACTAATTTCTTAAATCTTCAGTTTCTGAAATTCGATTTCAGTTCATTGTTTAACTTTGTTCTCTGGTTTCATTGATGATATATCATTCTCTGATACTGTTTTGAAGGTCAGTACTGCTCAGAATTTCAGATTCTAGTGTCCTAACCCCTGTAAGATTGTCCCACTTTTGAACATTGGACTATCAGATTCAAGTTAAACTTTGAAGGTCTATATTCCCCTCTAATTCTGACCTTCGCATAGACTTTGACTCAGATCAGATTTGTCTTTGCTCTATTATTAAATTTCTCTTCAGTTCTAGTTTCTGTCAGAATTTCCGTTTCCTGCTTCAACTGAGTCTTCAGTAACTTAGAATCTAATCATTGGATTGATCTGAAATTTTGATATAGTCTCCCAGTTAAAAGGTACAATCGACCTGAATAATGACTGCAGCTGAATTGTTGATTTTCTATATCAGTTTTCTCGTGAACCTGGAATATTCCTTTTTCTGTGATTCTGGTTATTTGTTGGTTTTCTAAACCATAATCCTTAGGTGTTCTAGGATCCAAGCAATGACAGGCAATGACTCAAGGAATCCTGACATAGACAGACCTTACAATTTTATAAATCAGTTGTTTGAAGATTTCCAACAAATGTCTGACAATGTTAGACACATGTCTACTGCTGTTGCTGCCTAAAACAATGTGGTAAGTCTTCCCCATTCCCCATGCTATTTTCAGAATATCACAGAACAGGAGAGGGAATACCTACACACATTCAACTGGAAACAATACTTCGACAGTTTAAGGGAGAGGACCACAGGGAGTACCTATGCAGCAGACTTCTTTGGAAAATACAGTGTGCACCTTACTTGGAGACTGGTTTGACTACTTGTTCGATTGATGACACATAGAAGGTGAAGCTTGAGTTGAAAGAATATGATGAGAGAGGGAATCCTGATTGGCCACAATCGCAGTGAACTGGTAGAACCAGAATATAAAACTCACAACAACTTCCAATCCGACGGTCGGATGAAACACAAACTTTAATACAAGGTAGCAAGTATGATAAGTGACATATCCTAATATCAAAGCAATCCAACTGTCAGATGAGAGGAAATGGGATAATCATAGGACTGCTAGCCTAGTGAACAGATGTAAGTGTTTTTTTTTTTTAACTATAATTAAAAAGTCAAAGCGGTGACATGGCAAGAAATATCAGAAAAGATCAATGTGTCATATTAGGACCGGATAACATCATATCAGAATTGGAACTTGATCCAATGGTGGATATGAAAGTTATTAAGAGATCCTAGTGGTGATAGATTTCCTCAAATCATAAAATAACACATTAGAAAGCTGCCAGCAGAACAGTCTCAGATTGACAAGAGATAACACTATCGCAGGCAGATTAACAGGGAGATAAACAATAGATAGCAGTGATCTTGATGAACATTAAGAGACAGAACCTGATTGGTCACTAATGTGATAACCACAGTAAAATCAGAAATTTAAAACAACTCATCCAGATCGACAGCAGCAATAAAATAGGATCAGATTCCAATAGATGGGTGAATACAATTGGTCAGAATCAGATTAACTTTATTATGATCAACAGCATGAATCGAGTAAACAAAATAGAATTCAATCAATTAGTTAGCTCGACACAGCAGAAAAATAATAGGAATAACAGATCCTGGAGTATAGGGAAAGGAACTTTAAACATGGATGGATTGATGGAAACAAAACAGAAAAAACAATACTAGAGCAGTGTGGATCAATGGAGGGAGGGTGGAACTGGAACTAGAGCTGAAACTAAACTGCAGAAGCAGAAAACTTACTTGACATTAATGAAGGGTAAGGAGAAGAATGATATGACCAATTGAATCACCACCTGTGGCCTTGACAGTCTCCCACTGCTGGAGATCTCTCACCTCAACCGACTTTCTCAGCAACTGTTTACAGCAAACAAGCAATAAGCTCTTCTTTCATTATTCTCAACTGTCCCTGCCCTTAGTGCCTTACAAACTATTTATAGAAATAAATAAAAGAGCAACCGGCTGGGAAGATAAGTCTCCAAGCCATGGACCATATCCTAAATAAAAATTTAATAGGAACTTCTAAAAGCTATAGAAAGCTTCAGCCGACAAGGCTTTTAGCCTATAGCCGATTTTATTCTAAACAAGCCTAACCGACCCTATTAAAGAGCCTATGGTCGACATTACTAATTGGTGGGGCCACACATTTACTCACTTAATTAATTAAACCACTAATGGGCCTCATAAAGGGACATTACATGAAATAAAAATAGAACTAACTTAAACCCACCAAATAAACCAAGCCCAAACACTTACGTAAAAAACACAGGCCCTAGACTTAATTAAAAACATTGATCTAAGAAACAGCCGAGTCTGTGGGCTGCTTTCAGCCTGGCCATAAGCTATTGCTGCATCAGAATACAATGGGAAATCCGATCCCAAATATTCTACAACAGGCATGCCTGTCCGGATGACTACTTTGACTTGTTTACTTTGACAGAGGAAAGGAAATTGAGACTTGCACGAGCTAAATTGAAAGGACCTACAGAGTGGTGGAAAAACAATGAACGTAGACTACATATGTGTGATACAACACCTACCGCATGGGGCAAAGATGGAGGAGTTGAAGCACAAATATCTTCCTCCCCCATTCAGAGTTCGGCTGCACAACAAGTTCAACACCCTTCAACAGGACAGCGTATCAGTTGAAAAGTACATGGAACAGATAGATGCACTCATCTCACACAGAGGAATCAATGAAAGATGATATGCACTTAGAGGAGAATCTTAACCTCCCCTCTAAAGGGGTCTGATGGGGACATCACAGCAGCTAGGGGTAGCAGCAGCTTTACTTTGTTTTACTTTATTTTCTTTTTTGGTTATTTCAGTTATTTTATTTTCAGTAGGTTCTTTCCTTCTTTTTTTGTGTACAGCATATAACAACCTACCCCCCACCCTTTTTTTTACTGCTATTTATTTTTTGAATTACTTAGTTATAGGAGTTATAACTGCCCCAGGCAGTGCTCCCATCCCCTCCATGGTTTCTCTTTGGCATTATAAGTGCCATTTTTGCTGTAATTTTGGATTATGCAATGAAATGAAAGAAAACTCTCTTGGTCTGTAAGGCCCCGTTTGATAACTCTCCGTCTCCAGATTCCTTAATCCATCTCTGGAGCAATTTTTTTTTGAGTAAAAACAAGTTTGATAAACACCCAAAAAAAAAATTTCTCAAGACCAAAATCAATAAATTTGCTGATCCTCAGCCAGATCGTCAGACACAATAGATTCTACTTGGCGCATCAATCCCAAATTAGTAGCAGCCATTTGTATCCTTATGTGACATACCTGATTCAACTATTCATCGGTAGAATCCTCAATATCTCATTTTCTAATCCATGAGTGCAGGTTTCCACTCTTCTCATCCCTTTCTACTCGTCTCATACTGAGATAATTTATAGGAAAAACATATTCTGCTAAAATTCCTGAAACACATAAAAACACTGGATCCAAATATCTGGCCATGGAATACAGGACCTAACTGACAGACCATGACGAACACGTCCAACAAAATCCGACCCAAAACGATCCAATCAAACTGGATTTGGAACAAATTCAGGAGCCAGATAAACTTATGACATTGCGAAGGGCAACAACACTGAGGAAGGTAGAGGTTCTCTTCAATGGTGAGTTTTCGTCGACATCTTCATCGGCAAGCAAAGCATCAGCCTGCAGCATCAACTCAGATAGCTGAACTAACTCCTCTACCGCCTCCATGGCTTTGCCGAAAATAATCACTGAGGCAACACAGAGATCAAAAATCCAGAAAACGAATCAACAAAGTATGATTCAGATGCACCAGAGATTGAATGCAGAAAGCCCTAGAAATTTGGCAGAGAGAACTAGATCCAGATCAGGGTCCAAATTCAGATATTAAGGCAAGAGAGATGATCACTTTCAGATAGCCTAGAGGGGATGTGGACAGAGAAAGTCGCAGACTAATGTGCTCTGAAGCATCGAGAGCATCTTTTTCTAGCTCTCATATTCTGACTCCGGGAGTTGGATTTTAGACAAGTTTACTTCATGGGAACTGGAATCAAACCGGATTTTCCAAACATGATTCTGCTCCCAAATGACTCCCTGGGAGTCGGAATCACTGGGATTCAGGATCCAGAGAGTATGAGGCCTAAGTCTCCCTCTCTTCTCTCTCAATTTCTTTCATGGGAGCTGGAATCAAACCGGATTTACCAAACATGATTCTGCTCCCAAATGACTCCCTGGGAGTCGGAATCACTCGGATTCGGGATCCAGAGAGTTATCAAACGAGGCCTAAGTCTCCCTCTCTTCTCTCTCTCAATTTCTGATTTCCCCTACCCTTCTTCACTCTTCTTATTTCTATATGGCCATTATTCTGAAATCAAGCACTCCCTCCCCCTGACCACAAATTTAATTTTCTATTCATGTTATGCTTTATTTTAAAGTATGTTTAATGTTCCACTGTCAACTCCTCCCTGCAACATTTAGTCTTCTATTACTCCATTATCAATTTTTGCCATTGTTAGACAACTTACTAAAATTTCAGGTTCTGTTTTTTATTATTATTATTTACTGTATAAAGTATATGCTCAGCCCATGTTCTGTATAGCTTTCTGAATTCTGTTAACAGTACTTTACCACCTCATAACACCCTGTACTGTGCTTATATTTCAGTATCATTTCTGGTAAGTATTCTAATTCCTTTATATTGAATAGTAACTTAATTTGCATAAAACTGATTTTCCTAAGCACTAAACATAGCTTTTATTTTTTAGGAATATTGAAATTTCCTGCATAACACCTTGTCAAATGTTGTCTTTTAATTACTAAATCATATTTCACTCTACTTGATCATTATTAAGTTGGTACTCATATGTTAGGAATATGTTGTTCATTAGTTATTAACTTCAGCTCTAAAATCCAATTGGATGTCATGTATGCTGCTGCCCTCTATCCAAACTAGCTATTATCTTGCTTAACTTAAGTGTGGGGGGCCTAAGCCTAGGCTGTCCTACATCAGGTCACTTTTCAAGCCAGAGACTGTACAAGGACAACACCTTCAGCTAGAATCATGACAGGAAAACCTGCAGTCGTCAGAAAGGACAAGGGAAAGGCACCTATAGACAGTAGGAATCACATTGAATGCCTTCACTATCATAAGATGGGGCACAATGCCAAGAATTGTCCCAACAAGCTAATATTCGAATTCAGTTTATTGTTCCACTTTGTTCTCTGGTTTTATTGATATACCATTCTCGTATTACTATTTAAACGGCCTTTAAATTTCTGAACTCGATTGGCAGTTCAGAAAGTCAAATATTCCAATACCCATTTCCCAGAAGGATTGTCCCATATCTTATCCTCTGAGCATCGGATTCAAGTCAAACTTTGATAATCTATTGTCCCTTCTAATTCTGACCATTGACTACTACACTTCAACCCAGATCAGAATTGTCTTTGTTCTGTTAATAAATTTCTATTGAGTTCTGGTTTCTGTCAGAATTTCAGTTTCCTGCTTCAACCAAGATTATTCATAATCTGAATGGTTGCAAGGGGAATTAAAGGGAAAGGAAGTGAAATTTGTAAACTTAAAAAAGAAACTTTTGTAATCATTGCATCACATGCTATCACATGACTATGTAACTAATTCCAAATCATTCTATATTTGATTATATTAACTTACACTTTACTTTGCGTCCAAATCCCTTGCATTTGAAAAGTAAAATAAAAAGACACCTAAAAAGCATCATCACTTAACATGGTAAGAAATTTAGACAGTTTACACAATCATGTTACGTAATAGCTATAAAAGTTTCCTTTTTAGGTTTGAAAATTTTCACTTCCATTCCCTTTAATTTTCCTTGCAACCAAACTGAGCCTCAGCAACTTAGAATCTGACCATTGGCTTTATCTGAAATTTTGATATACATTCTCCCAGTTAAATGGTACATTCGGCCTGAAAATTCGCTGCATCTGAATAGTTGATTTTCTGAAGTCATTTTTCTCTTGATTCTGGAATATTTCTTTGTCTGCGATTCTGATTATTTGCTGGTTTTCTAAACCCTAATCTTTAGGTGTTCTAGGATCCACATTAAGTAGCTTAGCAACTCCAACATGCAACGCCCACAAAAATAAATAACCAGTCCTCCATTTAATTCTCTTTCAGAGATTTCTTATATAATTATATGCGAAACAGAGCATTCATACATTTTTAATGCTTTGAAACATGAAGGTTTGCTATCCACAACAAAAACACAAAAAGCCGTACAAAACAGGAAACATTACCATGTTGTGATACAAACTCGATGCACAGTGCTAGCAGCAATTAGAGCAATTGCTTCTGCCAATAGAACTGCAAACAAAACAAAAGGAAAACATGAATATACAAGCTATAAATGAACAAGACAACACTTTAAAGGTGGCATCTAGATTTATTTGAGAAGTTCAGACTGATCACATAGAAGTTGACTCTGCATACAAAACCTAATCCTTTGACTTCTTGCACTAAAAACACCTACAGCTGGAGATTCTAGGAGTTCTTCAGATTGGGCTTCAAGAAGAGAGGAAGATCGTTTCCATGGTTGGTCCGATATACTCCTCGTCTTTGAATAATGTCTTGTATCACATTCTCATTCCCTTAGAAACACTAAAAAGGTGAATTCACCAGCTAAGAGTGGCTTATATGGTCTTAATACAAGGGAAACAGAACTCGGTACACTTTAGTTCCTTCTAGCTGATCTAGTACACAGATATAAAGAACAAGAAATAACAATAACAATAGCCATATGAATAGCCAGTACTATTTGTAGTGTTTTAGATGAACTTCCCCTAAAATATTCTTAACATGGATAAGGTACACATATAAGAACACATGAACTCTAATTCCCTCACCAGCACCCCAACCAGTTTTCATGTCACATGTCTCCTGGAAGTTTCCAATGAACTGCAAGAAAATAATCAAGTGAACTCAATATCTGATATAAACAGACTTCGCAATTATAGAAAAAATAAATAAATTATAAATAATGATTTATCAGATAAATGGGTTATGTCACGGGAAAAAAATTCTGGAATAATGATAAGAATCGTTTAATTAACGATGTGTCAGAACTGTAAGTATATGAGGAGTCATTCCCATTAAAAAAAGGTGTTCTACATAAATCATACCCTATACATAAGTGTCATCCCAAACAACAGAACCCCAATGAGGCCTCCAAAATGAAAAGATTAGCTAAAAGAAAAAGGGGACCAGCTCAAGGCTATTAAACTTTTCAACAGCACAGCCCTCTCACAGAGAAAATAAGGGAGAGGGGGGAACGCAGTCCATAAATCACTCTTTTCTATAAACAAAATTCATTAGTAGAATGTAAATCAGTAAAACTTTCAGATGCCCTCTACCTCCCTCTGCCTTTGGTGGAGGGAGCACATATCCATGAGCCCACATAAGAACAATCTCTTGCAACAAGTAAGGATGGGGTTGGAGTGGTACAGCAATCTATAGATGTTTTCTAACAAAAGTAGAAAAAAAAAATAATAAAGAAACCGCTTTGGTCTCTGTTCTCTGCTAGCACACCTACCACCAATGGTACCCCCTGGAAAACAGCCTCGCTCATGGACACCAGCCACTTCTTAGGCAAAGCAAAACTCTTTCCCTCCCTCTTAACTCCTGTGTGATGACCAACTCCCTTTCCCTCTCACTCCCCTCACTATTCTCTTTGCTCTTTCCACAATTCACCTGTCTGCCTTTTCTCTGTAGACAACAACTGTTCCAGCAAGATGGTCTTGCAATAAGATGATTTCCACATGACTTCAAAATTGAGGTTGCCCGTTCTTTTCTCTTCCCATGTTGTGATCCTGCCACAAATCCAATCAACAAAACCCTCGAGCAAAGCTGAAACTTCAAAGGAACAAAATAAAGGTTCTTGAATTTGCAACTATTCAGCATTCCACGAGCTTGGGTCTGTATCCAATTATTTATTCTCCAACTAAAGACTATGGTGATCCAGATCAGCTGTTATAGAACATGCAGCTAAAATAGTTGTAAACTTGTAATTATGCTAAATGAGCAGCAGGTAATTGCAGACGCGAGCTACAGAATATTTCCTCTTTATTTTAATATTTATTGCTTTTCCAAGTCAAGTAAAATAATAGACTGCTAAACCAATTGGTATCCAGTCAGAAGAGATTGTTTTCATGTGTGCTCATGGACATGTCTATCTCCCATCCGAGGCAGAAGCTGCAAAGTGTTACAAATAGGGTAACCATTCCATGACTGATAAAGAAAAACTTAACCATCCTCTCTCCCCACAAAAAAAAATGAAGTTAAACTACACAGATGCAGACACCGTGCTTAGGCAATCTCCTAATAAGCCATTTCCTAGATGCAGACACCGTTTTTACAACACCGACAAGGCTGGTTATAATTTCAGCGAAAAAAGGTTGTCAGTATTATGTGGCTCGAGGATGAAGAATCAATACAAATGATTGAGAATGGTGATCTTCACACAATATGCAAGGGCACTTGTTGTGGAAAAAGAAGAATTGTTGGTAAACAAAGAGGAGAAACCTGTGATATCTACTGTCTACACAACAATTTCAACTCAACTCAGCCTTATCCCAACTAAATGGGGTCATCCGTTTTCTCTATACAACAATTTAGAAGCTAAATTATTAACCAAGATTTACTGATTACTACGAATACAAAGGGGAAGATCTGTATGATGGTGAGGACGGGGAAAGGTTAAATGCTACCTGGCTCAAGCTTAAGGACAAAAACTAAAGTTAATTTCATTAACATGAGAAGGTGAATCCCACAAGTCATTTACGAATAATACAAGGATGATAAATGATGAAGACAATGGTCTGCTTTGAGATAGGAAGCAACATACAAGAAAGGCCTGACGAGTAAGGTGGCATGCCATCTTGAGCAGGATTTTGAACTTTGAAGAAGCGCAAGTGTTGAATGCAGTTGAAGCAACAAACAGGAAATAATAGCCATGGCCCTAAACCCCCCCCCAAAAAAAATAGAAAAAAAAAGAGGAAGTTAAGGACGTACATTTGAGATGCGGAACTATGGCACCCTCAAGAAGTTAGCTCTACTGACCATAGTGGTCAAGGTGCCAAGGTGACCCAAGGCGTGGGAGGGATGCCTGGGCACCCATGCGTTAATAAAGTGCACCCCTTCTTATATCCCCTTATTCTACTTATTATTACTAATATGCTTATATCAACAACAACAACAAAATCCACTTGGTGACATATTTACCAAGGTCTTATTTCAAAGTGTTTTTAATCAAGGGTGTTCCAAGCTAGACAAAGGAGATACTTATGCTCCAACTTGAGGGGAGCATAAGAGTATTACAAAATACATATTGCAGGGGTTTATTGGTAATTAAATTTTACTGATAGGGGCTAATGTGCAAATAGTCAAAGATCAAGGATGCTACTTGTAATTACTAAATTTTTATGTCTTATAAATATATGTGTTAGCAATAGATTAGGGTATTCTGAACCCCATCAATATGAACTCTTTTCTCCCCTATTTTCTTCTTTACTTCTTTCTTTCTCTTCTTTTGATCCTAATTACTATTTATTATTGAATATTGGTCTAACCTAGTAACACTCGGCAGTATACTTCTTCAAATATTCTTTTCTTGATGGTTTACACAATAGAGTGAGTCATACAAGTTGACTTGATGCAATGGAAAGAACAGTCAGTGTGACCAGAAAATTGAGTTCATTTTTAAGAAATTGAAAATTAGCCATATGCTGACTCAAAGATCTCTCACATTCCTGAGGCTGCCATTGCAACTCACAAACAAATTGCCGATGCTGTTGAAGAAGCTCAAAAACACATGAAATTGGTTACGAATCCAAGCAAATTTGGGATCTACAACAAAAGAACTGCTTAACCAGTCTGCGAAGAATATCTATCCTAAAAGGGGTGAGAAAACCAAGAAGAATAAAGCCAAGAATCCCTAGGAGGCACTGAAGACTACTCTTAAGAGAAGCTTCTGGGACAGATGATGTAACTATGGTGAATTCAAGATGATTAATGGAACGTCAAATTTGTTAACCAGTTGCTAAGGACAGTGTACAAAGTTTCCAATGCTATCACGTCTACAAGAATGACATCTGAAGAGATTCTTAAATTCTTTTCAGCAGCCCTTCTTTCTGCCAGACCTTGCAAGTACATAAATAGAAGAAATTCAATCCAAGGTTGGCTAAATCCCAGGGATACTGCTGCCAAATCCCTGACACATTTTTTAGGAGGCTTCTTCTATATTCAAGAAGCTCAAAACCACCTCCTGAACTCAAGTCAGTGGATGGAAAAAACTATGGTCACCCAAGTCGGTGATTCTCCAAAGTAGCACCACCAGACAGAAATGCCCCAAACATTTACCTTTTAATATTTCCGCTTTTAGAAAAGATTATTTAAGTGAGGCGACAAATAAACTTTTTGCTCCTGCAAGGAGAAGTGGAGAACCCAAATCGAGATTGAGCTTCTAGCCTCTCCAAGTCACCAGCAATCTCTCCAAAAATTGTATTGTCGGAAAATTTTTGTCCCCTCTCTTCTCATTCACCGGACATATTTCCCTTCCCATTCACTGGCAAATTCCATACCAAGAGGATTCACCTCTTTCAGGAGGTATTTAGATCTTAAAATTTCAGTTCACAGTGCAAGGTTCATTGTTCTCTCTGAGTGTCTTCCACAGAAGGGGTTCACCCGTTTCAGGTGGGGTTTAGATCTCAGAAATTCACAGATATGTTCATGGTTAAGGTTTAATGATTTAAGGTGATTGAAGAAGAAGAAGAAGAAGAATTTTCCAGAAACTAGAGTGGAGGAAGAACTTTTAAGTGACAGAAGAAGAGAACTCTCTCCCTCTCTCTCTCTCAGATATCATGGAGAAGAAGGTATCAGGAAGGACAAGAAGATGATCTGAAATTTGGGGAGGGAGTTTGAGGAACTAAATATTTATCTGTTATTTTAAGTTCATGTATTAGTTAGAGTGGAGATCTTCATGTTATGCGACACCTAACTGAGCGTCCCATAACATGACCTTTGTTGCATTTAAAATGTTGAGAAGCCATGAAAATATTATTTAAATAATATTTACAACAGCTATACTTGCCACAAGTATATCAAGGACATTTTTTTAGATGTATCGTGGAGAAATATTTCTAATTCTTAATCTTATTTTTAACTTATTGCCATAAATGTTTAAACCAAATTTCAGAAAGTTCCCTTAGCTCTAACTTATCACATTCCATCCTGGAGTTTCTGGGAACAGTATCACTTCCCTTCTGAAAAAATGAATCAATTTCTCCGCGACATCATCAACTCCTAGCTTACAACTTATACAGATATAGAAAAGCAGACTTGCATAGAAACAAATAAAATAAAAGTTTGCAAACGGAAGCAGTCTTATGAATTAATATCAGAGTTGCACAAGTAAATTAGCTACAAGACTCTACGGAACTCACTGTAAGCAATACAAGAAATAAAAGAGAGCTAACGAAGCCTCCAAATATGGTGAATAACTCTGTTGATGCCAACTTCCCCCTATACATTTCCTGAAGCGATAGAATTACAGCAAATAGAAGAAAAGAGTATAGCATGGAGCTCCCTGGTCCCGTCATGAGGTTCAGGCTGCATAACAAATTTCAAAAAATAAGAAATTAAATCTTAAATTAAAATAGAATAGCAGTTTCACCCCACACACAAAAACTTGACCACAGAACAAAGATAATATCACAGAAACACATACATTATAATGTTGTTTTCTTCTGCACGCCTATCATTGACAAGCAAATAAATCTAATAGGGGTAAAATCCATGGAAAACTACCAACCAAAATCAAACAAGAAGAAGGCCTAATTGCATGTAACAACAAGGCAAGGCCTACATTTTCCGGTCATCAGCATAAATTCAGCGGAAACTCAATAGACGCATTCCACCTTTGCCCTTTCCAGCAACAGCGAAAAGGAAACCAACTCAAAGTAGCAAAAAAAATTTTAAAAAAATTAAAAAAACTTCAAACTAACCAGCGAGGAGGCAATGCACCAAGATTTGGTCCAGATTACTCGCAATGAAGAGACAGTAGGATACAGACCAAAACAAATATTCTCCGAAAATAAAATCAAATGAAGGAAATTTACAGGTACCAGAATATAAAATAAGTCGAAAGAATCAAAGATAAGAAACAGGAAGGGCATGATTGTTTGGTGTTTGTTCGGATCAGGATCGAAGAGAGAGAAGCACGAGAGATGGACATTGTCATTACCGGTTATTGAAGCCTTCAGATACTCCCTCTGTTCGAATCGGAGAGAAAGAAATAGTGTTACTTGCACAGAAGAAGATCGATCTTTGGACTTCGGAATCGACAGATTCCTTTTGCAGCTATCGCTTTGATCAACACTACACTGCTACTTTACCAAACTTCGACCGAGTTAGTATCAAGCCAAGTCTGGCCTAGTGAAAACTTATCGGGCCTAAATCGCACCCGATCGAATGTTGACCGGTCCAAAAAATAAAACTATAAACATAGAGCTAAAAATGGAAAGGAAATTCCACACCGGATCCAATTTGGAAACGCTTGTGGGATAATCAGGTCTGATCTGCTCCCCAAAATCGATTTGTTTCAGGCTTTCAGCTGTGGCAATGGAGGTGGAGGCGATCAGAGATCTCCTTTTAATTTCCGGTACTGTGGGGAAATGGTTTAAGTTCCATCAATATGGGATCAGCTGGATTTATCGATTTATATCGGTTTCGACCATTATCGATTCAGATTTGATATTCAACTCTTCCTTATTTTTAGTTATTTTTTAATCAATATCGGAGTGACAAAGGATACATGGTCGACAATTAGAACTAAAACTTTGGTAAAGATTCAAAAGCTTGTAGTATCTTATGACTACGAGAGCTTTTCTTCTTCTTTTTTTTTTTTATAATTATACTCTAAGAGAATTAAACTCATGACCTTGTGTTGCTCTTTGCTGCCTGTGGTATACCCCTTGGGGTGTAATGGTTCAAGGTTGTTAGATCATTACACCTTTGTTAATTTTTCCTTTATTCCAGGAACTCTTTAACTTTGAAGTTCACCACTTAACTTCAGACACTTCCATGTTTAATATCTCGAACAACAGCCATGTATTATGGTACAGGCCCTCCAACCGCCACCCATTCTCTCTCTCTCTCTCTTGTTTTCTTGATGATTTTTCTAATTCAATATATTTTTTATTGGAGAAAGATCTATATATTGTCCGTGTATTTAGAGATATACCAGTTAGGGAAATGGGAGTACATAATTAGCCAGCTTATTGGGAGAGGCTCATATTATAAAAAGGAGAGAGAAAAAAAGAATGTGAATAGGAAGTACATATCAATATCTTGTATTTCCTTTTCCTAATTTTTATTTATCCAAAAAAAAATTCACCTTCTAAGGCCATCACCTATGGAATTTTTATTCACTCATTGTAACATGTGCATAGATGTGTGGTTATTCTCAACTACACCCCACGTTAGGGGATAATGTCAACTACCCCCCACTGTTAAATTGCCTAACAGAAAAATTGAAAAAACAAATTTACTCTTGTATTGAAAACACTATTAGATGAGAGAGGGAAAAGAAGTGTCATTAGTCGAGCATCCACTATGCGAGAGGATTTGAACATAAGATCAGGCCTTTGGCTCTGCAGCGACAAATAAAGGCATAAACCACTCCAACAAGTCAATTTTTTGCAAACTGACTCATTGACCCTTCATTGTGTTGACGAAGAGCAAAGACCTTGAAAAGCAAGTAGTTTTGCATGTACTAAACATAGCTATAGAGTGACACTAATACCTCTAACCTCTAGACTCACCTTACTGTATGTCATATGGTTGTTCTTATGGACTCCTGAAGAAACAGCTGTTGAGGGAAAATAAGTTTGTGTTACATTAGACCATCGATAATGGGTCAGTAGGATGTATGCAAGATAGTGCTCATGGCACTCATCCAAGCAAGGAGCATATGGGTAAGGAAAAATCTACTCTATTGATAAATGGGGAGAAGAGATCTAATTCGACCCCCTAGGTACAAGAGCAGTGATAAGACAAGCGGAAAGGAGTAGTAGGATATTAAATGCATTGTCATTAATGCTCATAAATGCCGACAACAATCATAAATGCAAGGTATGCTGACTTGATCAACCATGTTACCATATCATGGACCGAATCAACAAAAGCAAGATTTCTACTTGATAAGTGGGAAATGACGGTCATAGCTAACAAAGAAAGTAGCTGACGTGGACATAAGGGGGTCGAACAGGGGTCGAAAAAGATAACCAAGACATATACTCGCCACTCCAAGGGGTCGTAGCTGCCTAGTCCTACTCTTCCTTCTCTGACACGATGGAGATGGTGGTAGGTGGAAAAAAGCTTGTCCAATAAATTTCACAATCGTTCTATAAATACAGAAAAACTACCAAGCAGAAAAAGGGGAGAGAAAAAGGGGAAAAAGGAGATTCAATCCTGGAGTTCACTCCGAAAACATCTATCATGAGGTATTATTACTCTACTGAATTTCTTTAAAAAATATCTCTGCTTACCTACTGTTCATCTTTTCTACTCGAAAGGAGAAAAGTCTTTTAGAACTCCAGTATCTCAAGGAACCCCCATCTTCAAGGAGCTCTAATGTTCTACAAAGAGCTCCATACTACTTGTCCCTAGAGGTTTCTGACTTTAGCATCGGAGTGGCCCCAGGGTATATCCCGCTCACTTTCTTGTTGTGTAGGTGTTTCATCTATGTGGCAGGATCGGAGAAGCTGAACGGATTCCACCGACAACAGATTGGCCCCCACCGTGGGACCCTAGAAATACTTTGCTTCCAAAACCTTTCCTCCATTCCCAGTTTACCTAAAGAACCCATAAAAGAAGTCTCACACTTTTCTCTCTTTACATCTTTCATGCTCCTAAATCAACTCATACATTTTACCCATGGCTCCAGCTGGAAGATCTAAAAGCACGTATAATCTATGCGAAACCCATTCCCATCGGGTGAATGGAGATACCTCGAGAGACCAGGTAGATATTCCAGTGGCCCACGAAGAAAGGGCTCTTGAAGTCCATCCTGAAGAAGAGGGAGCAGGTGGTCATAATCCAGTTTGACCAACTGGCCACACTGACAGAGTTACTACAACAAAGACCTACGGGTGTGCAGACAGCCTCGGCTCCAATCGTGGATATCTCAGAAGTCTCTCAAAGATCCTAGCATTCTTAGCATTCTGCCCCTTGAGCAACTTCACCTAGGTCTATGTGGGCCAACCATTCAGTCGATTCATAACCGAGAAGGGATCGAAATGATTATTACACAAAACCTAGTCTGCAACATACCCCGACGTATGAGCCTACAGGAGTAATCGAGGGCAGCCACGAGTCCCCTGCTGCCTCGAGAAGATCATCCATCCCCGATCGACTGGGTTGAGGTATGAAACTGGAAGGGCCCGTGAGAGGATGTACACAAAAAGTGATGTGGCTCGTGAGGCCCAAAAAAGGGCCGATAAAGCAAGACAGGCCAGAGAAAATGCCCAAGCCCGGGTCGATGAGGCCAGGGGTGCTCAAGAGGAAGCCCAGGAGCTGGTCGATGCAGTCCGACAAGAAAGAGTTGCTGCAGTTCCCCCAGTCACAGTAGTACCACCAACCATACCAGTGCAGCAATTCTATCCACTGAGAGCACACCGACCACTGACGAGAATACTACCAGGCTAGAACGCCTGGTGAAAGACCTGATAAATCGAGTACAACACATGGAGAGGGGGGTCGATTCTGAGGCCCTCCAAGATAATGATGCAGAGACAGCTTTGACAAATGGGTTCATGAACCATCAACTTCTCTCAACTTTATCTTCCCTAATGTTGGGTGGTATGATGGAAAGACAAACCCGGAGAAGCACCTTGACAACTTCAAGGTGGGGATGGTCATCTAGGACCATCATGATGCCCTCTGCTGTAGAACTTTCCCTTCTGCACTCAGGGACGCTGGAAGGACCTGGTTCAACAATCTTCCTCCCAAATCTGTTGGGACTTTCCGTGAGTTAAGCAGTTTGTTCCTCTCCCATTCAAGGGAGTCAAACTCAGAAGAAGAACTTCACACCTAATGGCGATCAAACAGGGCAGGAAGGAGCCCTCCGACCATTCATAACACATTTTCTAGGGGTGGCCGCAGAGATCAAGGACCTGCAGCCTGACGTGGTGTTGTCGACCCTGTCGAAGGCTCGCCTCAACCCCCAATTAGTCTTTTCTCTCGACAAGAAGTGCCCTATAACTCATGCTGAGATCTTTAGCCGATGTGATCAATACGCATCAAGAGCAGAAGCTATTGCAGAGCTGTCTGGACGTGTGAACAATGCCCCTACTGTGGAGGACAAGAAAAAGAGTGAATTGGTGGATAAAGCTCCCAAGGAAGGAGAAACAAGTAAGAAAGCTAAGTTGGCCAAAGAACTCTACCCAACTTAACCTGTACCAGAATACACACCCGTCAACCACACCATGTTTGAGATCATGAACATTAAGAGGGGGGACACTCTTTTGGTCCCTCCTTCTAAAATGATATCCAAGCCAGAGGAGCGCAACCGTCGACTGTACTGCGTACACTACCAGGACCATGGACATTGTAAGACCCGCACTCCATGAACCCGATCTAAACCTTTAATTCATGTCGTAACAGGTCTTCCAATCATCATCGGGCCAGACGGGACGAGTGGATGACAACCAGGTACAAAAATGGACCTAAAAATATGATATTTTTCATACTGGTCTATGGTACCGGTCGATCGGTATGTCTGCCCGGGCAGACTGGTTAGATCTATAAACGGATCTCTGTGGGTCCCACTTTCCAAATCTCGAGCCTATGGACTTTCTTAACGTAAGGAAACTTCCTAAACTCTATCCTAGTCTATTTAAGAACCCTTAAACCTCCTTAGAACTCTTTCATTGATCCTCACAAACCCTAGAGAGGAGAAAGAGATCGAAGAAGGAGAAAGAGCTAAGGAAGGAGGGAGAGGAGCCGTCGTTTGCCGTTGGACGAAGAACACCATAATTGCGAACCAACGGTAAGTGCTTGAACTTCTCTCTAAGTTAAGCATTATAGATGATTAATCATGAATTGATCAATACCATGCAAGATGAGGTATTGATTTAAAACCCTTAAATTTACTGTCAAACCCTAATACAGTTGATGAACCCCTAGATTCGCATTCTAGGTTAAGGATCATCGAAACTAAGACTTGAATGGAACATGAAACAACTCTAACTCATTGCTCCGGCCTAGAATATATAGGAGAACCCCTAGAACCAATAGGCGGTGACCGACGGAAGGCGAACACCGAGTTGATGGTATTCCGGAGGCATACCGGTCGACCATACCAATCGCACCATATGCGACCGGTACCTCTCGAAGACTGGTCTATGGGGGACCGGTCGCACCTTTCCCCATAGTGTCGTGATCGGTACTTGCGACCCGTACTTGCTACCGGTATGCACTGTAAGGGTGTTTTCAATACTAGTTGGTTTTCTGACCAACGTAAACCCTAGGAAAGTAATTCTAATTCAACCCTAACATCGTGTATGACCCTGTGTTAGCAAGTTTGGATTCGGTGACGCGGAGCAAGCTAGCAATCAAGCGTCAGGTAAGGGAATCAGACCTAAACCCTAATAACTTAATAATAGTAAGACATTAATAATTATGATTCTATGGAATGGTGTTTGTGCATACTCGCATGTCATCTTTACTTTCAGTTATTATATTGTTCATGCATACTCGTTATGCTAAGATGTGACTGTTAGACATGTGATTGTTTTCGTTGGTGTGTGAAATGGGAAGAGCCTGGGGTCTGGGATCATTCTTCACACTAGCACATTTTCGTATTGCTTCTGTCTTAGCATGCTTAGTATAGGTAGGGTATCAGGGGGAGGAAGTGGCACTGTGGTCTCCGGCTGGCCACTAGACTCTAACCCTATCTTTATGCCGTAGGGAGCTGTGCTAGGATAGGGCCTACTGTGATGACATATAGGATTGGTTAGTTGCAAGCCCAGTTTACAAGCCCTCGCCAATAGGGACTTATGTGTTGGTAGGGGTAGGGCATCAGGGGAATTGTTGGCGGTGTTTGATCCGGACACTTTAGCTCTATCTCTATTCCATGGTGGGTGCATGTGGAACGACAGTGGTGTTTGATCTATTGGGCAGATTCACACATACTCGTGTATAGAGGTGCGGTGGCCGCCAATCCTTTCTATAGCACATTGCAAACTTAAAATCAGACCATAATGTGAATGTTACTCATGCATAATGTGTGTTGTATTGTCTGATTTTCTTACTGAGCTAAGTTATGAGCTCACCCTTCTGTACACACTATTTTTAGATGTTGATGCAGGTTACACTGTGGAGGACTACGTGGATGCTCCAGTATATAGAAGAGTTGCTGCCCTAGAAGTGCAAGTAAGGGAGGATGAGCATGGCGCTTCATGCAAGTGCCCTTACTGCGTGTACCACTAGGATGGTTTTAATTTATTTTATTTGTTTCAGTTGAATTTTATAAAACAGTGTAAGGATAATTATTTATGTTTTGGTATTTGAATAATTGGATAACTTATTTAATTTATCAATAGAGTACTCAGTTCATTAAATTTAAGACTTTCGCTGTATTTATTTATATTCTGATTGTGGTTATGTGCAATGGTTTATGTTAGTGGAAACGGTCTTATTGAGATCCTGGTGTGAACCGTTGGTTTAGTGGCGGTTCACTCACACTTCTGGTTCAATCGAAATTGGGGTGTGACAGACATGACACTAGGACATGACACTAATTCATGTAGACACCTTAAGGGGTTGGTCGAAGATCTAGTCTAATATGGGCGGTGGACTGAGTTCGTGGGACCAAGGCAAGCTAACTCTTAACTAGGAAGGGTCGTATCGAGTCGCCAAGGCTACTAGACCAGGGTCTTAATTCCTAGAGACAATAGGTGGATCGGCCATACCTCACACCTGGCACTCCAAGAATCTCAGAAGATATTATGTATAAGGCCTCTTATGCAATGAACAGTTTTCCTCCCTCAAAGTTTGTCTTCAGTCGAAGACTAAGCTCATCGACTTAAGGGATAGTCTTTGACTTTGGACTTGAAAAGAAAAAGCCTAAGGGCTCAAAAAAAGAAATGGCCTAAGGGATAAAAAAGAGAAGGGCCTAAGGGCTCAAAAAGAAAAGAGCCTAAGGGCTTGAAAAAAGTATAGCCTAAGGGCAAAAAAAGAAAAAGCTTAAGGGCAAGAAAGGAAATGGCTTAAGGGCTCAAAAAGAGAAGGGTCTAAGAGATAAAAAAGAGAAGGGCCTAAGGGCTTCAAAAAAGTATAGCCTAAGGGCAAGAAAAGAAAAAGCCTAAGGGCAAGAAAGGAAATGGCCTAAGGGCTCAAAAAGAGAAGGGCCAAAGGCTTGAAAAAAGTAGAGCCTAAGGGCAAGAAAAGAAAAAGTTAAGGGTAAGAAAGGAAATGGCTTAAGGGCTAAAAAAAAGAAGGGCCTAAGGGCTCAAAAAAAATGGCCTAAGTGCTAAAAAAGAGAAGGGTCTAAGGGCTCAAAAAGAGAAGGGCCTAAGGGCTTGAAAAAATATAGCCTAAGGGCAAGAAAGGAAAAAGCCTAAGGGCAAGAAAGGAAGTGTCTTAAGGGCTAAAAAAGAGAAGGGCCTAAGGGCTCAAAAAAAAAGAAATGGCCTAAGGGCTCAAAAAGAGAAAGGTCTAAGGGCTCAAAAAGAGAAGGGCCTAAAAGCTTGAAAAAAGTATTGTCTAAGGGTAAGACAAGAAAGAGCCTAAGGGCAAGAAAGGAAATGGCCTAAAAGCTCAAAAAGAGAAGGGCCTAAAGGCTCAAAAAAAAGAAATGACCTAAGGGCTCAAAAAGAGAAAAGCCTAAGGGCAAGAAAGGAAATGGCTTAAGGGCTCAAAAAGAGAAGGGCCTAAGGGCTTGAAAAAAGAAATGGCCTAAAGGCTCAAAAAGAAAAAGCCTAAGGGCAAGAAAAGAAAAGGCATAAGGTTCGAAAAGAAAAGGCCTAAGGGTTCGAAAAGAGAATGGCCTAAGGGCTTGAAAAAAGCAAGTAGATAGCCTTAGTCAAAGACTAAGCCCATCGACTTAAGGGGTAGTCGTTGACTTTGGCTCGAAAAGGAAATGGGAGGAGGGCTCAAAAAAAAAAAAAAAAAAAAAAAAGGGGTGGTCTATAATGAAGTACATGCATGTGCGAGGAAAGTATATTTTCCCAAAGGAATTATCTCCTCGAGTCGAAATGACCCAGAGGAGGCAAAGGGGTTCTATTGAGGGAAAATACATTTGTATTACATTAGACCATCGATAATGGGTCAGTAGGACGTATGCAAGATAGTACGCATGGCACTCATCCAAGCAAGGAGCATATAGGTAAGGAAAAATCTACTCTAGCGATAAATGGGGAAAAGAGATTTAATTCGACCCACTGGGTACAAGAGCAGTGATATGACAAGCGGAAAGGAGTAGTAGGATATTAAATGCATTATCATTAATACTCATAAATGCCGACAACAACCATAAATGCAAGGTATGCTGACTTGACAAACAATGTTACCATATCATGGATCAAATCAACAAAAAACAAGATTTCTACTTGATAAGTGAGAAACGATGGTCATAACTAACAAAGAAAGTAGCTGACGTGGACATAAGGGGGTCGAACAGGGGTTGAAAAAGATAGACAAGACATATACTCACCACTCCAAAGGGTCTTAGTTGCTTAGTCCTACTCTTCCTTCTCTGACACGATGGAGATGGTGGTAGGAGGAAAAAAGATTGTCCAAGAAATTTCACAATCGTTCTAGAAATACAGAAGAACTACCAACCAGAAAAGGGGGGAGAAAAAGGGGAAAAAGGAGATTCAATCCTGGAGTTCACTCCGAAAACATCTATCATGAGGTATTATTACTCTGCTGAATTTCTTTCAAAAATATCCCTGCTTACCTACTGTTCATCTTTTCTACTCGGAAGGAGAAAAGTCTTTTAGAACTCCAGTATCTCAAGGAACCCCCATCTTCAAGGAGCTCTAATGTTCCACAAAGAGCTCCATACTGCTTGTCCCTGGGGGTTTCTGACTTTAGCATCGGAGTGGCCCTGGGGTATATCTTGCCCACTTTCTTGTTGTGTAGGTGTTTCATCTATGTGGCAGGATCGGAGAAGTTGAACGGATTCCACCGACAACAACAACGTTCAAGAACTAAGACTCATACAAGGGATCAACCTGGGATCTATCCAATTTGCCCTCAAAATTTTCTTATATCTTCTTGGAATCACCCCTTTCAAATCCTTCCGCATGTTGTATTGGATGGCCGGCCCCAAAAATCAAGATCCACCGATCTGGGCTAATCCGATCACATCCCTAAATCCCCTATCAAGAAAGGCATCACAAAGGGAAGATTCCAGGAAGATATAAGAAATCCGGTTTCACATCATGGTTAGGAAGATGATAGGGGGCTAGGACCTAAGGATTGGGTTGCCCCAAGGAAAGAGTGCCATGCCAGAAATCTCAGATATGCTACCAAGTTCCTCTTCTTCCGCTTTAAGGTTTAAGAAACCCCCAAATCGACTACATATGGGAGATTGAAATCATACCTTAGTTTCAGTTAGTTTTTATGCTTTTAAAGAGCATGGAATCATGTGCTAAAAGATGCTATTTGAGGGGTCTGACTAAAAGACTGAGAGACCAGAGACCAAAGACCAAGCCCTCTTGAATCACCGAGTCAAACTACAAAAACCTTTTCTCTCCCAAGGGAAGATCTCTAGTGGGCACCCTATCTTTCTGCCACCATTTACTGGTGCATATCCACTAGTTCTTATTGATTTCTTTTCCGTTGTTTTAGTTCACGCACAGTTTTCTGATTTCTTCATCTACGCGGTCCATCTCTGTATCATCTCTATCTTTCTCTTCTAACCGTTCTCAGTTCAAGCATTGATGGGAGGAGGATGAAGCTCTCAAAATGTTATTTTCCGATGCAGGTGTGGCAATGAGCAGCCTTGTTCTTCAAATGGAGTTCTCAAGTTCTCTCTCTTTCGATCGAGGAAAGAGAGTACATGTCATTTTATAAATCCCAAGGATAATATTGTCATTAAAAATATAAGTGATGATACATCTCATTTCCTATCGTACTGACAGGATATGGTTGATACTTATTTTCCAAATTAGGGGAGTTAGTTGACATTATCGCCCAAGATAGGAAGTGATTGAATTAAAGGTAAACCTCAGGGGATGTGGGTGAAATTTTCCTATATATATATTGGTATTCTGAAATTAGTATGCACTCTCACTCCCTTAGTTTAGACTTTTAAAGCATTGTTTTTATTTTTTATTTTCATTTGTAAAAACTCTATCTAGATTAAAATTTGATATTTAAGGAGGGGACTTTGAGGTCCAATAAATATGGGAGCTGGTTTGCGAAGCAACCAACTAATCATTTTCAAAATATTAGTTCACCATTGCCGAGTGCGGGGAGCAGAGGTCCAAGCACCTCTTGAGTGATGCCATCGGAGATCTAACAACCTGTCAACTGTTGGGAACTACGTTTGACCTGATTCTCTAGGAAGATATGTAGGCAACGGGAAATAGTCAAGTGAACTCTGAGGAATTTACCCTTCGCGCACGGTCACACATGCTTCCTTAGGCAAGGGAGCACCTTACACCCAACCACAACCCTACCTGAACTATGTTTGGCCTAATTTCTGCCGCATAGAGGTACGTAGGCAGCTCAAAATAGATCTCGAACTCGGTCATCCATCTGTTGTTGTTTTTCCTATGTTTGTATATTCTTTTAATTCTTTATTTATTTATTCATGATTGTTTCATTCATTTATTCATCTATTTATTCATTGATTCATTTATTGTTTGTTGACTTGCATTTATTTTTCAAACTTGTGTGACAGCACCCTAAGTTAGTAGAACTTAGAAACTTGATCTAGGGTTCTCCACTTGCCTACTTAGGCTAGTTTGAACGACCTAAACATACATAAATCTTAAGAATGTAGGAAAGGATAAGACAGAATGAGATCAGTCCATGACCAGGCGAGTTGAGTGCGTAACACCTTCCTAACTCATAACTTGATGCTTAACCTTCTCTGATAAGATCAGAAGCCGATCTATTAAGCAACGAATCATTAGCGTCTCTCCAAATGAGAGACAATTTATAGGTCCTAGACCTCATCTAGGTGGCGACTCCAGATTTTCACCATCCATTGGCGTGGATGGACAAGGTCACTAGGCGAGAGCCTTTGATCTTTATTTTATTGGAAAAATTCCTTCTTTCAAGCGTCGAAAGAGAGGACCTCAAGGTAAAATCCATTGTCCTCACACTGTCGAGTCCACAGCCGCGACATCAACGACAACTACTATAGTAGTCTCTAATCCGACTTATGCTGACTGGCTTCGCAAGGACCAGATCAGATGGTCCTTAGCTGGCTAATATCTTCTCTCAATGCCGAGGTGCTCCCTTATGTTGTCGGATTAACATCAGCAGTGTCGGTCTGGTCGGCATTACGCTTAGCCTTCAGTACCTTATCTCACACTAGCATTCTGCAGCTACATATGCAGCTTCAAGGTACTGTGAAAGGTTCAAAGACCATATCTAAATACCTTTGAAAAGTTAAATACATCAGTGATCAACTAGTTGCCTCCAATAAACCACTCTTTGTGGGAGGAGCTCAATGCCATTGTTTTCGCAATCTTGGACCAGATTTCAGTGATATTATTGCTACCCTTGCTATGAAATCTGAAGCCCTCCCTTTCCATGATCTCCACCGACTTCTACTTAGTCTTGAGATGCAACTTACCAATGCCTTTATTGTGCCATCTTCTATGGCTCCACAAAAACTGTAGCATGCATCTCAGCCTACTTATTCTCGACCAACAAAACCCTCATTTTAGCATAAGAGAAACAACAACCAAAGAAAGGGCAAATGTCAGATATGTAATCATCCTAATCATTCGGCATCAAAATGTTGTTTCGATACACCGGTGGTTCAGCTCTATTAGCAATATCAGATCCTCCACAATCTTTCTCTCTCCTACCTCTTCATTTCAATTCTCTAAAATTTTACATGTTTCTCATATTCAAAAAAACTGTCATCTATTCATGAATTCACCAAGGATAACCACCGTTATTTTGAATTTCACTCGTACCATTCTTTTGTGAAAGATCAAGTGACGAACCAGCTACTGCTGAAAGGTTGACTTGATGAGGGTCTTTACAAGCTACTGCCATTTCTCTCCTACCACAAGCCATCGGCTCACACTATTCACTCCAATATTCTGGTTTCTGTAGATTGGCATGCCTGATTGGGACATCCCTAACCTAGAACTGTCAAAAATCTAATTTCCTCCCCCTTTCATCCTCTAATGTCAATAAATGTGCAGCTTGTTATATGGGCAAAGATCATCATTTTCCTTTACCACAAACTGGTTCTGTTAGCACTACTCCTTCACAATTGATTTTTAGTGATGTATAGGGCCTAGCTCCCCAAGTTTCATTAACTAATAATATTTATTTTCTCATTTTTATAGATGATTTCTCCAAATACAAGTGGTATTATCCCATTCTGAAATGCTCATACGTTCCTGTACTATTTGAATAGTTTCGGTCAATGGTCAAAAACCAATTTGCCACCAAAATCAAATGTTTTCAGTCCAATTGGGAAGGTGAATCAATTATTACAAAAATATGGTATTATTCATCGCATTTCTTGTTCCCATACGCATGAACAAAAAGGAGTTGCAGAACGAAAATTTTGATACATTGTCGATACCGATCTAACTCTATTAGTTCATGCATCCCTCCTGTTAACTTATTGGGACTATGCTTTTCAAACGTCTCATTAATCGATTATCCACCCCTGCTCATAATAACAATTGTCCCTTTGAAGTTTTATTTCAAAAACCCCCTAATTACACCTTTCTTGAAATTTTTGGGTGTGCTGCTTTCCCTCTACTTCAACCATACAATTTTGTAAAATTTAGTATGAGGTCAACACCATGAATTTTTCTTGTCCATAACCCTCATCACATGGGGTACTGATGCTTAGACTACAAATCTAACAGAATGTATATTGCACGACATGTGTGCTTTATTGAAATTTACTTTCCATTTGCAAATGCATCTTCCCCTCTTTCGATTGCCAAATCGATTTAGCTCCTTGGATTTATATTGTGCCTTGTTTAGATCATCATATTCAATTCGACTTCCACCAGTAGCTCGATGTCGTCAGGTAACCATCCCACCCACCTACTCATCCCCATCACCACATACCACCGATGCTAATATTTCCTCTAATCCTATTCAGCAACTGGTTTCTCCTAATGCTCTCATTCAAGCACATGTAGATTTGCCCACTATTGAAGTTTCACCACAGCAAGAATTTGATCCCGCATGTGACATCAGTACCACTACAACTATTTCAGTTGCTCTTGATTTGATTGCTCCTCAACCCACACACACAATGTGGTTGAAATCTCATCCCAAACCTTCATCTAAATATCCCCTCCCCTCAGCTCATATCTCCATATGTAATAGTGAGGTGGAACCAACCACGTTTACAGAGGTTAACAAACATGCTCTGTGGCGAGCCACCATGATAACAGAATTTAATACCTCATTAAAAAGTGCCACATAGAGCTTAGTGCCTCCCTCACTGAATTTTAATGTGGTCGGATGTAAATGGGTGTTTCGGATTAAAAAGAAAGTGGATGGTTGCATTGATCGCTACAAAGCTCAGCTTGTCGCCAAGGGGTATAATCAACAAGAGGGCATTGATTATGGTGAGAGCTTTAGCCCAGTGGTTAAACCCACAACGGTTCGAACTGTTCTAACCCTTGCCACAACTCACCGATGGTGCATTCGACAGTTAGATGTAAGCAACGCATTCCTACATGGTACATTGACTGAAGAAGATTATATATCACAGCCTCCTGGGTTCGTGGATGACTCCTGCCCTCATCATATATCTAAACTTCACAAATCACTATACGGCTTAAAATAGGCACCGCGTGCATGGTTTCACCATTGGACTACATTCCTGACTACAATCAACTTTGAGGGTTCCAAAACTGATACCTCCCTTTTCATCTTCAATGATGGCCAATGATGTCTCTATATCTTGATTTATGTCGATGACATCAATTTAACAGGATTAGACTCCTCATTCCTTAAGACTGTTGTTGAGTCTCTCAACAAGGAATTTGCAGTACATGATTTAGGCTCTCTTTATTACTTCCTTAAGCGCTCTTGGGTGGGGTGGGCCATCATTCGCCAGGTCTTTGAGTACCCGTCGTACCATGTGGTTGGTGCACTAGGCTGATCTACGACCAAACAAGCAACCTGATCTACGACCACCGTTGCGCGTTAGTGATCTACTCTTTGATATAGAAATGTTACACACTCCCACTAGCATCATTTGATCTCAACAGAAGTACATACTATACCTTCTTCGAAGAACCAGCATAGCTGACACCAAGCCAGTCACCACGGCTACTAATTCTCGGCTTTCTGTCCACAATGGCACCTTGTTGGCTGACGCCACTATGTACTAAGGGTGTCAATGGGCCAGGCAGGGCCGGTTTCGATCAGGGTTGAACCTGTGATGGGCTTTATAAGCCCAGCCCAAAACATGTCCATTAAGGGTTTGGGCTGGGGTGGGTACGCTGGACACAATAACTAACGGGCTAGTTCGGTGTCAGTTTGTTATCGGGCTGAGCTTATCGAGGTGATTTCGGGTTGGCTCGGTCCGGACCGGGTTTATTGGACCCATTTTATATGTAAGTTATATAGCCTATTTTATTATTTCTATCCATAAAATTAGCATCATTCCTTCCAGTCTCACTCAAGGATTCGAATTTCTGTTTCGTGCCTGGTTTCGACTTGGCCAAAAACCAAAATTTCTGTAGTTTTGGCCGAAATTTCGCTGAAACCTGGTAAAAAAAATACTAATGTTTCGAACTTGGTTTCAGAGCTCAAATAATTGCTTTTTGAGCTCAATTTTTTCTGTAATGCAATTTTAATCTTATTAACATATCTATTGAATCATTTGCACAAAAACAACATCGAAAATAGTTTAGGGAAAACCATTCATACACTTTACATACAATTTTTTTTTTTAAATGGTTTATAGAAGAAACCCTTACCTTCAAGTTTCAAATCTTCAAAGAGTTGTTGAAATGAGGTTGAGTCCTCCTTAGAGTGGATGCAAATAGAGGTAAACAAGAAGATTGGAGGGAAGAATAAATGATTCAAGCAAGGGAAACAAGGGAACTCACCAAAATCGCACTAGGGCATGCTCTTCGGTGAAAGGAGAGGAAACTATTGAAATAAACAGGTTTCGTTGATTAAGGCTCTATTTTATAAGTATGGTCGAAGTGGTTCAACCATGTTTCGAACCAGTTTTGACCATTTTTCGGTCGAAACAGTAATTTCGACCGAAATATGATCGAAATTGACATTTCAGTCCGAAATATGGTATTTTCGATATCAGCATGTAGTTTTTTTTTCGTATTACCCAAAAATCGAAATATTTTTGCTAAAATCGAAAATTTCGACCTAAATCTGAAACTATGGTCTCACTGCTTCTTCAACACATTAAACTTCCTCATCACAACAACTGTTGTTCTTAAGGATAATAATCGAGTTGCAAGTAGGGAAAGGCCATAGATATGGAAGAAAGCGATACAGGGCAAGTACGCATTTTCTAGGGCAAGTACGCATTTTCTGAAGCTGGGTATTTATAAAGAGAAGTTTCAAATCTTGCAAAAAGCTCCATTGTTGCTATCAGATTCCTACGTGTCATGACTCATATCAACCCCTTTACTAGGACTAGAAGTACCTGAAAGGAATAAGATAGTTGTTGTATCTTCCTGCTTGATTAGAGGCTTGGGTGTCAAATTTTGATTACTAGAAAGAAGCTTATAAAAAAGAGAAAATGCAGAGGAGCTTGAAAATGAATCGACATTCTCAGGAAAATATACCCAATGCCCATTTTCTCAATTTCTTTGATCTTACTTGAAGTGGTAATCACAAAACTTGTTCTGCATTGAGTAAAAGAATCAGTTTGGGCTAGCTTGGGCTTTTGGGGTTATATTGGGCCCGCTCGGTCCATGCTACTGGGCCGGGCTTAGATTTGACACCTTACTATGTACCGAAGTAGAGTCGGAGCTCTATAGTATTCCACACTCACATGACCTGACATCTCTTTTTCAGTCAATAAACTATGTCAATTTCTGAAGGCTCTTTTTCAATCAATAAAGTATGTCAGTTTTTGAAGGCTCCTACAAATGAACATTGGCAGGTTGTGGAGCGCATCCTGCGTTACTTGAAGCATACCTAAACTCATGGCCTATCTTTCTCACATCACTCTTGTAACCAACTCCTAGCCTACAGTGATGCTAATTGGGCAAGGAGTGTGGATGATCGCCGTTCAACAAGAGGTTTTGCAGTATTTCTCGGTTCCAATCTCATCTCCTGGTTTGCTAAGAAACAACAGACCATTGCCCGTTCATCTACAAAATCTAAGTACAATGCATTGGCACATACTACGGCAGAATTACAATGGATCAAATCTCTATTACATGAACTTGGTGTTTGGCTTCCTCAACCTCCAATTTTATGGTGTGATAACCTCAGCGCCACTTGCCTCACAACCAATCCACTTTTCCACGCTCGAACAAAGCACATAGAAATTGACTATCATTTTGTTCGGGAGTTGGTTTCACAACGACTACTTGATGTTCATTTTATCTTCACACATGACCAGATAGCCGACATTCTCACATAACCACTGTCAACGCTTTGGTTCAACCTTTTAAGAAACAAGTTGAAGATCAGTTCAAGACCCTCTTCCACTTGAGGAGGGATGTCAACGCACCCAAGTCTCAACGGTGTTACAAATTTCAAATACAAATTGTAATTCAAAATACAAATATATCGGTATTTGTAGGTTGAGAGTTAGTCAATTTGAAACCACTCCAGCAACACTACGAGACTGTAAATGTTTTATATAAAAAACACCTTCACCCAACGTTTTGGGCTAGGCAAAGAACATTTCTCTTATCCTGTTTTTCACATACTTATCAAGCCTTGTAAAACCAGCCCATCAATGGAAGAAGTTACTTGGAGTTACGTCTTCCCCGTTGGAATGAAAGATTGTAGTTGGCCCGTAATGCATCCCTTCATTTGCTTGCCTCCTTCCAGCTGATCTACGACTGCCCTCTTGCGCCAAGTCAATCTTTTAGGCCGTCCCAGGAGCTACCGTTTCCATGACAAGTCGCTTCTCCTCTTCTCCACTCACTCTCAAAAGTGCCACTGTTTTCCCGGGAAGCACGCTTGGAAACAATTCCAATTCCACAGAGCTCCTTTTGAACTATATTCAAGGACTAATGGCTCTGTACAATACGAGATAATGTTTTCATATTATCTTCCAACATGTCTTTGTAACTACTAATCTGTTTAGCTCCCAATACCTACTAGGTTAAGAACAGATAGAAATTGGTATTCCAACTGTGACCCCTTTTAGTGTCAATTGGCAAGTGGCCGACTCCACCTACTATTGATATCGATAAGAATCTTAAGCCCAACTTTAGCCTTCATTTTAATTGGCCTCCCGTCTTCCATGAATTTGGCCTTGTCATATAGGATCTGCCCTTGCAGTCCTTGCTGACTCGGTTGCTGCACAGGATCAGCTGATCTGAACACTCGAAATCACTGTGTGGGAGGATCTTTATTGTTTTCCTACCGACTCAAGCAAGCCATTCGGCTCTTGTTTGGTTGCTGCTCACCACAAGAGGTTGAAGCACTCTTTCCCTAGAGAACATTAGATTCAATGTTTCTTTTCATTTTGACCAAAGGGATTATGGTGCACTCTTGAAATAACAAAATTTGGGTGTCTTGTAAAGAAGAAAAGAGATTTTATAAACATACTGAATGATCAAGATTATCCAGGCATCATAATCATGATGATTATCCAGGCATCATAATCATGATGATTATCCAGGCATCATAATCATACTGAATCATCAATAATGAATGAACAAGTAGATCAAACCCAAAAAACAATGGAGCTCAACTCAAACATGGAAGTTCAGGAATGGGTTTAAAATGTACCACCATAAAGTTAGCAGTGGAGTACTAAATTTCATCAAGGTCATTCAATCACAAAAAATACATGAATGCAATAACTGCGTTTCACTGTAAATACTAGCGATACTCCAGCCCATGCAGAACCAACCGATATAATGCCAGAAATGACCAAGAAAAAACACTAGGGGAAAAATCCAGAATTATAAAATTTGACTCTAGATGTGTTATGCATAGACATTACAGAAACAAGTAGTGTTTTATGAGTTCTTCCTACTCCCTCAGCTAAACCCCTATCCATTATATAAGCTGAATTAAACAAACGAATGGGAAATTTTTTTTCAAATCAGGACAGTAATGTAAAAGAAACTACAAAGATTGATCTGGGCAAAACTGCTTCCAAGCTCCCTCACAAAAAGGCCTAGCCGCAATCCAACACGCACTCCTCTGACTTGCTTTTACCACTTCTTGGTCTCTGTTTCTCACTATGCACGACCAACCCTGCTGAGACTGACCATGCGTGCAGAATTCTCCATCTGTGATCCTCGTACTGTTGAACCCGTCTGGTAAGGAGACCTCCCAACCCCTCCATATGCATCTTGATAACGTGTACTCTGGTAGCCCGAGGAATAACCACCTGCTCCCCGCGACTGACCTGCACGATCCCTCATAAAACCACTTGCAGAAGCCTGACTGGACGTTGGCAGTCTCCCACCACCACCATATCCTGTGCGCAAGCTTCCTTGCCTTCCCTGGGCAAAGTTCTCGTGCCACTTACCTGTGGTAGCACCAGCATAGTCCTGCCCCTCTCTACGCCTTGGGGGTAGCCCATCCAGACCTCCACCTGTCTTCGCCTCAAGAGCCCTCTCATTGCTCTCAGCAAGGATTGAAAGCTTCTCTGTAAACTGGAATGCCAGAGCCTGCAATCTTGTGTGCTCAACCTTGTAGAAGACAATGCACCGGGTTGGCTGGTCCCAACTAGCATGGAGCTCCTCCATGATCATCATCTTGCTCACAAGACTGTGTACATGACTTTCTGAGAGATCAAATATTGTGGTGAGCTGGTCCAAGCTCAAGGATTCATACGAGGAGGCATAGGTGAACAAGTAAGTCCTCAGGGCCTCTTCTTTAATCTTGGTCTCGAGCATCTGAAGAACATTCTCCTGGTTCCTAAGGAGCTTCCAGACATCAAGAGACTTGGTGACATCAAAGGCCTTCTGGAAGTTTCCCTTGCTCAGGGCCCTAGTTGATGCCATGACATGATCCCTGACATTTTCAGGGGGACCTGTGAAAGTTTGCCTCTCACTCACCTCAAGCAGCCTTCGGAATGTTTTACTTATGACCTTGCGCTTGGCATCGTGCGTGTTGGCTGCCATATTAGGTACCTCAATAAGCATGGCACATACCAGATGGACAGCCTCCAACAGCTCAAGATTTATATGCATGTGGTATGGCATCTGCCGCCTCCTCTCCAGTTTTTCCTAATAGTAAACAAATAAAGATGGAAGTAAGATCACGGTATTCTAAACATAAAATATCGAGTTCTTAATAGTCATTTAAGAACTTCAAACAAGAAAAAAGGTCAAATTTATATACCATGACCGTTAACAAAAAAAATCTATCAGCCACAATTTTTCCCCCCTTCAAGAGAACTTTTCATAGGATAAAAAGAGCTAGACTACAAGCTTACAAGAGCCCATATTAGCATCATTTGAACAACCTATAGTATAATTGGTTCCATAGAAATTGTTTCACAGATCCTTAGTTGAATTTTCGTAGAACAGCTTACTAAGCTAGTCAGCTATCTTGTCTTAGTAATGCAGATAGTCAACAATGAGCATATAAAAATAAATTTGTCCGTAACAATGTAAAAGTAACCTATAAAAGAAAATATTCTGGCAAGAGAACAAACATAAACACATCCACAAGGGAAAAAAAACACACACACACACACACATACACATTTATCATAAGTTGATAAATTAAACAAAAAATTTCATCTAGACCCCATCAAAGATTGCTAACATCATCTACACCGACAAGAATGCAAAAACATCACCTAGGTCCACTTAACTGACGAAAATCACTAAATTATTGAAATACAATTTTACCCCTCAAATTATAAATTGTAAAATTAAAAAATTATGTTCATTTACTAATTTATCCTTTAAATCAAAATTGTATTTATCATGACCAACCCTGGTTTCGCTATGGTTTTCAACCCGACCTGCCCGACTTCGAAGATCCATCTCAGGATTCTTCCTTGCCCGATATGATTTCTGCGATTATTTTTCCATGGTGTCTTCTTCTTTTCTCCTTTCCTTATGATTTCTTTTTCTTCTACTAACATATAAGGAAAAGTTATGAATCCTTAGAGGGAAGCATGTATATCAGCTATTCCGTATTCCCACACCCCCAAGCTTTAATCATTCGCTGAGATTTGATTTCAGGTTTGGTTCTATCTGATCCAAGCGATATTTTTGTTTTCTGGTCCACTATAGTGAGAAGCAATCCTCATGGACTTGGTAAGGATCTCTGAATGATTCATTTTTATTTTATTTTTTGGTAAAATATGAATGATTCATTGGAGTTTCTTCCGTCGTAATTTTGTCTGTAACTTTAATTTCTGTTTTACTATTGTGATTCGAACAAAACCTCACTAAAAATGTCTTCAATCATGATATCATGATATGGGGGTTGAGATGGAATCATTAGTTATTTGGAGGATTCAACAAAGGATCCACAATAGAATAGTGATTCATACCTAATGATTCAAAAAACTCAGATCTGAAGAGAATAACTAGAAGAAAACTCAGATCTAAAGAACGTTTTGGGAGCGATGCAGAAAACTTTAGATCTAAAGAAAACAGGTTCAAGAACTGAAAAAAAACAGTGGAGAAAAAACAAGAATGTAGAGCTGAAAAAAAAACATAGATCTGAAGAGAAAGGAACCTCAGAGATTCAGAGACTTAAAGAGAAAGGAACCTCACAGATCTAAATAAGGGCTTACCGAAGAAAAGAACCCAGGACGAAAAACAGAGTAAGAGAGAGAAAGAAAGAAAGAGAGAGAGAGGGAGAGAGAGGAAGCAATGCACAAGTGGAAGATAAGGGTTTGGGTAAAGGGTATAATGGTCTTTTCAACAGGTCAAAAGAGTATCATCGTCTTTGAAATATTCCAATCCACCTGACGTCAACATCTAATAGGAATCAACTGACAGAGTGGACTTCTTTGATTGGCACAGTCAAAGTTTCAGGGTGTAGATGATGTTTTTGCATTCTTGTGGGTGTAGATGATGTTAACAATCTTTGATGGGGTCTAGATGAAATTTTTTCTAAATTAAACACAAGACGCTAGACAAAACAAATGGAAAAACAGTATTGAAGCAGCCAACCCCATTTAGTTAGAATAATGCTTTGTTAAGTTTGAGTACACAATCACTAACTAATGCTTAGTTGAGTTGAGTACATATGTACTCCACTTAGCAATAAGAAGTGGCTTATATTCATCGAGTGTAGAGGCTTATCTGGCCGATCAGACCAAAAGATAGGAGTAGCGCCCTTGAATTTTCTACATGTCAAAATTTGGCCATACACTCATATGGCCCACCATCTAGTAGATATTCTCCAATTGTATTTTCTGCCATCCAAAAAGGGAGGGTTAATGTGTTTATTCTAACCATTTTCTGGAAGCCAAACTCAAATCACATGGGCCACCATGTATATAACCTTTCCCCCATATCATTGATACATAAACGAACTTGTGAGTAATGAGCTCAACTGAAAGAGTCTAAGTTGAAATTACATGGAAAATTTAGCCTCCACATCAAGCAGGAAGGAACAACAAGCAATCGGAATCAGAACAATGGGAGAAAATAACTTACGAAATACTGATTTAGTGACCACTAAAATCAGAAATCAAATTTGAGATTCAAAATCTGAAATTTTGAAGCTTGAAATGATCCCAAGACATAAACATAACCCTAATTAACAGTTGAACTAAATTCAAAGTACCACTTAGACTCTGACTCAACAAATAATCATGTATCCACTTAAAAAGGCGACCCAAGGAAAACACAAAGAACCACATAAACTAAACCTTTCCACATGGATTACTGTTAATAGTAACAATAACCAACCAAATTGGTCACACTTACAGGCACAACACTCCCCCCACTGCCAAAAATAAAAGGACAAATGTTTGCAGAAAAGCACATTATTTTTTCCCTTTATTTTCTTTTACTTATCCTAGGAATCACATTTTATCAGCTCCAGAGAATCTTAAATCTAGAAAGTGTACATAAATAAGAAACCCACTGTCACTCATATATGATATTCTCCAAACGGAAGGTTCTCCCACAATGCATTGTCGGGGCCAGCATGCTGCATATAATATTAAAAAACAAGGAATATGTTTCACTAACAATGGATCAAGCCTCAAAGAGACATCATGTATTCACTCCCTAAACAAGAGTTCCAGGACAGGAATCAACTACTAAGAAGGAAAACCATCCCAACAAAACATAGGTTGGACATATACCAAATTATGGGAACCAGAAATGAATCCTGAACATAATCAAGAACAACCTCGAATGTAGTGCAGGTTTTCTTGTGTGAATCATATTTTCCTTGATGAAGTTGGCATTTAAACATCAAGGATGAAACTTCCAAACCAAGTACGCATGCAAAGTAGCAAACCACAGTAAATCATCAAGAATCAACAAAGTAAGAAAACTAAAACCAAAAAGGAATAAATCAGGGATATATGCATCGAAGGAAAATTGAAGTATTCCCAACAGGTGATAAAATCAGGGAAAGTCAACCTGTTCTGGAGTCTTCTCATGATAACGACTTTGTGAGACACCCTGTGCAAGTAGTTCCTTTACCCTTCCACCCATGTAGAGTTCAGAAAGACAACCGTGTGCTTCAGAGATCAGTCCAACCCTGAAGGAACAAAGACCAAGTTGGGCCATAGCTCTATTAAAAAGAATCTGAGTCGAAATGTCCATATGCTGGACACCATCCTGCAAGTGACTCATTAACAATAGGTCACGTGAAGTAGCAAACTCATCCAAGATAGCATGGTGGTATATATCACAGAGCATTGCACGAGCTTTGGTCCTCTCATCCCCATATTTGTATATGAGGGAAACAAGTATATCCATCAATGTCCTGCTATTCTCTGGAAAAGTGGGTCTTCTAGGCACAAGCTCAGGAGTAACAACAAAAGCAGGCGGACCCCTGCTTTCTTCAACCACTTGACGCTCCTCCTCAGCATCCCCTTCCCCATTCTCTCCACCTTCTGTCTGCTCAGCCAGTTTTCTCATTGCATCATAAACCTCTTGGGGTTTATAATAAATAAGCTCTACCCGCTTCAATGCTACCTTTGCAGCAGCCTTGAAGTCCCCAACCATTTCCAAATAGTTTTGAACATTTTGAGCAAGAACTAAAAACATAGGCTCATCTCTAAGCCTTTCAACATACTCTTTAGTGTGTGGATCAATGCATTGCAAGCTCTTGAAAAACTCTGCATCCATTCGTTCAAGGAAAGCAACCAAGTTCCCCCAAACCCGAATTGTGCCCTTATAGTCAGCTCCCTTCTGAGACTCATTCTCATCAGGCTCCACTGAGTCATCCACCACAATGTTAGGATAATGCTCAAGGATATCGAGAATGACAAGCACGTTCTGCACACATTTCTTCCACACATTAATGGGCATGTGCCCACTAAGGCTTGGATTCACATCAAACTGAGCAGAAACAACACTGAAGAGTATCTCAAGCTTCTGTGCAGGTGTCTTGGCAACCTTTGTCAAAAATGTAAGCTGCTCAACCTGTTCAACCCTTCCAGTTCCCTTCCGACCCCTTGCTGCCACAATCTCTTTGAGCTTCTTATTAACCGTATCCCAAGTGATCTCACTGGGATCCTTCATGAATTGCTTGTCCATAAGTTTATCTTTCTTACTCATCTTCTTCTCCCAAACGCCACCACCCTCGCCCTCTTCATCCTCATCTTCATCACCAGAATCTGAAATGATAGCCTTCGATGGATCCTCCTCAAACTCTGTTTCAGAATCATCCTCGTCCGCTGACTCATCATCAGATTCCCTTTCAACTTCACTCTCAGGTTTTTCTCTGAACTTATTAATCAGGTCTTCAAATTGCTTATTGTTCTTCTTCAGTTTCTGCTTCATGGAGTTCAAGGCCTTTGCATTGCTAGCACTCATCTTCTTCTTCGCATCCTTATTAGCCAAAGCTTCACCCAAAAAATCTTCTAACATTACAAGCGCTTTGATATAAAGTGTCGGGGCCTTCTCAGATTCCGTGACCCGGATAACCTTTTCAAGCTGCTTGTTCATCTTCTCAAAGCTCTCTTGGAGGCTTACCCAGTCATTGATTTTCATGGCATTCTTCATCTGATCGACAGTGGCCGACATCTCCTCAAAGCGTTTGTCCTTGGCAGACCGGACAACACGCTTCTGACCATCAGAATCATCGCTATCACTAGCATTCCCCGTCAAGTATCTGCTTCCAGCAGCTGCACCAGCAGTGTCACCACCTCCACCACCGGTCTCAACATCAGATTCATAATCACTCTCTTCCTCTTCCTCAGTATCGTTTCCACTCTGTAAAAGACAGAATATACAAAAATTTACACAGGTGGTTTCTACAGTCTTTCCAAAAGTAACACACATACAGTGCAGGGCAAGTATGGCATACCTGAACCCAGAAACGAGAAGACATTTTCTTGTATGTGCAACACTCAGCGAATAACAAGCCTCAAAATCTGTTCAGAGGAGGAGAAATAACTTCATTGGTACAGTAACTAGCCAATCAATTTCTCTCAATGAGGTAAAGACTAACTCAATCAGTGATGAAAACTTCAAATAAGATATATATTGTGACAAATCATATAACAATATTGGAAATCACATCGTTCCAGAACCACCGGGAACAAAAAACCCTAACTTTGTCATTAAATTCCATATATGGGAGTATAACATCTACTAGCCCATGCAGACAAGCAAATCTGATAAAAGAAGAAACTTATTAAGTAGAAAACCAATAAATTAAGAAATTAAGAGATCATGAACATGTAGGTTTTACCTGAACATGGTATCAACGATTCAACATACCCTATGGATAAAGAGGATCCTGAATTCAGAATCTTTACAAAAAAAAAAAAAGAAGTTTCCCAAAAATTAATTCGAACAGCAACAGGAGTCATTGAGGTTGCTATTAATCCCCGTTACATGAACCAAGCCTCTTAGGCATGTAATATTTGAAAGGGTTTCGGGGAAAAAAAAAAAAACCTTCACAAATCTAAGTGCCTGTTTGGTAATACTCTGCTCCCACTCTGCTTTTGATTCTGACTCCCAAAGAGCCATTTAGGAGCCAGAAAGTGTTTGGTAACACTATGTTGATTCCAGCTCCCATGGAGTCAACCGGTTCAAAAAATGACCCATAGAGCCAAAATTTGAGAGTAAAAAATACTTGCTTTTCCAGAGCCGGAGACAAAAGAGAGTAAAAAATTGGAAGTCAGCCCACTACCACCACCCCCACCATCCACCACCCACTACCCACCACCACCGCTGCCACCACCACCATCGCCACCACCACCACCACCACCAATGCTGCCACCACCACCCACGACCCACCACCAACACCACCACTGCCGCCACCACCACCACCACCACCACCAGATCTGGAATCCATTCCAGATTCATTTTTACCAATGCTCTCAATGAGCTTTGGAATAGATTCTAAAGTAGCCTATTCCAAAGTAGCGTTACCAAACAGGCTCCTGCTCTCAATAAGCTCTGGAAAAAAGTGGGAGCTCAAAAATGACTCCAGAGCAAGAATCAGGGAGTCGGAGTCAGAGTGTTACCAAACAGGCACTAAAACTGAAACAAAGGTTTCGTGCAAGCACAGCATAAGAATGACAAACTAAACTAATTGAATCCAAAATTAACAAATAAGCATAAAAAAGCACAAAATATATCTGTACACCGGATCTGAGTCACCCCTCACTAGCGCTAGCGTTGAGAACTCCAATAAGACAAGAAAACGTCGCGAACAAAACAATCCAAAAATGATCTGCCAGAGAGGCACATAGTTTAGGCATAGTACTGGATTGGATGCAAACAATAGAGCTAGGGTAAAAGAAAAACGAAGAAAAGAAGGGAACTCGACGGTCGAAACCCCTAGTTTCCCAGTTCTCTCACTACCCAACCAAAAAAGAATGGAATAGCAGGATGAGTTGCTAGTAATAGTGTAGAGAGGGAAACTGAAGCAAACTAGAAAAGAGGGAAAGGAACTTACAAGAAGAAATGAAATCATCCTGTGGCAGGTCGATAGCAGCATCTGCAATCGGCTGCCTAGTTTCCCGTCTTCTGCCAACTTTCCTTTGAGACGAAACCCAAACTCCCCAAAGAGACAAACCCACGAAACCCTTATTCCCATATTAGGGCTATTATATATATTCTACGTTTCTCTCCCCTTTTTTTTTTTTTTTTTTTTGGTAAAATACATTTCTCTCCTTAACCCTGAGGCAACAATCAGAGGGTATATAACCCGGTTTATAATCGGGTCCATTTGAGTCATCCAAATCCAAATTCGAATCCGACCTTTTCTATTGGAATTCAGATTCAAATTGAATTCGGATTTTCAGTTATCCATTTACATTCATAACCACAACTATAGATATGGTTTCCTTGATAGTGAAATGGGTGGAAAATGATAATTGCAAAAATCTCAAGGCTTTATTTGGTTGCAAGTAAAGGGAAGGGAAGCGAATTGAAATTTATTTAACAAGGAAAAGCGAAACTTTTGTAATCAATACTTAACATTGTTATGTATCCTACTTAAAATTTTCATCATATTTAATAATTATTTTTTATGTTACGTGCATGATATACGTACGCCAATCAGAGGATGACACCTAGTAAGTCGGAGAAGGTGACAGTTGGCCAACTCGACACCGTTAACCCGCAAAATCCACGTCCTCAGCAATTCCGTAACCACTCATCACAACCACCAAACACTTCCAATCGGGGGCCGAGATTTAAGCATAACCGAAGACACAAGGGCAAATCTAACTTTGCCAACTATACATCAACTTTCTATAAATAGGGGACAAGCACCAAAGGTATGTGGGTTACGTAACTTTCATACTCTTTGCTATTCGTACTCTTTCTATAACCCTACCACTCAAAACTCGTATTCCTCAATACCGAGTTCCATATCTGCTTACACTTTGGAGTCCTGAATTAGGCATCAGAGTTATCCTCAGGTCAAGAGCTGATATTTTGAACTCTTGAAACTCTCGCTTTCAGTCTAGTTGATATTTTGAGGATCATTTGTTTTGGATGCACTCCTCATCCACACAGCTCTAGAACATCCTTGCCTCTCTCTCTGATACTCACAATGCTTCCTTTCAATCTTTAAGCATGTCTGAAACCGCAACTGGAATTTAATTCCTTTGATCACATTGCTTAGAAAATCAATCAAGTGGACCTCCAAAGGATCTGGCATTCCTTTACGGATCACAATAATAATAAAAAAAACAACAATGTGGAAGATTGGAGAGTCTATACTGCACTATTGCACTGAATGGGGTACCAGTAGAGACGTGTAAGAATGGGAGAGGAGAGAGGATTGGAAGGGGTTGATTGTCACCCTCTTGGTGGATTTAATTAAATACAGTTTCGGTTTCATCCACTTATGCCTCATCCATATTTCACACCATGTTTATCTTCTACTGAGGTGATAACCTCCACCAAAACATGATCTCAAAACAGAATATTAAAGCAAACCAAAGCAACAAACCAAGAACAGTTACAATGTGAGAAACCCGATATAAATCAAACAATACATCAACCCAATTGTCAACAGTATCAACCATATGGACCACCTCCGATTCCCTATCAAGAAAACTCTAAAAGAACAGAATACCCACAAAAATATCCAAATGAAAAGCCCGAACATATCCAACACTCTCCGATAACAGCTCCAAAAGAACCATCTTTATTCGAAGAACCACAACAAAGTCGAGAATCAACTCAAACCCAAACCAGAAAGGCAAAGAATCCAAAATCACTAGAAACAAGCCCAGAAAAAATAACAAAATTTAGGGAGCAAATAAAGGCGAACTTGGCAATGCACCTGAGATCAAAACAAACCCATGAGAGAAGCACCAAAGGGAAATTAGAAAGAGAGAAGCGCCAAAGGGGACAGACAAGAGAGAGGGACAGGGGCCCGGAAATAATGTCAATGTGTCAAGGCCATTAAATACTGGGTTGATCACCGACTGAGGCTTTGAGCTTCGATTTCAAGCCCTTCAAAAAAAGTTATTGATTTCTCTCCTAATAGAACTGAGTAGGCTGAGGAAAAAAAAAGGCGAAGACAAAAGAAGAAAGAAAAAAGGATTAAACCGAAGAAGACTGCCACAATAAAGTTGAACAAGGATACCGCTCATTGTAATCACAGAGAAGCGGAACAAGTAAGTCAGTCTAAAATTCATAGACATACCTGGAAGAAGAGGATGGAACCAAGCGATTGCAGCGACGATCGAGCACTCAGCACTCACAGGGAAGGCGAAACTCAATGCGAACCCTAAACCACAAATTAGATTTTGTAAATAATCTAATTATACAAAAAAACATAGTTGCAGACCCGAGAGCTATCAGAAATCGGTAGGGGGAGGGAGAGAGAGAGAGGAGGAGGGATACCTCCTTGTTGCAGACCCGTGGGTTGCAGCTCCTCGCGCTCTTATATAGAGTGAAGAAGATAATAATTGATGCGTAGTGTGAAGAACAAGGGGTTAGCTGCGCAGAGCGAGGAAGAAGAGGATAACTCTAATGAACGCAAAAATCGTAAGAAAGGTGTTTTTATATCGGGAACAATTATGGTTTTTATTCCATAAGACCTGTGATAAAATTCTGCTTCTGGATTTTATAGGCTCTTACTCTGAGAGAGTTATTTTGGAGTAGAAACGTGTTTGATAAGTTCGATTAGATTTCAATTCTCACAGTGAATCGGATTCAGAATGATTCTAGAATCTAAATTTTTGAGTCATAAATACTTGCTCTAACCTGTTGGATCATGTTTTTGAAAGAAAAAAATGAGTCGACTCTCACATGATTCTCACATGACTCTCACTTGACCACCACCACTGCCATCACTGCCACCGCTATCATCACCACCAACACCCCCACCACCATTGCCGCCACCACCACCACTACCATCATTGCCACCACCACCCATCGCCCACCACCACCACCCACCACTACTACGATTGTTTTTCTAGACTTCGATTTCGATTGGAGGGATAGTGTGTTATCAAAACATGTTTCTAATCCAAAAATGTTCTGAAATTCATTTTGGAATTGTATTATCAAACAAGTTTCTACTTCAAAATAATCCTGGAGTAGCCTAGAGTAAAATCTAAATTTGAACTAGAATCCAGAATCTAAAAGTAAAAGTTTTATCAAACGAGCCCTAAAAAGTTGTTCACAACGTAAGAACATGAATTTCTGTTATGATATTTTCATCCGATTCGTTTTTTGAGAACAAAAAAATAGACCAAATTTACTAAACATTCTTTTACTGTTTTGGATTGTTATGACTTTTTCACTGTTTTTTATTGTTCAGAACATTTTTTTTCGTTCTATTATAACAGAAGAACAAAAGAACTGTTCTCCAAAAACATTACCAAACGGAGCCTAATTTGCTTTGGCTGTTCTTCAACAAGCAAAACCGCACCAGAGCAATTACTTCTGCTGTTTTCACTTTGCCAGCTGACCAAGACGAAACCGCACCAGAGCAATTACTTCTGCTATTTTCACTTTGCCAGCTGACCAAGACGTTTTTGTTCTGCCCACACACCGAGGATGAGGAAGCTGAGGCAAGGATGTTACAAGCAGTGCGGAAGAGGCATAGAGAGAGGCCAAAGAGTGTCTGCGAATGATCCCTTTAAATCCTATGAATGGCGTCTTTCAATGTTAACCATTCTACTCTGGTTGTTTTATTGTTTTTCTTCCATATGTCTTTATGCATCAATTTGCAGCCTCTAGCTTGAAAATGGTGAAACCATGTGCAGACATCTAGCTGACCACATGACACCTTGCCAACCTCATCTTTCTCCGCACACCACCCCTTTTCTCATTTGGATCCGCATCCTCCCCTCCCAGTGCTTCTGGGAGGACAGCGGAAACTCTATCTCGATGGCCGACACATGGCTCTCAGTGAATCCGAGACCCACATTCGAGCTGGCACCCAGTCGACAAGCTAAGCCAACAGGGGATGTCGGCTCCAACGTAGGTCTCTGATTCACCCGAGAGCCACGTGTCGACCATCAGGACAGGATTACCGTGTCCTCCCAGAACCGCTAGGAGGAGACGATGTAAACTCTCTCAAGAAAAAAGCATGGATTAAGAGACGATTTATATAGTTTATATTCATCAAAATGTCAAGCAATGGCAATGATCTCGACAAAGAGGAGCTTCTACAAATCGTGGGTGTTCATCATACAAAGGTAAATGGGTGATTTTATATAACAAAATGGGATGCCATTGTAATTAACTATGAACTCAAGAATTGTGCCTTCAAGACAAAGTGGTGAACGAAATTCCTTGTTTTTATTATTATCTTTTATTAATTTTGTCTTATCATGTGGCACTCTTGATGGACCTGAAATGGAGTCTATGAGTATTTTTCAAGTTCGAGCAATCAGATTTTAACGTACGATACGAGGATAAGACATTTCAAAGGTATTTTGAGTACTTCATATCGACATGAAAATCGAGCATGGATTTAGACGGGAATCCCATAAAAGAAATAGCTCGGACATTGTCCAAACGGCTTCCAATGGCAATATCTAGCAAATTGGGAATTTGATGGTAGCGTAGGATAGAAAATAATCTCGTCATGTCCTCATATTAACATGAAGAATATTCATTCACTGTCGTTTACTGTGCGTAATTATCAATGTATTGGTATACGCGTACAGTGGATGATAGCTACTAAATATTCCTCATGTCAACTTGAGGACATGAGAGGATTAAGATCCAGCGTAAAATAACTCATTGGAAAGATCTCTTCAAGTATCATGCATCCATAATTCCATACGGATAAAAGTCATTTCTTAGGTCAGGATTTGTGGCCATAGTTATTTAATTCGGATTCGGGAATTATTCGGAAGGAGAATAATTCGTAATGAGTTGTTTCGATAATTTAAGAATTTGGTCAAAGTTGCGATAAAAAAAGCGGACCTAAAATAAAATTCAAATTCGAATTCGGATCGGTTCGAAAATTATTCTTTTGTCTACAAAAAAATTCGAAGGTTAATTTTTAATATTTGGTGCTCCTATTAATCAATTGTTACACCTGCATAATATATAAATGACATTAGAATAATATTTAATTTATAAATAATAATATATAAATGATATTAGAATAATATTTAATTTATAAATAATAATATAATACATAATAGATGGGTATAACGATGAATTTATTAGATTTTATTACAGTATATAATGTAGATCATTAGATTTTTTTTTATGATTGTAATACCAATCTAATGGAGTTGATATTTATAAAATCAAACGTTTTTATAAATTCATTCAATCATCTTTATGAAATCCATCTCTTTTTCATGTTCATTAATGACTTCATCATGGTTTGTATTATAATATTTATTTTTAGACTCATATTTAATCCCATTTGGAAAAACACATGAAAATAATGACTTACTTTGTATTATGGTATGATTTTTATATTCATATTTAATTTCACGTTATCGATCAAAATTAATGATTTGCTTTGTATTATGATTTGATTTTCATACTTATATTTAATCACACATTGGAAAAAAAATAAAATAAATTAATGATCTATTTTATATTATAACGTGATTTTTAAACTTATAATTAGTTTTAGATTGGAAAAGATGCAAATAATTATGGCATTAACGGTTTTTTATATTTTTGTAAAACTTTGTTTGAGAATTGTAGTTAAGGTATTAAGTTCTCCACTAGGATATTAATAGTTTTTTTAAGTATAAGAATTATTCGGTATAATTTGATTTAAAAGGATTATTCACGATATTTATTTATAGACAAAAAAATGTGAGAATTTTCAAGATTCATTGAACATAATTCGAATTCGGAAGAATTACTTGTATTTTTCAGTTCGAAAGAATAATTCACTAATAATTCGAAGAATTAAATAACCATGTTTGTGGCAGCGAAGGCCTAAAGCAGTCCCGAAAAACATACTTCAAAATTAGGGTTTCATTGGAGTGTCGAAAAGGAATCTAAATTCCGGAGGGCATAACTTTTAATCCAATCATCGGAATCGAAGTCGAAATCGTAATATGTCAAATTAATAATCTTTATGGACACTACACAATGATGCGATGATGCGAGAGTCAGCCATAAACTTGACCGGGTACTCTGCTGATAACGAGTCGTAAGCAAATTCTACTTTTTTTTGCCAAAATGGGAGAGGGGAACGGACCGATTCGTACGGTTCTCACACTGCTTAATATTTGGAGTTTGGTATATAAAAAATCATATTATCATATTCAACAGATATTTTTTAAAGCCTATAATCATTAGGGGGTTTAGGCCAATCCGATTGCCTAGAAATGGAATCTTTTCTTCTAGTTGTGATATCTTTTGATCCAACAGTCAGATTTTGGCTCATAATATATCAAAGGAAGGGTTTTTCCGAGCCCTACAAAAATCCATTTATTTTGAAATAGAAAAACCTTGGAATATGCCGAAAGGGAGAGATCAAGAGAGCCATTTTTCAACTTATCATCATGGCTAGATCCTTGCCATAAAGGGTGGTAAAATTTGGTGTCTACAAACTCATCTATAACTTACCCTAAAAAATTTATGATTTTTGAGTGTTGACGATGGAGCTGTGGTCAAAACTCAATGAATCGGGATGGAATGGCGGATTCCTAATCTTGTCTGCTCGGATTATCAATCCATTTCGTGAATCAAGAATCGTTTTGGATCCAATTCGATTGGAATCGGCGATCCAATTCCGAATCCCCAGACCATGCTCACATCAATGCAATTAGTATCATCCGACACCAATCACCATCATTTATGAATTGTATCCTCATAAAAACATCACTTAACCCCATCTTTTTTCCCATGGAACCAAAAACATGAGTCCTACCTGCCATAACTACCGTAATTGTTAAGCATGCTTTTAAAATTGGGGGAATGTGACTCGGATCTACCATGGAAATATTGATCCAGATTGGGCAATCCGATCGATAGTCGATAGTAGCTTATCCTTGGTTCAAATTGGTCACTACCATGTACATATTTTCTGTACTATTTTTGGTTCAGTTTCAACCTCTCCACGTTGTGGGGGTAAGGCTACGTACATTAAGTTTTCCCCAGACCTTATAATAATGAGAGCCTCATGCAGTAGGACACCTTTTTTGATTCAGTTTCAGTTCACCCCGATCAGGGATTGGCCACAGATGTTTACAGACGTTCACCAAGCATAAATCTGAGATTGGGTCTTAAGCCAACCCATTAAAATTGTAGCTAAAAAAGGCCGTTGGACTTATTCTAGTCAAGTTACACCTTTAAAGCCTACCAGCGTTCCTTTTAGCAAAGTACCAAAAAAAAAATAATTCCTTTTAGCAAGAAAAACATATTCACAATATGTATCAAAAGATTCAAAACGTGGGTGCTTTGTAAAAAATCAATATTTTTTTACAAATTTGAATTTGATTCATTTATATCTCTACTGATAATAATGGATGTTGTTGGGGATATCACCATTGACTCTGCAAAAAGGAAAAAGACACACAAATCTATTCTTGAAATTAAACTACTAGATGAATTTTTTATTTTTTAAATATTTTCAATTGATCTAATCAAACTATTTTAATTTTTTCATCAAAAACTTATTTGATGATTTTTTCAAAAAATTAATAAAATTTGAAATCAAAATCATACCAAAAACGACCTTAAAAAGTGGAGATTATTTACTAAATTAGAAAATTTGTCTATTAACTATGCATTCATTACTCATTGATTATAAAAATTTCCGTTTCATTTATATTTTAATTTTATGGGAAGAGGATCTATAAGCTAGCGGGGTAGATTGGAGTGCTACCGGGAAAATTGGAATATAAGAAAAATCAATTATCGATCACTTAGAGGAGAGAGAGAGAGAGAGAGAGAATGGGAAAGAAGTCTAGATTTCAAGAAAGAGAGAGATGGAGAGAAGTTTTTATTTTTTTTATTTTCCTTTTATTCGTTCACAAGCCTCTTGCTACATCTTTATCTTTCAAATTTCAATAATTTTGAACTAGAAAGACCCATGCTTGTTGTGGAGGACATTGTGAGAGGAATGATTTCATTTTTTTTTAAACTAAAAATACCCAATTAAAAAGTTGTAATCAAAATAGAACCATAATTAAGGTTCTCTTTGTTATAGTTTGTGTTGATGCTAAAATTGAGTTGGCTAAATTGTCCAGCTCATGCAAGAAAGAAAATTTTATCGAAGGTTGGGCTAGGTAGTCCCGCGACCACTCTAACGATCAAGTCAGTAACAGAGCACCCAGTATAGAGTTTACAAGAAGAAGGTAAGCTCCTTAGAGCGGGGAAAACCTGAGTATTCTCTCAGTAGAAAAATGGTGAAGTTAAAGATGATTATACCTGTGATCGTCGAGTATATATATATAGAGTTTGTACTTCTAGTTGGAGCTGGATACTTTGTTAAGTGTTAGAGTTGGATGAGGATATTTATTCTCCTGGCAATCCCAAGTCGGCTACATCTTGCAACCATGGGAAAGAGATCCTGCGGCCAAGGAGAGTTACTATTACCAATATTCTAGATAATCGATGATTATCCATTTACAGAAGAGGAGTCATTTTTCGTGTTTGACTCTGAGTTACATGATGTTGGGGGACTATCCAATACTACACGAGATATCCCACAGAGATACGTCATCGACTTAGAGACTCGTACCTCCTCTCACCATACAGGAACATTCTGAAGGTGACACATGTACTGGCACATGTCATCCTTTCATTGTGACATGTGTATGGACGTGTCGTTTTCTTAACAGTTTGTATTTATGTTTATGAATTATTTATGACAAATCAATTACGAGAATAAAAAATGAGCCATAAATAATAACCGTTTAGTACCACCAGACAAATAAGTAATAGTAAATTATCACAAGGAAAAATTTCATCTAACCCCCAAAAACTATGTCAAATTCGATCTACTATCCAATAGTTTTCAGAAAATCTAACCAGCCCCATTTAACTGACAGGCTTGACTGAATATGTAAGTGGACATTCTTGCCTTTTTAATTTGAAACTTTAAAACATTAAAATGAGATAAAGTTATTAATTTACCCCTTTTTATTCTTATTTCTTTCTTGAAATTTCTTATCTTCTCTATTGCAATTCTATTCGGTTCAGAGCCCTAATATCATATCTCCATCGTCTCTTCTCTATTGCTATTCGCTGAAGTGCCCTAATATCATATCTCTATCGTTGCTGTGCTAGGTTTCGGTGACTCTCCAATTTTGAAGCTTCAGTATCCCGTCGGCAACATCCAAATTCCGGTTAGTATTTCCATCCTCGTGTGAGTTATAATCATAAAATGCTTTTCTGAAACTGCTACATGCCATTCCTATCTCACAAGTTTTTTCTTTCTGAAACTGCTACCCGCCATTCCACTTCCATTTTTGCTTTTATGATTTCTTGTTTTTATCATGTTAAATCCCTTTATGAGAGAAATCCATGCATGTTTCATGTTTCATGTTTCTCATCCGTCAAACCATTAGAACATGAGTATTTTGCCGTTTCCTTCTCCATATATCTGTGAAGTATGAATCACTATAGAACAGAAGCAAATTTACACACACTCTCTCTCTCTGGGTTTCTCCCTTGTCTGTAACCTGCATCATTTTGTTTAGAAATAGATTTTCCATGTAATTCCCCTTTGAGTGAAATGTTATGTGACGTTGATGTGGTCTATCAATCCTGTTGTGAATAGTCTATTTTTATGATGGAATTCTGGTGAGGTTGATACTAATCATCCATCTTATGAGGGTTTCAGGGAAGAACCATTCGGCAAGGCTACTGATCTTATCTTCAATCTACTTGATTGAATTATATTGATAATATGGATGCGAAATGTGAGTCTTGTAGTGTCACATGTGTGACACGTACAATTATTAATAGGAAAAATCAGGAGAAGAAGTACTATCGATGCCCAAGATGTCAAAGTTTTGTTATGTGGGTGGACCAATTGAATCAATGCTCATGTGGAACAGGGTAATGCAAAGTTAGAACGGCAAAAACAACAACAAACAATGGACAACAATTCCGATGTTGCCAACGTTCCACAGGAGTCAGTATTAATCTACTGTGTTTTTAAATGTCTTTTTCAATGAAAGTCGTCATGTATAATTGTCATTTTCAATGATAATTTTCTTGTATAATTGTCTTGGTGCAGGTGGATAATCGTGGATGCGGGATGTTCGAATGGTTAGATACAACGGTTTCTCAGGGTGGTAGCACCACACATGCAATTGCTGAGTCAGGGGAATGCTCCCAGCAGATAGGAGAAAGATTACAGACGACAACATCAAATACAGCAAGTGATAGAAGTACGTCCCCGGCTTACTTGAAAGGTTACCTAAGAGGAGCCATTAGAGAGAATGCACAAAGTTCTAGGTTGTATGAAGAGCTCCTCGGAGCTGTCGAAAAGCTAGAATTGAAGAATCCTAAAGAAAGAACTGATTAGTTGATTGTAGCTTGTAGGTTTTGTGCAACTTTTATGGTAGTCAGAATTTAATGATTCAATTAGGTTACCTCACTTTTTATGATGTACAGCTTCTGTCAGTGTACACTAAGGTCATGAGATTTCATATTATTGAACATTTTACTGTGCTACGGAGATATCCTCTTTTCAAATTCTATATTTGATTAGGACATCATCATTCTTTTCGTGGCAAAGAAGTTTTAATTTCCAAGTAAATGTCAAATGATTTACTACATTTTTTGCTTTGATGGTATAGCATTTTCAAGAGTTATGGTATTTTGTTAATGAATGTCATTTGCTTTAGGTACCATTGACCCTTTAGGAGCTATTCTTGTCCCATTGGAAGAATTCATTCCATCCCTTTATTAGACCACTGCAAAGCCGTATGTGATGTAAATGTCCTAAGATATTCTCTTCTGTGCTTTCATTTGAGATATCGAAACTTTCATCTCCCACTAAAATTTCTGAGACATCTACAAATCATTAGTATTGAATGTGTTAAAGTGTTGTTCCTGTTAAAGTTGTCAGAATGGCCTCTTAGCTTCGAGATGCATTTATAGTTGGTGCTCTTCCATTTGCTGAAATTTATGAGTACTGAACAGGTAAAGCTACTGAGTGGACAAAGGAGAAGGTTGAAGAAATTAAAGACATTGAAGTTCTCATTCATTTGAGAATTGAGACTGTTTACCCTTAACACGATAAAAATGTTTGTTGATCCTATTGGAAAAGTTAAAGAAAAACCTTATAGTAGCATACAAAAGTTTACATAAGATGCTTTTACATGTCTTTGGAACAAATCAGCAAAAGGGTTGGAAACATCAAATATTCCTAAGCATAATATTCCTATATGAATTATGTCTGACAAGTTCTATTCCTTTGACATAGAAGCAGCTTCTTTGAGCATGATCTCGTAATTTTCCCAAGCTTTGAGAAGCATCAAGGCAAAACTCCATATCCTATGAAAGAGATGCAAAATAAACATTACCAACAGAGGATTGATTATTATAAAAGAAAGATCTCTACACCAACAATAGATATTAAAGCATCTCCATGCAGATTTTGCCATTTATAAGGGCATTGTTTCTAACTTGAATGTGCTCATTTCAATGTCATTTATCTTTACTATGGTTGCAATTGACAGCAGGGTATTTTCTGGCATAGTTTACTAAGTAAATGAATCAAACCTTATGTGAGGGAAATATCCTTGAAGGGTGACAACTCTATGATTGATCAGGAAACCACCACTTTTTCCTTTTATCATCCAAGAAAATGAAATTCGTTTTAATGTTGGTATTACATTTAGTAAAATAATTTCTGTTAAAACAAGCAATGCCATAATGGCTGGGTACTTCCATTTTTCTGTTAAAACATGTGATGCCATAATGACTAGGTACTTCCATTTTTTCCATGCACACAAACGAGAAAGCCACTATTCTATTTGTGGTACTACATGGTCATGTGACCCCACCTATACATACCCCCGTTCCCAACTTTTGTATCTCTTGTCATGATTTGTATCTCAATTGAAAACAAAATATCAAAAATGGCAAGACCTAACCACATGTGATTGAGAATTGAGAAAAACTAATTCAACCCGAATAACAACCCCTTACCTTGGAGTTTTATCTAATTAAGGGGTAAATTTTTTTTTTGAATCAAAGCACAAATACCTAACCAAACAAAAAAATTTGTGAGTTTCAATCATTCAGTATAATGTGTTTGGTTTCTGCCATTAAAATGCTTGGTGGTGCATAATTAAATAAGCATGAATCCTTAAAAGAAAATGAATTTCATTGTTTAGACTTTTACCTAAGGAAGCTACAAGTAACTAACAGTATTGTAGAGGGAAAATGAGAAGGGAAAAAAATTATAGTAGACCTTTTTCTGCTTAGCAAATCAAATCATGGAAATCATGAGTTTCTCAAGAAATTCCATGATTCCCTTTGTCTCTTTCCCCATCACCAATGGATTTTAAGAGTATTTATGAGTAGATTCATCTTAAGAGTCTTTATCAGTTGTTATGAATACTTACAATAAATAAATGCATCAAAAGAATATTAGTTCACATAAAAAATGGATCAAATGGATATTACTTCACCTTGATAAGAGTTCTGCCTACGTGCTTGTGCTCATTTTCTCTTGAAATTCTCTGCCTTTTTTGCCAGTCTTGCCAACCCTCTTGCCTGGATAGAGGGTTCTTAAGATGCCACAGATGATTGTGATCTAGTTTGCATTTGAGAACCAACAGGCCTAACTGTCTTTTGCGCTACAGAATCATATACAATAAGCGATGAGTAAGATAAATAAATGCATTCCTAATTTATAATGCTTACACAGACTTGTTGAGAGCTTTCTTTTGGATGTTCCTTGCTGAGAGGATGCTTGTTGAGAGGATTCTTGTTGAGATAAATGCTCATTCTTTTCTTTACATGTCCTCGAATTGTGCCCAATTCGAGTACAGTGGGAACATTTAACAGAAGATGTTTGCTTTCTAGTTTGACTACCTGGTTGTTCATCATGTTCTTTTCTCCTATTTTTGGATGGCCTACTTGCTCGCCTCCTAAAAACTGGAGGTTGTATGACAGGACCATCTCCAATGTTCTTGAAGGTGGCCAAACCAGGCATACCATGTATAATCTCAGTGTAACAATCTATAAACTTTGTAGGATTGAAATATGGTGATACATGATCTTCTAATCTTCCTCGCTTGAACAGGATTGCAGCACTTGCATGTTTACATGGAAGTCTAGTAACTGTCCATGCCCAACACTCACACATGTTCATCTTCAGATCTACTACAAACCTATCTTCTCCATTACTAATCTCGAATTCATCTCGACCACATGAACGTACATTACAAAATCTGGATGCATTTTGTGCCAAATCCAACTATTTCTGAAATGCCAGTGTCAACTTCTCCTTCAATGAACAGGCTAACTGGCATCTACTTTGCATCCTCTTAGAACTCTCTCCTGATTTCATCAATTAATACTAGAATAGGCTTGGACCTGAAGGGATTGATCAAGTTGTTGAAGCACTCTGACATAGTCACTATGTCACTAACAATGTTCAAGGTCTTGATCGGAAGAAAATCGCTTCTAAGATCATCGGTCAGACTGTAGCAACTCACTAGGCCAGAGAGGAATCGCCACCAGAGAGAAAGAAAAGAAGAAAAGTGAGAAAAATCTCACTTTTTATGATTTTAAAGCCAATTTAGGGCATATCGGTTGACGATTTGTGTCACACCCCAATTTTGCACCAACCAGAATGGTGTGATGAAACGTCAATAACCAACGGTTGAACCAGGATCTCGAATAGGCTATCCCCACCATGTTAAATCAAAACACATTCCACATTAATCAGAGATAATAAAGTAAATAGTGAAAGTCTTACAGATAATGAACTGATGTCTAGTCAAGATAAATAATTAATATTCCATTTATCTCTAATTATCCAAAACATAATTTAATACATATTACAAATATCTAAATACGAAAGTTAAACACTAAGCGTATCCATAGTTTAAACGCTTGCTTAACAAATCACAATAGTCCTCCACAACTTGCTCATCATAGCCGCCACCTGTTCATATGTTGGCGTGTCGACATAATCTTTAACCATAATACCTGCAACATCAGAAACTAAAAGAATTGCGCGTGCGAGGGTCAGCTCTCCAACTTGAGCTCAGTGAGTAAACAAAACAATGCAACAAACATATGCATGCATTCAATTCATGTCTTTGGTCTGATTCATAAGTTGCAATATGCAATAGAAAGGAAAGGGGCCGTTGCACCTCTATACACGAATGTGTGAAGCCGCCCAATGGATCAAACACCATTGCTGTCCCACATGCACCCACCATGGAATAGGGATAGAGCTAAAGTTCTTAGGACCGCACCGCATCACACTTCCCCTGATGCCCTACCCATACTAACACATAAGTCCCTATTGGTGAGGGCTTACAAACTGGACTCGCAACTAACCAATCCTAATGTCAAACAGTGTATCCAAGGCCTCACCCCAGCATCCCTCAATACGTCCATAGAGATAGAGCTAAGGCCCCCCAGCAGAGTCAGAGACTACACGGTCCGAGACCACCTCCCCTGATGTCCTATGACATAATAGTTCTGCTAAGGTAATGGCGATACGAAGATGTTAGTGGACAAGACTTGAGTCGAGATAGAGCTAGAGTCTAGTGACCAGGATGAACCACAGTGTCACGTCCTCCCCCTGATGCCCCACTCGCATCAAGTACACTAACCACACACAAACATTCACATGTCTATTCCTAGCACCATCATCATCATCAAGTTATAAATAAACAAAATTAAATATGCATGAACATTGATAGCAGGAATATTAGATGACATGTGAAATGCACAATACACGCATACAAGCATAAAAATATTCATGGCATTGGACTCAATAAACAAAAATAGTTTATTGTTAGCCAATTAGTTTAGGTCTTGTTCCCTCACCTTTGGTCGATAATAGATCCTCGTTCAAGCTTTGTAATTCACTCTTAGACCACTTGAAAACCTAACAAGTTGATAGATTTTAATTAAAATAAATTCCATGTGTTTAGACTAACAGAAATTGAGGGGTCGCAGGTGGGGTAGCACCTGGGGTCTCAGTTTCTGCGACCACAGGGTGTAGGGTCGCAGGGTAGGGTAGCACCTGGGGTCTCAGTTTCTGCGACCCCAAGGTGTAGGGTCGTAGGTAGGGTCGGACATACTGCGACCCTATGTGAGACCACACCCTCCCTGGAAACTTCCCGAGGACTTGTGGTCGGACGTGTGGGTCTCATGGAGTCGGACATCATGCGACCCTACATGTGACCACACGTGTCATGGTCGACCTTTCACTATTAAGTCCATTCCTTCATGTTTGAATCATTTGGCTTATCTTCATGGTCCTTCCTATGATTGTTCTATGGCTCAAAACTATAATTTTATACACTATCCATTGTCCACAATGATTTCCTCCATGGATTTTCTTCAAATTTGTCCATGGATGGATGATTTGGGTTTCTCCTAATCCTATCTTCTTCATGAACTATTCTAGGCTCTTAAATAAATCATGGGAATTAGGTTCATACCTTAGGTTTGCTGAAGATTCAGAGTTTTCTCTGAATTTCCTCCTCCTTAGTCTTCTTCTTCAATTCTCCTTCTCTTCTCATTCTCTTCTCCTTCTCTTCCTTCTCTTATCTTTCTCTCTCTTTCAATTAGAGTTCTAAAGGAGTGAAAGAGGCTAAGGGACATCATATTTATAGAGGAAAACCCTCCATAATAAGCCCCAATGAGTTTAGGAAAGAACCTCCTTCGGATTAGGAATGTTTCCTAAATTTCATTTCTGACTGTTTTCGTGGGGTCGCAGGTAGGGTCGCAAAATCCTTGACCCTACGTTTTTAAAATGTGCGACCCACGACCAAAAGTCATGGGTTGGACTCTTTTGAGGTGGGGTCGGTCACACCTGTTTAGGCATGTGACCACACACTCATATTTGGCTATTTTTGAGTTAAATTTCATACTTGGTCTTGTGGTTTCTTCTTACACTTGGTCCACTTGGCTCGACCATGATAGGTAGACTGGTCATGACACAAGAATGTAAGGTTAGACCGGGTTCGTGGCGTGCGGGTCTTACAACTCCACCATCCTTAAAAGAGATTTTGTCCTCGAAATTTGAACGTACGGATCTTACAGTTTGCCCTATACTGGTCGATCGGTACCCCTTGGTACCTGCGATCGGTACCTCTCAGTCAAGAGAGTGGTGTTGATCGGTCGATCATACCGATCGCACCACACTCTACAGCGTCGCGACCGGACAAAAAAATAAATAAATAAATAAATAAAAATAAAAAAATGATGAGGAATTTTTTTTTTAATTTTGGATTAAAGCTTCCCTTACAATTTTTGGCTTGCACTTGTTAAAAACTAACACTATTATGACTATTCGATTGTACCTCATGTGTTATGTCTTCTTCTCAGATCCAAGCAGAAAAACTAATTTTAGATGGTCGGCGGAAACGGTCGTAGAGGCTCACGAAAGCGCCACCACTCAAGGGTGCGTCAAGCCAAGGACTATGTGGAAACAAGAACTGTAGATGAGCAAAACCTGAACCCAGAAGGTGGAGAAGGGCAGAGTCCCAGAGCACCAACAAATTTGTCAGGACCTCCTACACTAACTCTGAGACAATTGTGACAAATTTGGTTTATCAGATGGAAGCTCAGCAGAAAGCATTCTTGAATAAGATGCTGAAAATGTTCAGGCCACCAGGATATATCCCTATAGAAGGTACGCTTGAGTCTGGGGGAAATAACACCACACTGCCAATGGATGGTAGTACTGGGCCGATGGCCAAGGACAAAATTTACCACCACCACACCAATTTCCTATGTCGTCTTCCTATCAAGGGATCTATCCGTACCCACCACCATGGTATGGAACAAATGCACAGGGGTAGAATGACCTAAGCCGAGCGGTGGATAGGTTTTTAAAGTTGAAACCGCCTACCTTCACAGGGAAACCAGGAAAACCACTGTGACTTGCACAGTGGGTTGCTGAGATGGAGAAGAACTTCCGTCTGATGACTTGCACGGAGGATGAGAAGGTGCTATTTGCTATGCACATGCTAAAGGAAGATGCAAATGTCTGATGGAATTCTATCCGAACATACATGGAGGCAAAGTACACTCAGATCAATTGGGAAATATTCAAGGGAGTCTTCTTTGATAAGTACTTTCCGAAGAGCTTTCGAGATCAAATGGAGAAGGAATTCTTAAACCTGCAACAATCCCAATCGACTGTTGATGCTTACCAGCAGAGGTATGAAGAGCTGTTTTTCTTCGCTCCGGCAAGCATGCAAGAGGAAGAAACCAAAATCCGCAGGTTCACCATGAGATTACGAGGGGGTATCCGAGAGCATGTCTTGGGTTTGCAGAAGAAAGTGTATAACGAGGCTGTACAAATTGCTAGGGTAATTGAATCAAGCCAAAGAGACAGTTTTTTTGCTCAAAACAGGGGACTGAAGAGGCCTGCTACTGAGACCTCGGGTGGAGGGAATACTAGACCAATCCGCCCATACAGGACTCAGTCTGCTGTGGTACCAGTAAGGAATACTACTGCACCACTACCGTTACAGTTAGCTGGACAAAACTCAAATGTCAAATGTTTCAACTGTCAATAATTGGGTCATTATGCAAAGACCTGTACTCTACCTAATAAGCAACTGCCACAACAAGGAAAGATATTCGCAGTTACCACTGAGAAGGCAGCCACATTACCTGATGTGGTTACTGGTATGATTACGTCCCTTACTATTTGTCTTACTATTTTGTTGTGTGTGAGCATGTAGAACTAAATGATAATTAAATTTTAGGAACTGTAAATATAGCTGGTGTACCCGCCAGATTACTCTTTGACTCTGGGGCCACACACTCCTTTGTTTCTATGTCTTTTGGGAAGCGAATGGAGTTACATGTTAAGTATTTAACCCCAAGCTTGATAGTTCGTTCCCCGTTGGGAGTAGAAGTGGCATTGAATGAATACTATGGGCCGTGTACAGTTAGTATTGAGGGTCGAAACCTAGAAGCAAATCTGGTTCAACTTGAGATGGCAGACTTTGACGTCATCTTGGGAATGGATTGGCTAGGCCATCATTCAGTTAGCTTATTATGTGGCGAAAGAAAACTTGTGTTTAAAGATGGGAAGGGAAAGGAGTTTAGCTTCACTGGAACCAAGTTACCTAGGAAGCGGAAGCTGATCCTCTCTGCCCTAAAAGCTAAGAGATGCTTATAGAAGGGAGGAGTGGGGTACTTAGTGTCTGTGGTCGACATCACTGCAGAGTGCCAAAAATAGAAGATCTAGATGTGGTACGAGAGTTTTCAGATGTATTTTTAGAAGATCTACCAGGTCTACCTCCAGAGAGGGCTACAGAGTTCATGATAGACCTCATGCCAGGGTCGGCGCCGGTGTCTAAGGCACCGTACAGGGTGGCCCCTACGGAATTAAAGGAGTTGAAGACCCAATTACAAGAACTACTAGATAAGGGTTTCATACGACCAAGCATATCGCCATGGGGAGCACCTGTATTGTTTGTAAAGAAGAAGGATGGTAGTTTACGGCTATGTATCGACTACCGAGAGCTGAACAAGTTAACCATCAAGAATCGATATCCTTTGTCTAGGATCGATGATCTATTCGATCAGTTGTAGGGTGTAAAGGTTTTCTCGAAGATTGATCTTAGATCAGGGTATCACTAATTGAAGATCAAGGCAGGAGATATTCTGAAAACTGCTTTCAGAACAAGGTATGGGCATTATGAGTTCCTTGTAATGTCATTCGGGTTGACTAACGCTCCAGCATCGTTCATGGAACTGATGAACCGAGTGTTTCATGACATGTTGGACACTTCGGTCATCGTATTCATTGACGACATCTTGGTCTACTCAAAGGACAAGGAGACTCATGCAACACATTTGAGAGCAGCCCTAAAACGGTTGAGAAGGGAGAAGCTTTACGCCAAGTTCAAGAAGTATGAATTTTGGCTGAAAAAAATGGCGGGCCCGGCCCCCAGCGGGAGAACCAACACCCCCCCCCCAAAAACACTTATCACCTTGACCGACTTGGCCAAAATACTTAAATGAGGGTCGCATCCCGGGAAGGGGGGGTCGGACCCAAGTATCAAGGTATATCCAAGCAAGATCGATGGCTTCCACCAAAGGTTAGGCCACTAAGGGGATGGGATGCACCAGAATTGCAGAGAAGAAGTAAGAGGCAGGGTCGCAGGGGTCGATGACCATCCGACCCTAGGTGATCCTAACTATCGACCCTTAGTGTTCAGGAAGTTCAGATTTTGGGGAGGGTCGCACCCAGGGTCGATCAGGACTCTGGCCCTACCTCCGACCCTTAGTTAACAGAATGGTTTTTAAATGCTGAATAAATTCTAATTAAATTTTATCGGCTTTGTTAGGTCTTCTAGCAATATAATAACATTATAAAGGTGATTCTAAAGTTTGAAAAAGTATCTATTAGCAAGCTAAGGTGAGGGAACAAGACCTAAACTAATTGGTTAATAATAAACTGTTTTACTTCTTGAGTCCAATGCCATATTGATTCTATGCGTGTATGCTTGTATGTGCATTTAACATGTCATCCAATATTTTTATTATTTGTTCATGCATATTTACTTTATTGTTTATAACATGATGATGATGATGATGATAGGAATAGGCATGTAAATGTTTGTATTTGGCCAGTGTATATGGTGAGGGTAGAAATGGTATCAATCGGTACAACCATGACCGTTCTTCATGGGGTGTATATTGTGCTATGGTCTACCCAAGTCATGTCCACTGATGTCGTCGTATCACCATTACCTTAGCAGAACTATTGTGACGTAGGGCATCAAGGAGGGTCTCGGTCCTTGAGTCCTATACTCTACCGAGGGGCCTTAGCTCTATCTCTAAGGGTGCTCTGAGGGATGCTGGGGTGAGGCCTTGGATACACTGTTTGGCATTATGATTGGTTAGTTGCGAGCCCAGTTTGCAACCCTAGCCAGCAGGGGTTTATTTGTTGGTATGGTATCAACCGGTACAGCCATGCCGTTTTCATGTGGTGTATATTGTGCCATTTTGGGTGTTGTGGGCGACAGTGCTGGAGTCATTGGGCGTATCCACACACTTGTGTATAGAGGTGCGGCGGCCACCTATCCTTTCTATAGCACAGTACAAACTATAAACCAGACCAAAGATATGAATTGATTGCATGCATATGTATTGTTGCATTGTTTTGTTTGCTCACTGAGCCATGATGTGTGCTCACCCCTCGACGTCGAATATTTTTAGCTGATGATGCAGGTTATACCGTTGAAGACTATTTAGATGCTCCAGCGTACGGGAATGTAGCGGCGATGGAAGTGGAAGATGAAGTGGATACACATGACGTCTCTTGCGAGTGCAACTCATGTGTATTCGATTAGATATTTTTCTTAGGTTTATTTACTTGGATTTAATATGGATATGTATTTGATATTTATTTATGTCTCAGTTGATACAAAATAATTTTCTATTTAAATATTAATATCACAGTAAATTCTCAGTTCATTTTATTATAAGACTTACGCTATTGTGTATTTACTCTGATTATGATTATGGATGTATGGGGTTCAGATAACACGGATATAGCCTATTCGAGATCCTGGTTGAACCGTTGGTTTGCTAGCGGTTCATCACTCCATTCTGAAGTGTGTGGAATTTGGGGTGTGACAGATTCGTAATTTCCTTGGGTTGGCTGGTTACTATATAAGATTTGTGGAAGACTACTCAAGGATCGCCGTTCCACTTACCAGACTAATCAAGAAAGGAGAAAAATTCATATGGACAGATGAGTGTGAGAAGTGCTTTCAGACTTTGAAGTCAAGACTAGTCTCTGCACCTATCTTGACCATCCCAGCACCAAGCTTGCCGTTTACCCTATATACGGATGCCTCAGGATTAGGTCTTGGATGTGTATTGATGCAAAGAGAACATGTGATTGCCTACGCATCAAGACAGTTGAAAGAACATGAGAAGGACAATCCTACGCATGATCTGGATTAGCAGCGGTCATTTACGCAATCAAGACTTGGAGGCACTACCTTTATGGTGAAAAGTTTCAGATTAAGTCGGATCACAAGAGCTTAACTTACCTTTTTACTCAGAAGGATTTGAATATGAGACAGAGGAGATGGCTGGAGCTATTAAAAGATTATGATTGTGACATCCAGTACCATCCGGGTAAGGCAAACCTTGTGGCCGATGCCTTAAGCAGAAAGTGGGCATTGAAACCTGAGGCTGGACCTAGTACAAACGCTGCACTGTGTGTTGCAGCCTCAGGCTCAATAGAGAAAGATAAAGACTATATATTAGAGGCTGCAGGAGATCTAGTGGAACATGGCTTAATTCATAAGTTCACATTGATGTTCGCAGCCTTAAAAATCTCATCGGATCTAATAGATGAGGTCAAAGTAGCAATCCTACAGGATCCACACCTCAAGCCTGTGCAAGAAGATCTAGAGAAGGGTAAAAGCAACCCTGACTTTACCTTGGATTCAGACAAGGTACTCGTGGACGATTATGCATACCTGAGAGTGAGAACTCAAATATATGAGATAGAGTTATGACAGATGCTCATTACACCCCATATTCGGTACATCCATGAAGCACCAAGATGTACCATGATTTAAGAAGAATATATTGGTGGAGGGGTATGAAAGTAGATGTAGCTTGATTCGTATTCCAATGTATGAATTGCCAGCAAGTTAAAGCTGAAAGATGGAGACCCGTAGGTTTGCTACAACCACTACCGGAGCCAGCATGGAAGTGGGATTGTATCACAATGGATTTCATCATTGGCCTACCCTTGACACCAAGGTCAGTGGATGCAATATGGGTTATAGTCGATCGATTTACCAAGACAGCTCGATTCATCGTTGTCAAACCTCAGTATACCATGGAGAAGTTGGCCAATCTATATGTGGACAATATAGTCAGACTTCATGGCGTCCCTGAAAGTATAGTATCTGATAGAGATCCTCGTTTTACATCAAAGTTATGGGAAGGATTACAAAAAGCTATGAGAATCAAGTTGAAGTTTAGCACAACTTTTCATCCTCAGACAGACGGGTAATCAGAAAGAACTATTCAAATCTTGGAAGATATGCTCAGAGTGTGTGTCCTAGATTTCAAAGGATCTTGGGATGAGAAGCTATCGCTCATCGAGTTTTCTTATAACAATAGTTACCAGACTACGATCCAAATGGCTCTGTACGAGGCACTCTACGGGAAGAAATATCGTACACCTCTGTTATGGAATGAGGTGGGAAAGAGAAGGATTGTAGGACCGGAGTTCATCGAAGAAACTTATCGAGTGATTGATCAAATTAAGAAAAGAGTGAAGACAGCTCAAGTCGACAAAAGCACTATGCAGATAACCGACGTCGAGATCTGGAGTTTGCAGTGGGTGATAAAGTATTCTTGAAGATATCACCTGTGCGAGGTCTGAAACGATTTGGTAAGAAAGGGAAGCTATGCCCCATGTATACGGGACCATACGAGATTTTGACCAGACGTGGTAATGTGACATATCAACTGGCTCTACCACCATCCATGTCAAGCGTTCATGATGTGTTCCATATTTCTTTATTGAAGAAGTATGTCAGGGATCCATCACACATCTTGATAGCAGACCCACCAGACTTGACAGAGGACTTGACATTTGAAGTGGTACCTGTGATGCTCACAAGCCAAAAGGTACAACATCTCCGAAGCAAGGATATCCATTATGTGAAGGTGCATTGAAAAAGCCAAGATGTGGAAGAAATCACTTGGGAGGAAGAAAACGCGATGCGAAAGGAATACCCTAACCTTTTCGATGAACAAGGTACGTACAAATTTCGAGGTCAAAATTTATTTTAAGGGTGGGGGAGTTGTGAAACCTACATGCAAATTTCGGAGATGAAATTTCTTTTAAGGGTGAGGGAATTGTAAGACCGCACTCCATGAACCCAATCTAAACCTTTCATTCATGTCGTAACAAGTCTTTCAATCATCACCGGGCCAAACAGGACGAGCGGATGACAATTAAGTACGAAAATGAACCTCAAAGTATGAAATATTTCATACCGGTCGATGGTACCGATCGACCGGTATGGCTTGTGCAGCAGACCACTTAGATCCGGAAATGGATCTCCGCGGATCCCACTTTTCAAATTTCAAACCGAAGGACTTTTCTAATGTTAAGAGGCTTCCTAAACTCAACCCTAGCCTATATAAGGACTCCTAAACCTCCTAAAATCCCTTTCATTGATCCTGACAAACCCTAGAGAGGAGAAAGAGATTGAAGAAGGAGAAGAAGCTAGGAAGGAGAGGGAAGAGCCGCCATTGCCGTTGGACAAAGAATACTCTACCGCGAACCAACGGTAAGTGCTTAAACCTTCCTCTACGTTAAGCGTTCTAGAATGGTTAGTCATGATTGGATCAATACCATGCAAAGCGAGGTATTAATCTAAACCATGTTTTGCCGTCAAAATCTAATCTAGTCGTAAACCCTAGATTCAAGTTCTAGGTTAAAGACCATCGAAACTAGGACTTGAATGGAGTTGGAAACAACTCTAACTCATTGCTTAGACCTAGAATGTATAGGAGAAACCCTAGAATCAATAGGAGGTGACCGACGGAAGGTGAAAATTGGATGTATGGTCTTCCGGAGACATACCGGTCGACCATACCAATCGCACCCTATGCGATCGGTACCTGTGACCGGTATCTCCCGGAGGCTGGTCTGTGGGGACCGGTCGCACCTTTCCCCACAGTGCAATGGCCGGTACCTGCGACTGGTCTGCATTGTGAGGAGTGTTTTTGATCTTGTTGGTTTTCCGACCAACGTAAACCCTAAGAAAAATATTCTAACTCAACCCTAACATCATGTAGGACCTTGTGATAGCGAGTTTGAATTCTGTGACGCTGAGCAAGCTATCAAACAAGCGTTAGGTAAGGGAATCAGACCTAAACCTTAATAATTAATAACAGTAAAACGTTGTTAATAATTACGATTCTATGGACTGATGTTTGTGCATACTCGCATGTCATCCTTTACTTTCAGTTATTATTATTGTTCATGCATATTCATTATGTTAGGATGTGACTGTTAGGCATATGATTATTTTCGTTGGTGTGTGGAATGGGAAGGGCCTGGGGTCTGGGATCATTCCTCATACTAGCACCTTTTTGTATCGTTCTATCTTAGCATGCTTGGTGCGGGTAGGATATCAGGGGGAGGAAGTGGCACTGTGATCTCCGGCCTGACCACTAGACTCTAGCTCTATTTCTATGCCGTAGGGAGCTGTGCTAGGATAGGGCCTACTGTGATGACATATAGGATTGGATAGTTACGAAGCCCTCGCCAATAGGGGCTTACGTGTTGGTATGGGTAGGGTATCAGGGAAAGTATTGGCGGTGTTTGATCCAGATGTTTTATCTCTATCTCTAATCCATGGTGAGTGCATGTGGAACGACAGTGGTGTTTGATCCATTGGGCGGCTTCACACACTTGTGTATAGAGGTGCGGTGGCCGCCAATCCTTTCTATAACACATTGCAAACTTAAAACCAGACCATGATGTGAATGTTACTCATGCATATGTTTGTTGCATTGTCTGATTGTCTAATTGAGCTAAGTTGTGAGCGCACCCTATATATATACATGTTTTTAGATGTTGATGCATACTGTGGAGGACTACATGGATGCTCTGGTGTATGGAGGTGTTGCTGCTTTAGAAGTGTAAGCAGGAGAGGATGAGCATAACGCTTCATGTGAGTGTCCTTTTTGCGTGTACCTCTAGGATGCTGATTTAGTTTATTTATTTATTTTCAATTGGAGATATAATTGATGTAAGGATATTTATTTACGTTTTGGTGTGAAGAATAGTTGGATATTTTATTATCAATAGAGTACTCAATTCATTTAATTTAAGACTTCTGCTGTATTTTTATTATATTCTGATTATGGTTATGTGCAATGGTTTGTATGAGTGGACATAGTCTTATTGAGATCCTAGTGTGAACCGTTGGTTCTATGACGGTTCACTCACACTTCTGGTTCAGTCGGAATTAGGGTGTGACATAAAGTGCATGCATGCACATGGGCTGATCCGACTTGGTCGGGACCGGCCTTGGCTGCGTCAGGCTGGACTGGTCGAGCTTGACTGGGTTGGACTGAATTGAGTTTGAGCTGACTTGGGTTGAACCGAGTTGGATTGATTTGGGTTTTGACCGGCTCCTCTCCGTCTTATATGGGCCACTTAATTCAACTTGCACCTCCGCATGGGATTCTTCGGTGACTTTTCTCTTGAATTTTTCACGTCCACTTTGTAGAGTATCCAAAATGAGGAACAATGGTTCTTGAACCACCTAATTCGGACGTCAGATGACCAAAATATGAAGAACTGATGTTTGGACAATAATTCGACCAAAAATTTTGCATGGGACCTGCTGACGGCCTCCGCCCAGAATCCTTTACGTCTACTTCAAAGATGACAGACAATGGAGCATACTGGCGCTTGATCACTTGATTCAGACGTCGAATAATAAAATTATAATGGATCAAAGTTTAGGCGGGTATATCGGCTTGCAACTCTGCATGGGATCCTTCGGAGGCCGTTGTCCCAGATTTTCCACGTCCACTTTGAAGAGGACGGACAATGGAGCACGCTGGTGCTTGAATCGTCTGATTTGGACGTCGGATGATCAAGATATGGTCGAATGAAATCTGATCGATTCAAATCACGATTCGCCCAATAAATCCTTAATTTATGATAATTTACAGAAAAGCCCTTGGATTTAATAAGCCGTTTTCAAATCCGATTGAAATTGTGATATTTTCTTCGTTTGACATCGGAATTGAACGATTCTGGTTTCATTTCAAAGATGATTATGTGACCTACGCATCCATGCAGATTATAGCCCATGACCTTGCTGTGGAGCCCATAAAAATCAGCCTCGAACTCGTCGCTTACTGTGCAAACCTCGAATTGACCCGCAACCTTTCCGAATCCATTCACCGAAACTCTTGCACACTGGGGGCACTTTGGCTCAGCTCAGAACACCGTAGGGAGCACATAGGGACTAATTGATTGTTGGTTTGAGAGAGTTTCACTCGCATCCCCTCTCTCGCTATCTACACACCAATATGGTTGTCTTAGTTGGGAAAGCAAAAATGGGGTCCTTACAGCTGTGATGACATATAGGACTGCTTAGACACGGAACCCACTTGCAAGCCCTTGCCAATAGGGGTGTAGGTATTGGTGCAGAGTAGGGTATCAGGGGGAGGACGTGGCATGTGGTTCATCCTGGCTACCAGACACGAGCCCTATCTATCTCTATTTCGGAGTGAGTTTAGTGGGCGGCAGCGGTGTGTGACCCGTTGGGCATTACCACACTCTCTTGCATGGAGGTATGGTGACTGCTAATCCTTACCATAGCACTTTGCAAGTTATACCTGACTCAATGTAATGTTATCTCAGTGTAGGTACGGAGGGCACGGGGAGGCGCCCGCCCTGCAGGATGTACTTACCATAGCACTTTGCAAGTTATACCTGACTCAATGTAATGTTATCTCATACTTTTGTATATTGCATTGTCTTGTTTCTTACTGAGCTAAGTTGTGAGCTCACCCCGTATATATATGTTCTTTTTCAGATATTGATGCAGGTTACACCATAGAGGATTTTATGGCTGCTCCGATGTATGAGACTGTAGTTGCATTAGATGTGCATGCAGGGGAGGACGAGCATGATGCTTCATACGAGTGTTCCTATTGCGTGTTCCATTAGGAGTTGATTACTTATTCTCTTTCAGTTGACTATAAGATGATGTAATAGATTATTTATTTACGTTTTAATACTTTAGGATAATTTGGATATTTATTTATTTATAAATAAAAAATTCAGTTCATATATTTAAGACTTCAGCTGTTATTTAGTTTATTCTGATTATGATTAGTTTGTGTGGTTTGTGTGTTGACATGGTCTATTGAGATCCTGGTATGAGCCGTTGGTTTAGTGACGGTTCACTTACACTTATAGTTCAATCGGAATTGGGGTGTGACACACACTAGGACGGATATATCCCTTATCCAACAATTCTTGAAGTTGAATATTTAATTCCTTCAACTCAACTGGGGCCATCCTGTACGGTGCCTTAGATATTGGTGCAGTACCTGGAAGCAATTCAATAACGAACTCCACTTCCCTATTTGGTGGAAGCCCTGGTAGGTCATCTAGAAAGGCATCAGGAAAATTTCTAACCACCTAGACTTCCTCCATCTTTGGTCTTTTCTTTTCTGTATCCACTACAGGGGCTAAGAAAGCTTGATACCCTTGATTTAATAATTTCCTTGCTTTCATTGTCAAAATCACCACCATTGTTGTTTTCTTGTCTTCAGAGAATGTTATCTCTACTCCTTCCAAAGGTTGGAACACTACTTTCTTTTCACAACAAAGAATATTGACATGATGAACTAATAACCAATCCATACCAAATATTATATCAAAATCTTTTATCCCCAAAATAATCAAATTTGCTAATAATATTCGTCCTTCAATTAGCACTTTACAATTTCTAACAATTTTGTTGGACACCAGAGACTTTCCTGACGGTAAAGCTATTACCAAGCTACACTCCAGAAACTTAGGATCATCCATCAATCTCAAAGCAAATAATACCACAAGAATTGGGGTATTCAACTCAATGTTAAAGAAATACATTAGTGATCCTTCTCATGTAATACAGCCTGAACCTCTTCAGTTAAGAGAAGATCTATCTTATGACGATGTTCTAATATGAATCTTGGAATGGAAAGAGCATAGCCTGAGGAACTGAGTAGTAACCTTAGTAAAAGTATTGTGGCAAAATCATTCAGAAGAGGAAGCTATATGGGAGCGAGAAGAAGACATAAGATCTAGATATCCCCATTTGTTCAGTGATTGTTGTATGATTTCGAATTTCGGGGACCATTTATTTTTAAGAGGGAAGGGTGTAATACCCCAATTTATGGTATTAGTTTACCAATATTTTCCTTCCCTATTTAGGTATTTTCTACTGAGTTTTATACTTAGGGGTATTTTAGTAATTTTATTCCCTCTCCCCCCCCAATTTGAGATAAGAGAGTAGGAATTTATATTAATAGTATATATATAATCGTAGTGGTAATTAAGTAGAATTTTTTTCTTACGAAGTGTGTAGGTATATAATGTATAATGTGTGGTTACATGGTTGAGTTATGCTAATACGTGGGCCCCACAGGGTTAGTTGGTCATGCCGATGTGGGATAGGTCTTAAAATAAAATTTCATAGTTTTGGGTTTGGTTGTAATTGGAGAATATAGAAGGATAGGAAAGGAAATAAAAGAAGTTAGAAATTGGGGACAAATAAGGAGATTATGTACTTGAAGGGCATGGTTGTATAAAAATAAAAAGACTTAAGTATAATCAGTACCTAATTTAAAGGGATACCGTTGTATTTTATTTAATTAACTTAAAACCTAGAGTTATAAAGACCTAAGCAAGGTCAAATAAGACTTTTACTTAAAGTTAAGTATAATTAGATAACTAATAAACTAATTATATATATATATATATATATATATATGTGTACGTGTGTGTGTCATTAGAGGGGAGATAGCCCCACTCTTAACGTTAGAATGAAGGCAGAATAGAAGAGGAGGAAACCGGGAAGGAAGAAGAAGAGGAAGAAGAGGAGGAAGAAGGAAATCGGTTAGCTCTCTATCTCTCTCTCTCATTTGTCACTCACTCCTCTTTGAAGGAGCTGTAAAGAAAAAAAAAAACCTAAAACTTAAGATGACTCAAAACTATTTCTGCATAGGGTTATTTACCCTTTAATTTCTACCTAGGTTTAGAATTTAAGCATGTTGAGACTAAGGGAATTTCCAAACCCTAGCTATATAAAATTGATAGAACAGGCATTTCAGCCTTGGAAACCCTAGTTTCTTCTCTAGTTGAAGTGTCATAGGGCACCATAGTATATTGAAGCATACTTGTCAAGGTAAAGCATGAAAGAAATTTTGTATTTCAGTTATAATAAACCCTAAAATGAATGCAAGTCAGTAATTCTATTATTTAAACTTGAAATACATGGAAATCCAGCCTTACGGAATTCTGGAATATTAGATTAGGACTACTTAAGACTGTATAGACTAACTTAGATCATAAAAAGAGTGAAATTTATAGTGAACAGAAAATCTAGTGTGCACAATCTTAAATTTTAAAGAAAATTCAAGTTAAAAGGACCATGAGAATAAAAGAAACATAAGTCAGTTTCAGCAAGCCATTTTAACCAGTCTTAGACTAAGAGAATCCTCAACTGGTCTAGCTAGGGTATTTTCTTTTGAAATAGATTTTTAAGAATTGTAATTCTATACTATTTCAGACCTTGGAAATAATGAAAAAAATTAGTTCTAAACATTATCTATTATTAAGTAATTAGTTTGAAGTTGAAAGTAAAATAATTGAGATGTGTGTCCAAATGAATGTAGGGCTAAAAGTGGGAAAATAATTATTTAACTTGCTGTCCAGGCAAAAGGCTATAAACAACAAAATTAGATGAGGGGAATTACCTACTTATACCTGTTGTATGTAATTAGACTTGCCATATAATTAATTTATGCATGTGATGTATTCTATAATGCTGAAATGGTGTGTTATGAAAATGATAATGATTTTTTTATTGAATAGTATACTGATTCTATTATACATGGGTAAATTTATGATTAATTTATATTTCCTTGATGTAAGTGAATTCCTAATGTGATGATGGCTAAGATAAATGAAAACATTATGAAAACTAATTTATGTAAACATGCCTGAGGAGTTATCAAGAAACACAATGGGTCAAGGAAGGTGATAAATTATCGAACTTAGAACCAATGTTTGCTGCTCCCTTCTCATTAAGGGTGAATAGTAAATGGAGATGCGTTGCACCTAGAAGTCTGAGATTTCGTTGCCTTCTGTAAAAACCGAGATGTCAGGGACGTCAACAGTCCATTTGGAGGGCTGAGAGTTCTGGGGACTCACCACCTTAGAGGCGAGACGTCTGGGACGTCATCTGTACATGCAACGTCTATTCAAGCAAGATGTCAGGGACATCAATTAGTGCTTTAACGACTCCAGTTACAATGTGATCGCAGCAGACATCAGACTAACTTGCTTAGGATTTCCTTTTGAGTAACATTTATTATTGAACTTACATCCATGCCTCAACTCTTTTCAATGTTGTGTGTAATGAGATCTAAATTAATATATGCTCTAAGAGTGTGAGTGGGTGAATTCTATTGTAAGTAGTTAATTTTTTCTCATGGAGTGTAAAGCTCACTTTGTCATTTAAATGATGGATTTCAGAGATAAGTGGAGAACATTCAGAAGTATATCCTGACTCAACTGACCCAGCTTCCGAGGGAAGAAGTATCTAAGACCGTTGAACTCAGTTTCTTTTGCACAATTGTGAGAACTTCTGTATGTACATAAAGAACAAGAAATGTATATAACCCTTTTTTGTGTTAATTAATGTTATTCTAGTTCCACTAGTTTCTTAAAATTTATGCTTTATTTGTTTGTTTTTCTTTGAGCTTGTTGAATACTGGCAGCTTAGCTATAACATACCTGGCCTTGAGTTGGGGGCGTTACAATTTGGGTAATTCCTAATCTGGTCTGCTCGAATTATTGATCCATTTCGTGAATGAAGAATCGTTTTGGATCGAATTCGACTGGAATTTGCGATCCAATTCCGAATCCTCGGACCATGCTCATATCAATGCAATTAGTGCCATCCGACAAGAATCACCCATCATTTATGGATGTGAATCATGTGATTGTATCCTCATAAAAACATCACTTAAACCCCATCTTCTTCCCATGGAACCAAAAACATGAATCCTACCTACTATTACTCCCGTAAATGGTAAGCATGTTTTTAAAACTGGGGGAATGTGACTCTGATTTACCATGGGAAATATTGATCCAGATTGGGCAATCCGATCGATAGTCGATAGTAGCTTATCCTTGGTTCACTGGTCACCATGTACTTATTTTTTGTGTACTACTTTTGGTTCAGTTTCAGCTCATAGAGATTGGCCACAGATACTTTTTTTTTTTTTTTTTGCATGATGTATTTCTTTTACTTTCCATTTCAGTAAATTTTTAAGAATTTTATAGCAAGAAAAAAGTGTGTGTGTGTGTGTGTGGGGGGGGGGGGGGGGAGGGTTGGAGGGGATTACATAATGAAGCCAAAAGAATCAAACCCTTGACCTCTTGTGTGCTTATGCTCTCTACTATGACCAATTGATCAAGCAATTGTCTTCTTATAATGGGCAGGATGACTCCTTACCTATATTTCTGATTTTCTTTATATTCTGATGTTTATTGATATTTTATCATACCTATGTCTCTATCTCTCTCTTCATTGAAATCTAGACCCCTCTCTCTCTCCTCCAAGTGATCAGCTATTGATTCTTCTTATACTCTTATTTTCCCTGCTAGCATATAAGATTCCAATATGCTATGCAAATTTATAAATCCTCTTTTTATGTTTTGATAAAAAAAAAACTCATTCATAGAATCATAGTTTATACTCAAGCTAATTGTTTTTCATTGAATGCATTTCTTAGCTTGCGAATTGAAAGTATAAGATCTTACAAAAAAAAAAAAAAAAAGAATTGAAAGTACAAGAGAACAATTTTATAAAGTGTAGTGACATATGCTTATTTCATAGTTTTATTTATGGTATCGAAATGGGTATTGGTCACTATGGAAACCGATACAGGAATGATATCGGATTGATATGGAGGTAATGGCAGAGGGATACATAGCAGAAACTAAATTAAAGGTATTATAAAAATGAATGTATCAGGTATTGTATCAGGATCAGCTACTGTCAAAACCGATATGTAACTGCCAAATACAATGTATTCGATTCTGATACCTAAAACCAAGCTTATATTATATTCTTAGGTTAAGGGGAAAAAATCCGTAAAAACAAAACCCGAACCAGAATTACAGGGACGAGGTTAGAATGTTAGATCTATCAACCAAGGGGAAAGAAAATATATGTTATAATAATGGTATTGCAATTTGAGGGTTGACCCCCCCCAACCCCCCTCCAAGCAAAATCACCAGTAAAAGTCCCCCACAAGGATTGTATGATCAAGATTAAAATATTTAATTAACCTAAAGAGAGAAAAAAAATGAAAATAAAATAAAACTCAGAAAGTAACCAATTGTTGTACTAAACAGTTATGATTAATCTTATTAGCCAACTTCATTGGCTATTCTATGTATTGAGGGGGGGGGGTATGTTTGCAGTAGAAAAGAACAATAATTAATTATCTAAAATGCACGAATAAAGAGCAAGGTAATACAAATATCAAAGATTAAACGAATAAGAGAAAACTTCGATCAAAAGGATACTTACACCATCTTCATAAACTTGTTCATCGATATAAAGGATAATCAATTCCAATTGAATAATCAATCAAGAAAATTAGGACTAGGCCTAAAATCCTTAGTCTTTCCTTAAGATTGGTCTATTAAAAGATAGCTTATTAATAGCACCCTTACTCTTAAATCAATCTCAAGACTGGCTCTCGATTTGTTCGGAATAACAATAACAATTGGAAGCGATTGAAATTAAACATTAAGCACACACCGATGGTTTAATTATTTTAATCGATTTCTATGACTTCTTCAAGAACACAGAAGAAAGAGAGTTGTTCTTTAACCATTGTCTTCTTTTTCAATCACTCTTGAATGCTCTTTACATAAGCTTTACATTGTTTAAATAGTCAAAATACAAGACTAAAATTGGTATGCCTAGATTTGACAACCTTATTACATGGTAACCCCGAAAATCATTCCATTATTAAACCAACCCCAAGTCTACAAGCAGGGTTGCAAACTTGCAACTCAGCCTACAACTGATGAATTTTTTAATAGACCGGATCCAGAGGCCCAACTTGATGGAGTTTTGATTGCAACCACCTCAACTTGGGCTGGCCCAAGTTGGACCCCATGGTTTTAGAAGGCTGGTTCTGGCCGATTCAAGATAGGGAGTTCCACCCGTGTAAAGTGATTTCTGGTGTTATTCGGTTGAGTTATTCCAATCCGAGCCAACCTGACTTGGGTTCAGATAGGGATCGCCGGTGGCTGCTCCAATCCCTGAGTCCGTGTACTTGACCCTTGGTTGGACCCCTCTCCACAGGGGTCGGACCCCTTGCTAGAGAGCTCTTACCAGCGTTCAAAATAGTCCCTGAAGCAATCCATTTGCTCACACAATCGTTCCACATTAATTTCATCAAATTGGACAACAAAGTAATAGCCAATTTGAAGATTCACAGAAAATTAACGGTTAATTAGAAAGATCAAACCTATGGCAAGGTCTCTGATAACTTTTGGGAGGCAACAGAGTGGAGATTGAACACTTCGGCCGGCCGTAGCTATTAAAGCCGAAGGAAAGAAGAACAGAGGGAGGAAGATTCAGAGGTATTGTAAAGCGAGAATAGTTCATCTACACGTATGTTTACCCTCCACAGGATTCTATTACCGTACGTATCTAGTGGGACAGTGGTAATATCCCATGAACGGACACGTAGATGATCTGAACTCGGGTAGAGCATCGCAATCGCAATTAACATGACAATGGCCTTGGGTTTGTTTCTTCGGTTCCGTTCATCTTCTTGTGTTTTCTGTTTTTCTATCATTCCTGGCTCTTGTTGCTTCACTGGAAAGTAAAGGGCCGGAATTCATGACAATGGTGCTCTGGCGGATAAGTAAAGCTGGATAAATGTTCTTTGAAGTTGAGTTTCCCATAAGTAGAGATGTAAAACGAATCATAGAAACTCTGGATTTGATTTACATTCGTTTAAGGGAATCCAAATCTAAACAATCGAATGTAGATGCGGATTCGGATAGTTGAGATTGTATTCAGATATCACCTAATCGGAGCAAATAGAGCCTTACGGGTTATGATGCATATAGCCTAAAAAATGTATTTCTGTCACCTAAAAAGAAGGCAATAAAATTGTAAAATGTATTTCTTTCTCTTTTATATATTGATATGATTGTAAATTGTAAAATGAAAAATTAAAAGAAATAGAAAATAAAATTGTTTTTTTTTGTGTGTGTTTTTTATGGCTATTATTGTACATACATTTCAAAATAGTGTATACTTTTCGGATTCGAATCATATTTTAATCGGATAACCAGTTAAATATCATATTTGAATTTGAATTTGTTTTTTATACATCCTGTGGATTTTGGATCGGATTTTGATAGGATAGTCGGTAAACAGATTCGAGTTCGAATACTGGTGTATTCAATTTGAATTTGATCCATTTACATCTACTCATAAACAATGGATGTCCTTGGGGACATCACCTTTGGTTCCGCAAAAAGAAAAAAGACTTACAAAATCTATTCTTGAAATTAAACTACTGGATGATTTTTTTATTCTGAAATATTTTCAATTGGTCTAACCAAACAATTTTAATTTTTTCATCAAAAACTTATTTGATGAATTTTCAAAAAATTAATAAAATTTGAAATCGAAATCATACCAAAAAGACCTTAAAAAAGTAGAGATTATTTACTAGATTTAGAAATTGTGTCTATTAATTATGCATTCATTACTGGCAACGATTATAAAATTTTCCATTTACTGCCAATGATTATAAAATTTTTCGTTTCATTTATGTTTTAATTTTAAGTGAGGAGATTTATAAACTAGCGGGGTAGATTGGAATCTTATATGCTAACGGAAAATGAAAGTATAAGAAGAATCGATAACTGATCACTTGGAGGAGAGAGAGAGAAGAGAGAGAAGAGAGAGAAAAGAGGTCAAGGTTTCAAGAACGAGAGATGGGACAGAAGGATTTTCTTTTTTTCTTTTTTTCTTTTTTCCCTTCTAACAAGCCTCCCTCCCCATCTCTATCTTTCAACTTTCAATAATTTTGAACTAGAAAGTCCCATGGTTGTTGTGGAGGACATTGTCAGAGAGGAAAGACTACATTTTTTTACTAAAAATACTCAATTAAAAAGTTGTAATCAAAATAGAACCATAATTAAGGATCTTTTTGGTATAATTTATATTTATTTTTATGAATTATTTATGATAAATCAATTACGAGAAAATAAATTATGAATCATAAATAATAACCATTTTGTACCACTAAACATAAAGAAGTAATAATAGATTATCACAATAAAAATGATAAACTCCTTCTAACTCATTTAAGATTTTAGGTTATATTAATTTATTTTAAATATAAATAAATACCATAAATCATATCAAACAATTACATATGTCATAAGACTTTCTTTGGTATGTATCACTATTTAGTCATACTTGCTATGGAAAGTCTTTCTTGATTACTCGATGCAATACTGTGAGCTAAATCTTTTCAAGGGCATCAAAATCAGCTGTTCAGGACTTGAACTCACTCACTTTCTTTTCGCCAATGATGTATTCATTTTTTGTCGAGAGACCGAAAAAAAAAAATATCACCACAATCCAGGCAATCCCTAATTTATTTCAAGATCTCACAGGTCAATAAATTAATCTTCTGAAATGTGGTACCATTTTCTGCAAAAACGTTTTTAATGCTAGAGGGAAATTAAAGAATGTCCACCCTTTTCTCCATGGGCTCATTTCCCTCCAACTCTCAATATCTTGGAACACCGGTCTTCATTCCCAGATCCAAATCGAAAGTCCCAGATCATAACTTATTGTCTCAAGTAGGTTGGACGGTCCTAATCAAGTCAGTACTATCCCTCATTGAGTTCGGATCACCTACAAGAACATTTACTATCCATAAGATCTTATCGCCGTCGATGTGATATGGGATCCACCTCTAGAGTGTGGGACTCATTGATATTGACAGTGATGAAATCTCAAAAAGAATTCAAGTACATACAAGTGAACTATTCTGTACTGTATTCTAATTTATCTCATGTAGTCTTTCAAATTTCCATCAAGTATATATATGCCGCTCCTTAGTTTTGGCATGGGGGGAATCAATTGCTAGTCGGGAAAAGTCTGTCTGATAGGTTGGGACAAGATTTCCAAACCAAGAGATGAAGGTGGACTAGGAATTAGAACTGCTTCCAACCACAACCTCTCCCTATTACTACGTCTTGACTGACGATTGCTAACTCAACCCCATGAACCTTGGAGTCGATGCCTCAAATCAAAATACTACTCTCATCACAATCTTCTTACCATCAATTGCAAGGAGGTTTGTTAGTGTAACCGTTTCATAGACACGTGTGTGATGAACACATTTTATGTGTGAATTTAGGGCATAAAGTATGCATATCTTATTCTATTTATAATGTTTCTCGGGTATTTAATATTGTATTTATGTTTGTAGAGTACGTGTAGGTGAAAGAATAGAGAAATTCGAGATTGAAAAAACCATTTTATGAATTTTTGGTGATCATGTCCAGTTAAATCACCCAGTCAACTCAGCAACGGGGCATAGGGATGAATTTTATAAGAAGAGCCATAAATTTTGTATATAAGATCAGTCTTTGACTAAATCAAAGAGTAGCCCAATCTCATGTGAAAGATTTCATTCTCTTGAGAAAATATTCCTTACTTATTTGGAATCAAATTTACAAGATTGACATGACATGGAAGAATGAAAAGTTCCAATCGATTATGAAAGTTTTCAAGAAGAGATAATGATGCCAAAGATACGATGAGTTGGTACAAGATTTTTTCTACTCAAGAATCATCAACATACGATGAACCTATAAGATTAGAATTTGGCTACCAAAATTATCTCCACAAAATCTCTTGTAATCCAACTGTAAAGATTGATTGTGATCTTTTCTCACTTGTATATATATGTGATACTCAGCAATGGAAAAATCATCCAAGAATTCTATTGTAAGTTTTTTTTTTTTTTTTTAGTTTTGAAAATTTATGAGAGAGTTCGAGATTCTTAGTTTCTTCTTTTCAAGTTGTGTTCTTCTTGCTTAAGTTTATTTTTATTTATTTATTTTTTAAGTTTTAATTTCAGATTTAGAATTCTGTAGTAGGGTAGATAAATATAGATTGCACCCTAATACTAATTTAATTTAGGGGAGAAGGCTCCATTTGTAATCGTTTGCACATCGCCTTGGAGTGACAATAAGATGTCGACCAACGATAGAGAAATCTTCCTACGAGATAAGTTTTTTTTACATTCTTTTATTTTTAATTTTGTTTCCTTCTTGCAATAGATCTGTGTTACTCTATGGTTAATATAATGGTTTCATAAATCTTTGTGCCGTTAGGAATTAGTTATTATTATTTTTGTTGTTTGATTAATTTTTATTTGAAATGATTATGGTGTTAATTCATTCAAATCCCTTTATTACGTTTTGCCTTATTTGAGTTAGGATAATAGTGATTCCTCCCTGAGATCGATCCGTTATTGCACGATACCGTGCACTTGTGATTACATACACATTTAATTTCCATCAGCGTGCATCTTAAGTATGTATAGACACACGTGCTTTTCTGTATTGTTATTTAGTGTAATACATCATACGGTTTGTATAAATACAATACCATTAGAGATAATAAAGTATCTAAAATTCAATCAAAGCAAGATTGCTCAGGCTACCTAAAACTTCTTCGTTTGCATAAGCTTCGTTGATTCTTCATTTGTAGTAACTCACATAGTCTCATCTTCTCTTTGATTGAATTTGCTTACATAGGTCTGTTTTTTCTTTCTCTTCTCACTGGTTCTCCCTGGTTCTCCTTGGGAGTGTTCTTGGTTGTTACCTTTGGTCGGTAAGTGGGGTTCTTCTGATCAGCGTTGAGTTTTTCTACTGATTTTGGTTACGTTTCCGCTTATTCCTGGTTTTGATTTAGTTTCTTTTGTGAAATCTAAATTTGTAGTTCTTGGTGTTCTTCGTAATTCTTGATTTCAATTTGGGGCTTTCTGCAACCTCAATCATGTTAGGGTTTTAGTGGTTCTTGCCATTTGATTAGGGAATTCTGTTTCTGCTCTTTGTATTGGATCTTGCTTTGATTTTTTTTTTCCTTTCTTCTTGATATCACACTCTACGATTTCTGGTTCTTGATTCCTTCATTTGCGAGTTAAAATTTCTTGTCTGGTTTACATCAATGGTGTCGAAACCCTCGCAACCTGGTGTTCTTGGTTCTTCTCTTGCTTGTCTATATCTGGCTGATAGTCCGGGTCATGTTCTTGTGTCTCAACTGCTTGATGGTGAGAACTATGCCACCTGGAAATGAGCTATGCGTATAGCTCTAGGATCAAAGAAAAAAATTTGTGTTTGTGGATGGCTCGTATCCAAGACCTACTGCTGATTCACAGACTGATGCTGATAGTGCTGCTCCTGGGACCAATGTGACCTGATGGTCATGTCTTGGATCTATAATGCATTGAAGAAAGATCTGCAAGAGACCGTTTTTTATGCCAATAGTGCTCGTGAATTGTGGCTTGAATTGGAAACCAGGTATGCTCAAGGGAATGGTTCCCGTATATATGATCTCAAACGACGAGTTGCCTTACTGAGGCAAGATTTTCTCTTGGCCTCTGCCTATTATTCTACGCTTAAGATGTTGTGGGATGAACTCGGTTCTTATCTGAGAATCCCTGATTGCTCTTATGGAGCATTGGCTAAATGTACCTGCAGAATCCTATCTACTGTTGCTGATCTTGCACAATTAGAAAATGTGTTTTAGTTTTTTATGGATCTCAATGAGGTGTATGGGACAATTGCCCAAATTCTGCTGGATCCCCCCCCCCCCCCCCTCCCCCCCCCCCCCCCCCCCCCCCCCCCTCTTGCCAATTTCCGAAGAAACCATGTGTTTTCGTTTTTATTGGGCCATCTTAAGGAGGTGCTCACACCCCTTCATGGCTCCTCCACATTAACGCGCCCGGACCTTTCAACCCCCAATGGTCTCGTGATGAACCGCTCAATAAATCACACCCCAATTCTGCATGTGGTGTGGACGCTAATAAACCAGTGATTCAATCCAGATCTCTAATAGTTGTCTGTCCTTTAAATTAAACCATACACATCCACAACCATAATCAGAATAAATACACAATAGTGAAAGTCTTAATATTAAATGAACTGAGAATCTAATTGTGATAATCATAAATAAAATATCAAATTATGTTGTATCAACCGAGACATAAGTAGATAAAATATCAAATTATATTTTCTTAATAGTTCAAATAAAAATCTAATCGAAAACACATGAGTTGCATTCACATGAGGAGTCATGCGTCTCCACTATATCTTCAACATCCATCGCAGCCACGTGCCCGTACACAGAAGCATTCATATATTCTTCCACAGTGGTACCTGCATCATCAACTAAAAATATTCGAATTCAAAAAAGGTGAGCACACATCACGGCTCAGTGAGCAAACAAAACAATGCAACAAACATATGCATGCATTCAATTCATATATGTGGTCTGATATATAAGTTTGCAATGTGCTATAGAAAGGTTCGGTGGCTGCCTCACCTCTATACACAAGTGTGTGAAGCCGCCCAAAGATATCTTTTATTGACGTCCCACATGCACTTACCATGGAATAGAGACAGAGCTAAAGTGCTTAGGACCACACCGCATTACACTTCCCCTGGTACTCTACCCATACTAACACGTAAGCCCTGCTGGCGAGGGCTTGCAAACTGGGCTCGCAACTAACCAATCCTAATGTCAAACAGTGTACCCAAGGCCTCACCCCAGCATCCCTCAATACGTCTATAGAGATAGAGCTAAGGCCCCGAGACTAGACTACACGGTCCGAGACCACCTCCCCGATACCCTACGACGTAATAGTTACGCTAAGATAATGGCGATACGATGATGTCAGTGGACAAGACTTGAGTAGAGATAGAGCTAGAGTATGGTGACCAGGACACACCACAATATCACGTCCTCCCCCTGATGCTCCACTCGCATCAAGCACACTAACCATACATATACATTCACATGCCTATTCCTAGCATCATCATCATCATCATGTTATAAATAAATAGAATTAAATATGTATGAACATTAATAATAGGAATATTGGATGACATGTTGAATGCACATTACAAGCACACACGCATAGAATCAATCATGACATTGGACTCAAGAAATAACAATAGTTTATTATTAGTCAATTAGTTTAGGTCTTGTTCCCTCACCTTTGCTTGAGTGTAATCATCTTTTAAGCTTTAAGAATCATCTTTCTATCAATAGGAAAACCTAACAAGTTGATAGATTTTAATTAGAATTCATTCCAACAATTTTAGGCTTGCTGTTAAGCTAGGGTTGCAGGATGGGTCGCAGGTAGGGTCGCAGGTTTATGCGACCCCAGGGTATAGGGTCAATGCTAGGGTCGGATGTCCCATCGACCCTAGGTGCGACCGTAGCTTCCTTGGACTTCCCGGGAGCTAGGGGTCGATCCCCGTGGTCCGATAGTCGATTCCCCACCCTACGTGGACCGCACGTGGTTTGAGTCGACCTTTTCATTCTACAGTCTAATCTTTAAAGTTTGGGTCATTTGGCTTACTTCCACAGTCCATTCTATGCTTGTTCTATGGCTTAAAACTCCAGGTTACTTTCTTACTTTGTCTACCATGATTCCCTCCATGGATTTCTTTGAAATCTTCCCATGGATGGATGATTTGGGTTTCTCCTAGATCATACCCTCTTCATGAACTATTCTAAGGTCTTAAATCATTCATGGAAAGCATATCCATAACTTAGATTTGCCGAGATTCGAGGGTTTCTCTGAATTTCTTCTCTTTAGTCTTCTTCTCCAACTTTCCTTCTCTTCACTTCTCTTCTCTTTCTCTCACTTTCTTTTAGGGTTTCAAAAGGAGTGAAAGAGGCTAAGGGACGTCCTATTTATAGAGGAAAACCTCCCAAAATAAGTCCCATTGAGATTAGAAAAGAATCCCCTTGAAATTTGGAAAGTTTCCTATTTACGATTTCTGTCAGTAATCGTAGGGTCAATGAGGGGGTCGGAGATCCCGTCGACCCTAAGGTCTCAGTTGTCCGACCCTAGGTCTAAAAATCAAGGGTTTGACTTCCTAATGAGGTGGGGTCAACCCTACCTGTTTAGGTATGCGACCCTATCCCCTATTTTACTATTTTTGGGTTAATTTAATATCTGGTCTTGCTATTTCCTTCACGCACTTGGTCCATTTGGTTCGACCATGATAGGTAGACCTGGTACAAGGTGGTAAGACCGGTTAGTTCGATACGGGTCTTACATGAGGTGTATGGGACAATTCGAACCCAAATTCTTGCTATGGATCCTCTTCCTTCAGTTGCGAAGGCTTATTCCATGGTGCTGCAGGAAGAACGTCACGGAGGCCTCTGTTTTCCAACTGTGACCACGGATACCACTGCATTTGCTATTGGTCCACAATCTGATTTTCAGAAGAAACCAATTTGTTCTCACTGTCATCGGCCAAGTCATCTTAAGGAGAATTGCTTTACTCTTCATGGCTTTTCTCCACATTATAATCGCTGTCCTTCAAGGAACTTGTCTACACCCAAAGGATCTCAAGTTCATGCTGTGGTTACTGATTTGGCTCCTCCAGATAGTTCTCCTCCAGATAGTTCCACTGCAAAGTCGAATGTGGCTCCCTCTGCCCAATTTCATCAGTTGGCCAATGACGAATATAATCAGCTAATGTCATTTCTTCATCCTCCAAATGTAAATTTCGCAAGTATGAATGCTTGTGTATCTACTACTGTCTCTTCCTCTCAGCCTTGGATTGTTGACTCCGGTGCTACTAACCACTTTTCTTGTGCACCTCCTACTTACCCAAATACTGTGACTTCTACACCTCAGTCCCCTGTTATTCTTCTTGATGGTTCTAAGTACTACATCACTCAGCTCGGTTCTTATACCATTTCTGATAGCTACAATTACACAATGTTTTCCATGTTCCTAGCTTTACTTTTAATTTGTTATCTATTGCTCAAATTACTGCATCTCTGAAATGCTCTGTCACCTTTTTCTCTATGTTCTGTGTCTTTCAGGACTTACAAACCAAGACGGTGATTGGGCGGGGACGGCTACGTGACGGATTGTATCAGTTTGTCATTGCACCTACTTCCTCAGTTTCGGCTTTGCTTGGTTATTCCAACCCAGTTTCTATTGTTGCTACTATTGTGAACTTGAGGCTTTGGCACTATAGGTTAGGCCATATCTTCAATTCATATTCCAAATATTAATTCTCATATAGGAGAATGTACCATTTGTCCTGTAGCTAAACTTTCTCGTACTCCATTTCATAATAAGGTTTCTCGGTCTACTGTACCATTTGCTTTACTGCATGGTGATATATGGGGTCCGTATTTTACTGCTTCTATTACTGGTTGCCATTATTTTCTCACTCTTGTAGATGGTTGTTCTCGGTCCACCTGGGTTTTTCATCAGAAAAACAAATCAGCAATAGTGTCATATCTTTCTTAGTTTTTCAATATGGTTTCTACACAATTTTCGGGTGTGATAAAATGTTTTAGGACTGACAATGGTCAGGAATTTCTTTCCCATTCTATACAAAACTTGTTACATGAGCGTGGTATTATTCATCAACTTACTTGTGTTTATACACCTCAACAAAATGGTGTTGTTGAAAGGAACCATAGGCACTTATTACTAGTTGCTCGCTCTCTTAGATTTCAATCTTCTTTCCTTTCCAGTTTTGGGGGGATTGTGTATTAACTGCTTGTTACATCATTAATCACTTACCTTCTCCATTGCTTTCTGGTAAATCCCCTTATGAGGTTTTATTTCAAAAACCACCTTCCTATACTCATTTTCGTACCTTTGGTTGTCTTTGTTATGCAAAGAATTTTTCTCCTAGGCAACACAAATTTTCTCCTAGATCCTTCCCTTGTATTTTTGTTGGCTACCCTTCCAATCACAAAGGCTACAAGTTATATAATTTGTCTTTTAACTCATATATTACAAGTAGGGATGTATTGTTCTATGAATCTGTTTTTCCCTATGCATCTGCAATACCTTCCTCTTCCAGTTTTCCTGTGCCATTACCTGTTACAGACACTTTGTCTCCTACAAATGTTCCAATCATCATTACTGCTTCTCCTTCTCTCATGCATACACCTTCAGTTCCTCCTTCTGACCACTCCATTTCATCCTCTCCCATTCATTCTCCCTCGGTTCCTCCCATACATACTCCCATTTCTGAAACTCACTCATTTTCTCCATTGGTTGCTGAGCCTAATCAGTCCTCTCCCATTTCTTCCAACTCTGATCCATTATCTATGGTTTCCGAGACACTTTTACATGTTCCACGCCGGTCAGCAAGAGTTCGTCAGCCATCTCTTCTATTGAAAGATTTTGTTTGCAATTCTGTCACTGGCCCATCAGCTCCAATCACCTCATTAGGTAAATCCTACCTTATTTAGGCCCATATTTCTTTTTATCACAGTTCTGCTTATAAGGCCTTGCTTTCAAATTTGAGTGAACATTCTAAGCCCAAAACCTATAAACAGGCTTCTAAAAGCCCATTATGGCAATCTGCCATGGCCGAAGAGATGAAGCCTCTCATCCAAAATCATACTTGGACCATGGAACTTTTACCTCCAGGTAAACAACCAATTGGTTGTAAGTGGTTTTTTAAAGTTAAACATAACACTGACGGGCGAAAGGTTTCACCCAACTAGAGGGTCTTGACTATCATGAAACCTTTGCCCCCGTTGCTAAGATTGTTACAGTCCAAAGCCTTATTTCATTAACTGTATATTGGGGATGGCATTTGAATCAAATGGATGGTAAAAATGTATTTCTGCATGGGGTTTTAGATGAAGAGGTATACAGGAGTCCACCTCCTGGTTATACTCATAATGGAGATCCAAATCTGGTTTGTCGACTAAGAAAATCTCTTTATGGGCTTAAACAAGCACCAAGATAGTGGAACAAGAAATTGGTCGATGCCCTCCTACAATTGAAATCACCCAATCAAAGTCCGATGCTTCTTTGTTTGTATACAATAATGGATCGGTCTTTACAGCTGTCCTTGTATACGTTGACGACATTATTATCACTTCCCATGAGGCCCATATTGGTCTCAAAAAAGTCCAGCTTCAACATCATTTTCAAATAAAGGACTTAGGCCGCCTGACTTATTTTTTGGGGATAGAGGTTGTTACTACTCCTAATGGGCTTCTGTCATGTCAGCAAAAATATGTCATGGACATTCTCATTGATACCAGATTTCTTGGTAGTAAACCAAGCCTCTTTTCCGATGGACCAGCATCTTAAGTTGGATGATAACTAAGGGGAGCCTCTACCTGATCCAGCATCATATCGACGCTTAATTGGTAGGCTGATATACTTAACTGTCACAAGTCCGGACTTGTGTTATTCGGTTCATATACTAAGTCAGTTCATGCACTGTCCTCGAGAACCCCATCTTAGTGCTGCCCATAGAGTTCTTCACTACATCAAAGGTTCCTTATCTCTTGGGATTAACGTGACGACCTCTATTACACCCGTTCTTACAAGGTATTGTGACTCGGACTGGGCGAGCTGTCCCTTTACTCGCCGTTCTACTACGGGGTATATTACTTTTTTTGATAACTCACCAATTTCATGGAAAACTAAGAAGCAAGTTACTATTGCTCGCTCATCTGCCGAAGCTGAATATTGTGCTTTGGCTTCTCTCTCTTGTGAGATTTCTTGGCTAAAAGCTCTATTTTCTGACTTGGGATTTCTTCATCAATCTCCAATTGCCATCTATTGTGATAATCATGCAGCCTCTACATATTGCTGCTAACCTAGTTTTTCATGAGCAAACTAAACATATCGAAGTTGATTGTCATTTCGTTCGAGACAAGTTACTTAGTGGCCTGATACAAACTCGTCATGTTCGGTCTCACGAACAAAGAGCTGATATTTTGACTAAGGCTTTGGGCCAGGGCCCATTTACTTCATTGCTAGACAAGCTTGGACTGCGGTGGTCCCCTGTGTGCATCTTAAGTATGTATAGACACACATGCTTTTCTGTATTGTTATTAAGTGTAATACATCATACGGTTTGTATAAATACAATACCATTAGAGATAATAAAGTATCTGAAATTCATTCTTCCAGAAGCTTGTTCTCGAATGTATCAGTTAACAAGGTTCATGGACGTAAATGAGTAACCAATCAATTCTTCCCATTCTCAAATGCTTAACATGTTGGCAAGTGGGAACTGGACCACTGGTAGTACTTCAATTAACATTTGGGATGACCATTGATCCCCACCTAATCAGATTTCAAGATCCCCAGCTCCATCGGTTTACTCACTTGAACCTTTCCAAGCTCTCTCTGAACTAATTGTAAATAGGTAATGAAACCATATTTTAATCCAGGAAATTTTCCTTCCATCTGTTTCTCAAGAAATCCTTTAGATTTAATTTTCTACCATACATATGTAGGATAGGTCAATTTCACTTTTACTCTCATGACGGCATCCTTTCCACCAAAACCAAATCAACCAACAAGTATGTTTTGGAAAGCTCCAGGTCTCCCAATAACCTACTGCATCTCTTCCTCCAATCTTCAAGTATGTCAAAATCAAATCAAAGGATCTCATGCATTGGGTTTCTCATTGCTTATTTCATATTGGATCTTATTTTTGAAAAATAAAATCCTAACCTGTACCATATCCTAACTAAAGTGGCATAAAGGTCCTTCGACTTTCTTCTTTGTTCTTTTGATGAACAAATTCCAATGTGGCTTTCATTGGAAAACGACATAGCTGTTTTAATGGAGGCAAGGCAAGGGCAATCAAGCCAGGTCTGGGATAGACATTTGGACTTATAGCATTGGAATAGACATTGATGGTACACTATCTTCACGACCCATCTTTGACGGCATGGCCTTGGGAGCTATTCCCATTAACACTTTTGGACATTACACTTTTATTTACTATTTTCCAATTTGTCAGAATTAATAAAGGAGCGCAAACCAGGATCTCTTATGGGAAGGAGATCGTATCCTGCGGCAGGACGGTTCTGCGACTGATCCAAGGGTTTGGGGATTAGTCTGACTGTCTGTCAATACATTGGGGGATGAGTCAACTGAAATCCGACCCTTGGCAGGCGGCAGGACCGCAGGAGATGATTTCTATGCTCTCTTATGCTGATTATCTGGCAACTAAAGCTGTGATGACATCTATCTGTATTTCCTTTGCCGAGAAAGTTGAGGTTATTTTTAATTAGGAAAAATTACATGTACTATTCTTATCGTTTAGATTAATATCATCTATCATCCAGTAGTTTCTGACAATTACACTTGCTCCTATTTAATTGACAGAAAAAATCTAAAAAATTGAAACACATTTATACCCTTATGTTTTAAATTGAAAAAAATGAAAGTTGCTATATTAACCTCTTATTGCAAACAAAAATCTTTTTTTTTTTTTTTCTGAAATTTCTGTTGAGTTGCCATTAATTGGGTTCATCAAATAAAGGCTTTCCAATCAATTTAAGAGGTTTCAGATCGTAGTCACGACTGTTAACTTTTGTCATCGATTAGAATCTTGCTATTGGTTTAAAAGCTGCTAATCTCTCTGGTCAAATCGTAGTGGGAATTCTGGTTTGTGGGTTGGATGACCGTTTGAAGTTGAGCCCTGGATATCCATTAGGGTTTATCATTCTTAGAGGCCATTTCAATCTCATTCTTGAACCTTTTTCAGGTTTTCTCACTGCTAGATCGTTAAACATAGTGTTTTTATTTTTAATTTTTTTTTTTCTCGGATGAATTGTCAAAACCCGATCCACCTCCCACTCCCTTTAACCCCCATCCACACCGAACACCCCCCCCCCCCCCCCCCCCCCCCCCCCCTTAAAAAAATAAAAAAAAAAAAAGGGTTAAGGGAGAAAAAAAAAAAAAATAAAAAAAAAAAACAAACGAAATGGGGAAAATGAAAATCTGCTTGGAATAGGTAATAAAATCTATGAGGAATGGTATTGCAAACCTCAGAATCCTATTCGTTTACAGATCCATGGGGGTTTATAACCGTTTCACATAGGAAATAAGTGTGTGTGTGAGAGAGAGAGAGAGAGAGCCTGCAAGTTTAAATCAATCTCTTTCTTCTTTCGTTACAGGATTGCTTCCTTTGTCTGTGTTTTCTCTTTCTCGAAGCCTTCAACCGCATCAACATTTGGGATAAAACAGGATGACACATCGATTTTCTAAATTGTATAATTAAGATGCTTAATTTATACTGAAAATACAATTTTGTCAACTTAGACAAGCATTATTCACACACCTAATGAGCCCACCGTCACAATTAATAAAAAGTCTTGGAGGAACTAGGCTACTTATCATTGTCCATTTCAAGGACAAAAAATCCTCTCCAGTCTCACAAGTCCCATCTCTTTATATTTTTGTTTAGGGTGCTCCTTATGGCACCCTTATTTATTGGGGCGCCAATTTGTGGTGAAGATCAACCAACGAATGTCATATCTCAAAATCGGAGTCGGTTAGGTGCAATTGGATTCCTTGTTGTAGCAAGTTATCCATACCCAAAATCTAACAATGCAGTGTTTGCCAAAAACCAACCCTCCATTCACATACACATTTTAATAATCGAAATCAAAGTATTTAACTAAATTGCAGAAGTATAAGACTTGAAAACTAATGTGATAGTAACAATATAAAGGTTTATCTCAATTGTATCCAAGACATACATAAAATCCTAACGAGTAAGCAAATACGCCTAGACATAATGGGTCAACATACCTAAAAGTAAATCTAGCCTAGACTAAACAATAACTCTATCTCCTAGCCATAAAGACAGTCATCGCATTCGCACATAGATCCATGATCATTAGCATCGGGACCTTCATCTTCATTGTGATCATCAACAAAGTCACCAACAATAGTGGAAACGTCACCTGCAGAACAATCCAGAAAAAAAGTGTGTACATGTGGGGTGAGCTACCAACATGTTCAATGAGAGAATCAGCACATGCAAGCAAGCAAATGTATGCAGGTGAATTATTAGCGGCCTGGTCTATGGAAACATGCTTGCGCTATATCGAGCCACATCAATCCCAGAATGAACTCTTAAGCACGGGTGAGGTGAATGATCCATATACTTGGTCAACCGTATATGAATCACTACCCAATGAATGAAGATAATCTACCAAGGCCGCGCCAAGTAAAAAGTAAGGCCACACCGAGGCACCTACCAGCATTCTCCCAAGATAGGCTTCGTCCTGGCATCAAAATCCTAAGCCTTAACCCTTCATTGGGTACGGACCCAATCCCTGAAGTTCACTCAGCACTACGCCCATGGTCGGACCTCTTGTATTAAGCCTATACCAATACCTAAACCCTATTAACAAGGGTTGCAAGCCAGAGGATATTATAATCCTAACCATGTTCAATTATTAAAGTAGGAGCCATACCCTAGCTTATGGACCAAGACGGTCGTCCCATTCCAATCGTCCAGATCCTTTAGGATACAAGTATATGCAAAGTAATACTCACATAAATGGTACAATCCAGAGGCCATAACCTCTTTTCCTTCCCATCCACATAGGCTAAACAGACATCATACTTCAAACAACAGTTTATATGATAAGATGCATATGCATGACTGATATAACAAATATTGGATTGCATATTATCAAACAATAGCACATACATAAGCAAAGCATACATGTAAAAAGAAGTAAATAATCAAGCTAATCTCCTCACCTTTGATGGTGAACAGTAATAGTACTCTTTTGCAAACAGAGTGTTTTTCCTTGTTTCCCACGTCGATTTACCTAGTATATGGTTTGCAATTGATTAATACTATTTATCCTTTGGTTATATCTTCATTAGGTCTAAGTATCATTTTTAACCTTTGGTTGATGCCCTAGGGTCAGTGGGTTAGGTCCTTGGGTCCATGGTCTAGCATTTGCACATATGTTAATTGCTGTCAAATCATGCGGATAATGAGGTGTGGGCAATCAATGGTCATCCACACGTCTACATCCGCATGGGATTTTATTATAAATTCTCACTGATATCAGTAAGGTTAGGTATGAGATGATTCCCAGCGGGGATTCCTTCCCTGCCACCTTTGATATCAAGGTGAGGTCTAAGAGAGGCTTACTGTAATCGTGTGGGTGATGGGTGTGGGTAATGATTTCGTCATCTACACGTATGCATCTACATGTAGCATCAATATTTAGGGTTCCTTATGTCAGGTCAGTAATACAGTAGGGCTCATAGTAAGTTTCCACCCATATTAGTTATGCAACAGAAGGTCATTCCTTCTTTATAAGTCGTATACGCATGTGGATGCCGACTATGAACGTCGGTTATGCACCCATGTGTCTACATCCATAGAAACATAACCTTATTGAATTATCAAATTTAGATGGGTCATACTATGTGGTATTAAGTGTAGGCCACACATACTTGGTATTAGGAATCATATATGGCCAAATGTAAACCACACAGAGAGAGAATACCTTCCTGTGACTGTGCGGGTGATGGATTTGTCTCCCGGACGTCTGTGCCTGGACAGACCTAGTGAGTCCAAACGTCATTGTTTTGCTTCAACCTCCCTGGTTGTTCTTCTTCGCTCCTTCCAAAGGGTAACCTTAGGTCTGAAACTCATTGATGGGTCACTCTCTGCCATTGGTTTAGGGTTCCAACCTATTATTCCTACTTTATTAGTTTACTTTTATTAAATGAACAAATCTGGATAGCATACCCTTATTTGGCTCTTTTGCCATTAATGGCTGAAGGAGAGGTTGTCTCTCCCAACTAGAGGATGGGTTTGTCCGTTGAGTCTATGATTTATTGGGATATTCACAAGAAAGGTTTTCAAAGATTATATGAGGGTTGTTCTTCCTAGTTTGAGGTTGAACAACTTGAGGGAAGACCTTCCCCTTGGAGTTCTTCTTCCTTCTTCTCCTTCAATCTTCTGTTAATGTCTTCCTCCAAAATATGCGTTAGAACTTTTATAGTCCCAACACATAGGGTTTAGATTAGCTTTTAAGGAAGAAGGAAAGAACAAAAGTTGGAGTTGGAATACAACTCTACTCACCTTTCCTACTTATGATCTAATTGAACTTTAATGGGTTTAACACTTTCTAATTAGCAAGCCTACTTGTCCTACAATGGGTCCCACATTTTATAAACTTTATGTGACTAACTAGTCACTATTGATCGGCTAGTCAGTTAATCGGTCAGAAGTCAGAATGACTACTCTAGCTCAGAATGTTTTTTGAGTTTTCTGTAACTGACCGGTTGATACCAACAAATTGGTCAATCAACCGGTCAGAGCAATCCCTCAAGTCCCAAATGTCTAGACATTTTGTGAGTGGGTTACAAATTTTATAGAGTTAGATGGTTTTAGGCTAGCATTTTTACAGACCATGGTTTAGGGTTTAAGATTCTACAGTTTCCAGTTTAAACAGTATGAGTTTAGGTTTCATTGTTTAAGTTTTTATTTGAAGGTTTATGGATCCAAATAATTTAATGACATGTTAGACGTCTTGTTGCATTATATGAGGATGGGTAGTAAACGGCTCTAGATTCTTTTGCACTTTATAGCAACCACCAGATTTAACACCTAGGACATGTATTTCAAATCCAATCGTTTGCACCTGTAACTGTGCTAGGATCCAAGAATGGGATTAAAGGACTTTTAGGGATTTATAAATGATAAAATTTCAATCAAATTAATTGGATTTAAAGAAAAGAAAATGCTACGATTAAGGAATTCTTTCTACTTTATGACAACCTTAGCATAATCATAGTGCTAAGACACGCAAATGACATCATTCCCAACTAGAACATACATTCTGAAAACCTCAACTGGACATTCGAATATTTTGACTCATCTTATCATATTATACACTTTGCAAATTTATTATTGGGTACATAAGATGAGAACTAAACCAACTTTCAAACCTCACATTTGAGAAAAAAGAAAATGTGAAAAGGAAAAAAAGAAAATAGTAGTTAGGCTAACCTAATGAATAACACAAATTTTTTTCCAATGAGAGTACAATCTTATCATGTCACTATTGGGCTGGGTTTCCCTCTTATGTAGAGGATGGGTCATTTTTTATAAGCCCATATGGAGTAAGGGCACTTAAATAACTTTTTCATATTTTGTTAGCCCTCTTAGAATGACACAAGAAGAAAACAGAAAGGTTTTTGAGTTGCTGTCCGTCCAAAACAGAGAAGAGAAGAGAGCTGCATGGTTTCAATTAAGATGAGGATCGGATGGTTATCCGTGGTCCGATTAAGCTGAAATTTTGACAGCAAGTTTGTAATTAAGAATTCTTCATTCTGAACGGTGCGATTGATGATTGAAGTCTTCTAGATCAATCTGATAATCAATTTTTTTACCTATTTGGATGAGGTCTCATTCAATCTTCATCTTGGTATTTGGGTTATTGGTGGTGTATCCCTAGGACATGTTGTTCTTGATGTTTTTGATGATATGTGCCAAGAATTAAATGTTATTGATGAATGATGTTATTGTATGTCACTAGTTTTAATTAGAAAAAACTCTTCTATTCCAAAATTGATGATAGTAAAGAGCTTTGAGTGGACTATGGTCCTGTGATTTTAATTTACTCCTCACATTGGGGAGGTTTTCCATGTAAAAATTCATTGTCTTCACTCTTTCTAAATCTTAGTGTACCTAGTATATTGTTATAAATTAATTTGTTCTGCTAGGTTCACTCAAGAGTAGAAAAAATTTGTCACTCATTTTCTTATCAAGTGGTATCTGAGCTTGATTGTTATTTGAAGTTCTTGTCTTGTGTTGAATAATAGAAACTAATACAAGTTGAATGATTACTCTAAATGGTTCAAATTATCATGTTTGAAAAGGAAAAATAAATGATCTTATTTGTTGGTTTTTTAGATTTAAAAAAAATACTAAAAGTTTTTAACTTTTGACTCTCTTTTTGGTTTTGGAGGGAAATTTTCCCACTTATGTTTTTTTTTTGGTTGACTTAGCTTGTAGGACATCTTTTAGTCCCACATTGCTTGGAGAGGTAAGATTGAAGATATATATATATATATATATATATATATATATATATATATATATATATATATATATATATATATATATATATATATTGTGTGACCTATAACATCTTGAGCTTTTAAATGAAAGGATGCCTCTAGAGGAAGGGTCCGGGGTGCTTTTCACACAAGCGCGCGCGCCGAGCTGAGCCTTGCCTGGTGGGGCGTGGGCACGGGTGCGGGTCTATCTGTTGGTTTATTTTTTTTGAAGGATATGTCTCTACGTATTTGAATACGTAGAGACATGTCATATTTGAATGGACACGTTCGTACCTATACAAATTCAAAGAAGTTTAATCTCAACCATTGATCTATATAATCGTTGGGAAGATTAAATCTTGACCTTCCATTTAATTGACGCACCCATTCATCACAACTCGTTGGATGGATACAACTTTTCATCGCACCCATTGATTTGGGATTTCTTCTTCTATCAATAAGAAAAGAGTCCAAAAGCTTAAGTTTACAACAAGTTTAACCCGTATAGAACTTTATCTCTTTTTCTCTCTCCTCCAACCTTACTCTGTTTTTAGTTATCGGAATCATTCTGTTTTTCCCTTGAGTGTTGATTGTAGTCGTCGGGATTCTGACAAAAACCACTTTTTGGAGTGCATATCTAAGTGGAAGAAGCTTTAACTTCGGGCTGTTTTATCTTCGGGATTAATCTCACGTGAACTCTTTGCACATAAGGGGTGAATTAATCTTAAGGATAGTGACCGGTGGCACGACTTAGCCCTATCCATATTGCTAATCATGGTTCATAAATTCCTTAAGTAATCTACATGAAATATTATTGTACTTGTATATTTTTGAATATTATCAATATTTATTTTGTAACTCTGTGATAGTCTTAAACTTACTCTGGGATATACTTTTACTACATTATTATCTACCCGTGTTTGCTAGTGAGAAATTTGAAAATAAAACTGATGATGAATAGAACATATTTCATTGATAAATGTGTGGATATTTTAGACAGTAAGTGAATGATAATGTGTTGAACCATATTAGTGGAGAAACACACGCATACACTCTTTGGATCAAGATCGAACAGTTGTATGCTAGGAAGACATGGAATAATAAATTATTTTTGATTAAATAAATGATGACCTTAAGGTATCAAGATGGAACTCCAATGATAGATTACTTCAGGGTATCATCAATCAATTGTCTTCGATGGGTATCAAGTTTGATGAAGAGATAACAAGGATTATGGCTTCTTGGTATTTTGCCGAACTCATGGGAGATGTTTAAGACATCATTATCAAGCTCAACTCCAAATGATATAATCTCAATAGATTTGGCTAAAAGTAGTATTCTAAATGAAGAGATAAGAAAAAAGTCACAGGGTTCCTCTTTACAATCAGATACTTTGGTCATCGAAAATAAGGGGAGGAGTAAGAGCCGTAATTCAAAGAATAGAGACAATAGTAGAGGCAAATCCAACAAGTTTGTAAATATTGAGTGTTATTATTGTGGTCAAAAGAGCCATACCAAAAAGTACTGCTAGAAGTTGAAGAGAAACAATAAAAAAGAAAAAGGTAAAGAAAAAAAGAAAGATGATGAAAATAAATAGAGGTGGAGGGATGATACACATATGTAAATATTCATATGTATGTAATAAAAATATGTACATAGTAAAATTTACATATAAAAATTTCAAATTCGGATTTGGTTTTTATACATTTGTCGGATTTCAGATAAGGTGATCGATAAACGTATTCGGATTCGAATAGTGATGTATCCGATTCGAATTTGATCCGTTTACATCCCTTCATAGTACTAATATAAATACATAACTGTGTAAATTAAACACATACTCACCCCAAAAAAAATAAAAAAGAAGCAAAAATTACCATAATGCCCCTCAATTACCAATTCCTTTTTCAGCCATCCATATCACAAGAAAATTCAAATTTGCCTAGATTTTCAAGAACTACGGTATTACAACATGCCTCAGACCTAAGTACACAAGTAAATACCCTAAAACCCCTACTTGTTCTCTCTCTCTTTCTCTCTCTCTCACTCTCTCTCTCTCTCTCTCTCTCTCTCTCTTCCTTCCTTCCTAAGTAGAATTTACACATTTTTAACTAACTAAGAGCCTCAATCCAACCATGCATAGTTGTGAGGGAACTCCTCACGACCATTAATGACCTTGCATGGCATGGATGAACTAGGCAGATGAGTTTAAAAAGATTGTTTACATTTTAATGTGCCATTAATGTCTTCTTGTGATCTATCCCATGGTCGGTGAACTTTGTGAAAATGATGTTGTCAAACTGTTTTCCGTTGTCTATGATGAGTACCTGTATTCTGTAACTATGTCAAGCGGTTGCTCAGAGCTGTTGCATGAGTAGCCGGATATGAGCAACTGGATATCTTTAGACAGTAAAAATCGAACAGAGCTTGAGTGGTTGCAGGTGGTCTATGATCTACCTTCACTTATTAGTAGATAAAACACTTGTATACAAAACTTGCCACATCTGTTTTCATCATTCGTCCCCAAAATTTTTCTTTTAATAATAATGAAATAGGTTATATATACAAAATCAAGACAAAAATCCAACTTCTTAGCCTCGAAACCGAAGTTTCTAATTCACCTAGAAAAACTCAGATTTCTACTCCGTATTGGCCAACCCCAAAACTGAAATTTCGATGATAGTTTCAACTGATGTATCTTAGCCTTTCTTGGATTGGGATCCTCTGTAATGAGGCCGGCCACCTTTGTTGTGAGGAACCCACCTTTACTACAGAGGTGGCCTCACTACAGAGGATCTCTTTCCACCCCTCCTGACCCACCAGAGAGGATTTTTTTTTTTTTCTCAGATTGAGGATTGTGGCAGGAATGTATGGTAGCTTTAAATAATGTACGGGAGTCCAAGTCCAAACTGCCCAATATAGTGGAAAATTCCACAGTGAAATCCACCCATGAATGCAATGTTTAAGACGAACGTTCAGCTCCCAATTCCCTTCACCCAATATCGGACCGGGTCGATTTAAACCATTGGTCAACCTCGACCCACCCATATCCCACTGAAACAAGCATAGAAGAAGCAGCTGGGGCGAGTTAATGGTCTTGGATCGGGGTGTCAGACAAGGCAGAACAGAAGGAAAACAATGGCAAAGATGACCGATTCCAAGCCGATCCTCATCTGGATCAGCTGATACCATGTCTTCAAACCTTTTCATGGTTTGAAGCGGTATGGGTTAATTGTCGAACCGATCCAGACCCGTTTCAAATATTTTTGGACCCGGTGTTGGTAGTCAGTTGCCCAAGTGTAACTCGCTGTCCCAACTACTTTTACCAAAGATTGCGTTTTCCAATTTTCTAGTTATCTTCCCGTAAAGTTGGGGATTTAATCCAGATTTTAAAAATCCGAAAAACTAGCAACCAATCCTAACCGAGGGATAAGCATCTGAATGGAGACTCCGTATCAAATTGATTCACTAGTTGTGTGGGATAAGCATCCAAACAAAATCGTTATCTAAATATCAACAAACTGCAGAACTGGAAAATTACGTCAGCTCTACGATTCTATTGCAAATTGTGATTTTCGACGGAAACCTCTGTTTTAATGTCCTCATTCAGTCTGACTGACGATCGAAATTTGGAAGAACTCACTCTCTTCTCCGGCGACGGCTGTTTCGTTGACATTGCCAATTCGATAAGGTACCAGTTGAAGTTTTAGTCCACGTCTTGAACAACTGAGTCTGGTTTTTTTTTTTTTTTTTCTTCTTCTCTGGTGACTATCACGGTATTGGGGATTGGAAGTGATCTTGAATAGTTCAAATTTTTTGCTTCTCTTCTTCTGTTGCGACTGTAAGGTCTCTTGAGATTGATTTTTTTTTTCTTGAGCTTAATCGGGATTGAAAGCTTACCTGCTAAAATTACTGAAATTGTAATGGAGACATTAATTTCCTTTAATGGTTGCTAAGTAGTAAATTCGTCTCTGATCATCAAAATTATACTTAAGAATAGGAGAAACCATTTTTTTTTAATCATGAATAAGAGAAACTTCAGTTTTTCAGTTTAGCTGAATTGCACGGATTGATCGCTCAGTCCCAGGCTTGAGCCCTTTTATCCCTGGATACCATTTCTCTCTAGGTCAGAAACTTTTGGAGCTATTATGTAGTTTTATCCGTTTTCTCCATGGCTGTGGGTGATCCTTTTTGTCAACGAAGAAGATAGCAGTCCTTGAGTCACTGGAGGTCTTTTCCTGATTCCGTTTTACGTTTTTATAGTGCATATGCCGGTCTGTAGGAGGTCTTTTCTGATTCCGTTTTAAGTTATTATAGTGGGCCCGCGGGTCTGTAGAGTTGGCTGTCTGAGAGTAGTCCGTACAGCACTTGGGCTCTAACTATAGCTCCGTTTGATTTGATATGTTCTGTTCATCGGCCTTATTAATTTTTAAATCTGGATTTGTTCTTAATTTTATTCTTCGAGATTGACTGATTTGTTATGTAATGAAGAAGATGAGGATCGACGAGGGTGATCAAATTTCTGCGTCACGAAAGCATCTCGTCTTTGCTTATTACATCACCGGTCATGGATTTGGCCATGCTACTCGCGTTGTCGAGGTTTGAATTTTAAGTCTTATGTTCTCCATTTTTATTATCTCAAAGAGTAACTTGAAATTTAGTTTTTTATTTGTTTTGGGGCTTTGATTGGTTCATATTGTTTCTGTTTATAATTTGAACTTCTGCGCTTTTTCTATCTTCGTCGTGAACAAAAAATTTTGCCAAAAAAAAAGTGACTTTTTTGTGAGTAATAGTCATTTTATCTTGATTTAGCATAGGGTTATCACTTATCAGTTTTTCTCAGCACTAGAATTCTCTAGGTGCTCTTTGATCTGATGGGGTTTCTTATGCTCTGATTCTTCTGTATGTAGAATGCCTTTTATTTTATTTTTTTATTCTTAATTTGAAATAATTTTTTTTTCCTTTTTTGATCTTCATGAAATTGATATACTGCGGCTGTTGGTGATTTGTTCTGCCTTTACAGATTGTACGGCATCTCATTGCAGCTGGGCATGATGTTCATGTAGTTACTGCTGCACCTCATTTTGTATTTACTACTGAAATACAGTCACCAAGACTCTTGATTCGCAAGGTCAGTCTAGACTCTAGAGTTCACCTTTGGACTAAAAAATTTAGCAGCCCGCACAACATAATCTGATTGTAAATTTTCCATGTCACATAACATAAGTGAGTCAAAATTTTCTCTGTTACTTATTTCACAGAGGACCTTATTCTGGTTGCATGCATACACCTTATGATGATGGATGTTTCGTCGCTTCGGTGACAATGGGAAAATTGGAAGTCCTATTGCTGCGGAAACAAAGGAGACGATCTTGTATCAATATTTTTATGTTTTATAAATGGTGGGTTTGCATCATACATTCATTGAAAGAGGGAGATCCCTAATAAATGTTTAAGAGCAAAACATTTACTTTTATTTTGGGGAGGCAGTGAGAAGGGTGTAATTTCTTCTCTTATACTTGCCTTTAGATCACACATATCTTTAAACCTTAGGAGTAGTTGGAACATAAAACAACAACAACAAAGTTTTATCCCAACTAAATAGGGTCGGCTTCATGGATTCTTGCTCTTCAATCAGTTCTATTTGAGGTCATACTTGAAATAAGGCCTATGCTATGCGTGTCTTTTTCCTAACCACCTCACCTAGAGTCATCTTAGGTTTGCCGCTGACTCTTTTAGATCCTTCGATCAAAATCAAATCACTTCTCCGTACTGGAGCATCTAAAGGCCAAGGCCTCCGTTGAACATGGTCATGCCATTTCAAACGACTTTCTCGTAGCTTATCATGTATTAGTGCTACTCCCAAAGTAGTTCTAATATTCTAATTCCTCGTCTTATTCTTCCTAGTTTTGCCGCACATCCATCTCAACATCCTCATCTCAGCTACATTGAGTTTTTACATGTTGGAGCATACAATAATAAATCATCGTTTGAAATGACATTTTATTAATGGTTTCTAACTCTACTTAAAAATATATCTGGGATGACAGGTTTTGTTGGATTGTGGAGCCGTACAGGCAGATGCTTTGACAGTGGATCGACTTGCCTCTCTAGAGAAGGTATGGAACACTATAATAAATTGAAACCTTTGGCTTACTGTTGATTCTATATGTTTATTGATGTTATACGCATTACTTTATTTTCTCTGTATTCATACCCCCCCCCCCCCCCCCCCCCCACAATTTACTGTTCAACTTATTAATTGACTTGTCTTCCCCCTTAATTTTCAATTTTCTTTTTTTGTCATTCAGTATTCTCAAACAGCTGTGTTACCTCGGGATTCAATTTTGGCGACAGAAGTTGAGTGGCTGAACTCCATCAAAGCCGATTTAGTGGTACTTGATGCCTTTTGTCTTATAAATTGTTGGATCCCAGCTTATCTGCTTTTCCTTTTTAATGGACCTCATAAAATAAAACATGAAAGGGCCTTGGCCTTCAATGCATATCAATATCAAAAACTTATTACTTAATGACATATGCAGTTTTGGAGTCTCTGGAGTTGCTTTATGTTGGCATTTTCTTCCCTGGATTAAATATGGTCTTTTGTCATAAAATTTCGTTGATTCTTCTGTGGAAACAGGTTTCAGATGTTGTTCCTGTTGCATGCCGAGCAGCAGCAGATGCTGGGATTCGCTCTGTTTGCGTAACAAACTTTAGGTAAATTTGTTAGACTAATATTTATTTAATCCATCTCTTATTATGCTTTTGATCTTTTGAGCTATTTGGTATGGGACTTTGTTGCATAATTGAGGTATAACTGTGGATACAATATTGATTATGTGATCTTATTGGTTTTGGCTGAACTCAACTCAAACAATGCTTTTGGCAACTAACTAGTTTTGGCTACATAGATCCTGTTTCACCATTCTACTCTGTTTAAAGCCATATTTTCTTCTCAACCTAAAACCATTCACATCTTTTCTGAACACTTCTTCCCAAGTCATTGTCATTCTAATCTGCCAAATCACCCTTCCTTACAGTGCTCTCAATGGCCTCTACTGTAGATGTCTGTACCACCCTCAACAACTCTTCTTCAACTTATGTCCTAGAGGAGCCACTTCTAAATCACCTTGAATTTTTTTCCACTTCTTATTTTATCTCTTATAGTTTTCCATTCATCCATCACCACATCCTCAACTCAGCTACACGTATTTTGTGTATGTGTTGTGATTGGGGTTTCTACTTTCTAAAGCCTAGAAGATTGGTTTCAGAAACTGATATAACATCCTAAATTGCAGTGGCTCTATGGGGTGGTCTGATTCCTTTATTCCTGTGGTTTTACTTCTGCAAGTATTGAGCTGCATCAAGTTGGTTCATTTTTGTCAACATTGGGCTCCATAGAACATTACTGGTCAACCCATTTTGGTATCTCTATTTTCATAAAGAAATTTTAAATATGGCTACTCTTTTTTTTTTTTTTCTTGGGGTGGGGGTGTTGGGGTTGGCTGTGGTGGAGAAGTTATTCTGAGGTAATAAAAAAAATTCAAATATATTATAAGGGTTGACCCTATATTGCAAAAGAAAGGAAAAAAGAAAAAATCGATAATTTGCTAGGTGCAACTGTAGTTTTCATTCCTCAGGAAAAATTGATGTAGCTTCTCCTTAGCATGTTCACATTGGAAGGTGTTGTTTTAGTTATACCAATGATTCATGAGGCTGATACACAGGACGTTACAATGTTCATAATGTAGAACCAATCCCAAATTTGACAACTTCGGACCAGCTCAACAGCAGGATCACTCCTATGTCATGCCAGCAGTAACCAGCATGAAAATCAGCAAGGAAAACATTAACACAACACCTGATAGCAAGGTGTTTTCACTCTTAGGACTCCCAACAGCATATAACATTACCATGGTGTGAAGAATGCCAACAAATAAAGACAAGAAGTAAAATCTACAGGTCTGTCGCAGGTTAAGGAACATGTGAACTTCTAGAAAATCAGTTGATACCAGATTTAACAACTGTAAATAGAAACTAATAAAATTCCAAGCATATAACTTTGCTTGTAGCACACTTGACACAAAAATAGAAACTCCAAAAGTAACTTACAGCTGGCATCCTTGTAGCATACTCCAATAGAAGCCTCCAGTATCTTCTTTCTTGTCGCTGAATCTTCCCAATAGGACTTGCAGTTGAACAGTACCATGAGTTCATGACCTCTGTTCTCATCAACAGTAGCATTTGAACAGTGTCACGTGAACAGTAACACATGCGTACTCCTCCCTTTAACTGCATCAGTTCATCTGTATCTATTTCACCTGTGTTTATTCTTTGGTGGGAGACTATGGCACCCAACAGAGTTCTTTGAATGGCGTGGTAAGTTAGATAGTTCATTAAAGGCATTACGACGATATACGAGAGGAATGAATAAAAACTCCTGATTGGTGTGGAGGGGAAGATCTGTTTATGAAATAGTTCAAGAAAGAGTCGTCTGATTTCCTTACTTCTTCGTTCCCAAGGAAGCTCAGTTGTAGACTTTAGGATCTGGATTTAGTATCAGTTCCAAGAAACAGATGATATACGTGTTAAGCACAAAAAAAGTTATTAAACAGATGATATAGGTGTAAGCTTATGATGTTCTTTTGATGGGTAATATAGAGAGCTTATTTTTATTTGTGTTTGAAGTGGGAACTACACAGGATGCTGGAGTGTTTCTATTGAATCCATGACATATATTTTGGTTATAATGATGTCATCTCAAACATCGTAGGTGACTTGTTAAGTTTATGTTCTGAAATAATTTGGTTATTTAATTCACTCTTTTTTTTTTTTTTTTTTGGTGTAACAGTAGAACTACTAATGGGTTTTTGATATGGTGTTTTTCTTTAATTTTGGTTTATAAATTGTTGTTAAACAAATTTTCAAGCCTATTTTAAAAGTGAAGGTGATAAGTAATCCGGAGAAGTGGATACGCTGTGATCTTCATATAATTGAAGGCAATAATGGAGTTTACGAGTGAATTTATTTTATACGTTTTTCATTTCTCTTTTCCTGTTCCTTCTTTTATTTATTTATATTAAATTTTTGTGTGAGCGTGTGTGCAGTAGGCATGCTCTCTCGTATTGTATGTTCCGATTGTGATTTGCTTGTAGCCTTGTACTAATCTTTGGTTTTACTGGGTTCATCTTGTTTCCTGTTGGTTACAAAATGTTGATGTGTTATCTTTATTGTCCTTCCATTTATAATGAATTTCTGTAATGCCAATAAATTTTCAGTGCTTTTTTCTTTTTTATTTTAATCTTGTTTCTTTTCATTTTAAATTGTTGCAGTTGGGACTTCATCTATGCCGAGTATGTAATGGCTGCTGGATATCATCATCGATCAATTGTTTGGCAGGTGATATTCTGTTTTTCTGTGTGTGTGCGTGTGTTTTTTTGTTGGGGGGGGGTTGTTGAAATTATTTCTTTGTATGTTGTTATCTTCAATTTTCTCTTGGGCTGCAACCTTTTATTTTCCAATCGCTTCTTCTTTGATTAGTATTTCCATTTTCTGTTTTTTGGAGTTAATTTATTTCTAAAAACCTGTATTTGTTGCCTTTTATCCCATCTCTTCCTCACTAATGGTAGACAAGCAATTTTGGAAACTCCAAGTTTAGTTTTAGCACCTAAAGCAGAACAAGCTATCCTAAACTGTTAGGGAACAATTTCATGTTTTAATTAGTCGAGGAGATCACAGTCTACACTCACGTGGACTATAACTGTTGAAATAATTTCTTCGTGTGTTTGTAATCTTCAGTTTTCTCTTGTGCTGCAACCAAGGTTCGAGGTGCTGGTTTCGAGGATGGTTTTGACCAGCCTTGAAACCGAGTTGTCTCTGGTTTCGGTTGAAACTTGGGATATTACCCCGGACATCTTGAAACCTTTTGGTTTCGAGGCCCAAAAGTGTTTTTTTATCAGATTTTGTTTGTGTAGCCTATTTTAACAATTTTTCACGTATGTCCCACATTAGTTTAAATAATACATCTAAAATGATAATATGTAGTGTGGCCCCAAGTTTGCTATTGTACTCTGAGATCGGAGATTGTGTCCAAAGTTAAGTAAGCAACACTAATTTATGGCTAATTTCATTTACTTAAGATATTATTCATAATTAAGGAGAAACCCCCATTTGAATCTGGTAAAAATAATATAAAATTCAAATTAAGTCAACCCTCTAGTTTAAGAACAAAAATCAGATTTTTGGGTGCGGAGGTGATTTTCGACTTCCAAATGTTAGGTTTTTTCCCAAATCTAAAAATTCCATAAATTTTATTATAGTAAAGCATCACTAAAAACTAAGGGCGCCAAATTATTCTCTTACTTTGATGCCCACAAAATTATTTTCATCCAAGATGATTTTAAACAACATTCACGTATTCCAAACAATGTTTTGACTGGAGCGTAACTCCTTCAATATAACTCAGATTTAAGCAATCTAAGATTTGTAGTAAAGCTAGCATAATTAGCTACAGCAAATCCGAGATTGTTTGAATCCGAGTTGTATTGAAAAAAGTTTTAAATCTCGGATCTTGTCCCCATTTTGGTGAGGTCTGAGATTTTTTAATTTTTCGTGATCTCGAAAATTCTCACCGAGAAATTGAACATATAATGGTCGAGATTTTTGATATTTTCGAGATTTTGAAATCTTGAGCAGGTTGAGATTTTCGAGACTTTCGAGATATTGCTGAGGTTTGGAACATTGATAGTGAAGGAGTTATGCTCCGGTCAAACCTTGTTCGGAGTATGCGAATGCTGTTTAAAGTCGTTTGAGTTGAAATAATTTTTTGGGCATCAAAGAAAGATATTATTTTGGCGCACTGTTGATTTTTAGTGATGCCTTACCATTATATTATTTATGGAATTTTTAACTATAAAAAAAAAGATTTATGGAATTTTTAGATTTGGGGAAAGACCTAGTATTTGGAAGTTGAAAATTGCCCCGCACAAAAAAATCAAGTTTTTGTTCTCGAACTAGAGGGTTGACTTTTTATCCTTTTTGGAATTTGAATTTTATACTATTTTTATTGGATTCAAATGGGGGTGTTTGCTTTTAATGAATAATATCTTAAAAAAATAAAATATAAAATTAAAGAAATATTTACTTAAATGATTTTGGTCATAAATAAAGTACTGCTTAATAAGTGTTGTTCTTGTGTACTGTTCTTGGCTTTGGAGTCAAACCTAGACAACTTTAGGTTGAAACCTTTGATTTTATATAAAGGGGGTGGAGCAAAACCAAGTCGAAACCTAGTCGAGTTGGACCAGGTTTCAATTGAAATTTGGTATTTTTTAGGTTTGACCCTTGGAGTCATGCCGACCCAGCTTGAAACGGGTTGTGCCGGTTGAAACCAGGTACCTCGAACTATGGCTGCAACCTTAAATCCAATTGCTTCTTTTTTTATTACAATTTCCGTCTTCTATTTTTTGGAATTCATTTATCTTTTAAAAACCTGTATTTGTTGCCTTTTATCCTATCCCTTCCTCTCTTGATGGTAGACAAGCAATTTTGGAGACTCCAAGTTTAGTGTTAGCACCTAATGCAGAACAAGTTATCCTAAACAGTTAGGGAACAATTTCATGTTTTAATTAGTCTAAAAGATAACAGTATACAGTCACATACACTATAACTGTTGTAATCCAAATTCTGATAGGAAAGATAGAGCAATAGGAATTCAAAACAGATTAAAAAATTTAACTGAAATTTCAGAAATTGTAGAATATCAGAAGTTAGGTGTTCTAGGGATAACATAGTAACTAATGAAGTTGAATTCATATGGGCTTGAAAATTCAGTTGAATGTTTGTCAGGTCGAACCTTGAAAGACACATTGTGGTATAATAAAGAGCGAATGACTCGGGGAGAGGGGGTGCGACTGGACCAGATTGTTATTCTGGGTATACTTTGGATAACCATTTGGAGAGTTTACCGGTAAAGAAACAAAATAGATGAAGGTGATCACAGAAAGATTCCAATAAAGTGACTAAATCTAGGTAGATTGACCTGAAACTGGCTCAGCTGAGCCCATTACATGATACAGTACCAGAAAGGTTGATTTCTATGGTGTTCTGGTTGGTCAAGTTAATGCTGATGGTCTGACAGAAGTTAGGTTAGGATTCTAGTTAGGCTAGGGTTCTTTTTGAAAACAGTATGACCAGAAGAAGGGCCATTACCCAATGCTGGTCCCATCTATGCAGTGTCATGGTAGGGGTGACTTTGGAGTTGGTCCTAACCTTTGGGATTCCTGCCGAAAGTGACTGCCCTCATGATTTGAACCCAGGCATTTTCCATGGCAGCCTTAAACTTTTACCAATGCTCTAAGCAATGGCCCCAAAGTAACTAGTAGAACAAGCTGGGAGCAGCTGTGAGAGGACTGAAAGAGTCTGCAAGACTAGGATTTCCAAAACTATGGGTGGAATGTGATTCAAGCTCAGTGATAAGATGCCTACAAAAATCTAATCACCATGGTACATAACACAGCAATTGAATCGATTATTGGCTGATTTGTCAAATACTCAGCTATGTTTTACTCCCTGTTTTAGAGAGATTAATGTGGTAGCAGACAATTTAGTTAAAAGGGCAGCAACAGAGATGATATCTAATGTGTGGACATCATGTCCTAACTTTATAGCTAGAGAAGTAGTTTGGGACGCTTCTGAGTGTCAAAGATTTTGTTTCATTTTGTAAAATAACTAATTCAATGATAGGGCTCTGCTGATGGTCATGCCGAAGGTGGAGCTTTTACTATCATGGAATCCTCTCTGTATTTTTCTTATCTATAGTTGAATACATTGCTGACCCTTACCAAAAAAAAAAAAAAAAAAAAAAGAAAAAAAGAAGAAGAAAAACCTAGTATAACAGAGTTTAGAGGCATATAGGAACAAAGAAGAAGTAATCATACAGATTACTGTGCTGTAATTATGCGGATTAATTTATTATCTGTGCAGAACTCAAGGGCTGAAAGAAATCGAGATTTTAGGGGTCATTGCTTGGAGTAGTGGTAAATGACTCGGGCTGCCAGGGAAAATGCCCAGGTTTGAGTCTTAAGAGTTGCCACTATACATAAAAAAAAATTACTGAAGGTTAGCCAGTTGAATATTGAGTACAAAGGAAGACGACGAAGTAGAAAGGAGGAGGAAGGAGTTTCGGTGGAAGAGAGAGAGAGAGAGGAGAGAAAGGAGAGAAATGAGGGAAGAGTGTGCTATGTGTTTTAGACACACACGTCACTTATATTATAAATTATTAACTTAAAAGGTACAAATTACATGACTAACCTTATACCTAAAACAACACAGTACACCTATAATGTCATATGACAAATATACCTATACAAGCATATTCCCAAATACTCCCAAATACTCCCCCTCAAGCTGGGGAGTATATATCACAGATGCCCAGCTTGCCTAAGAGGCCACTAAAATGGAAAGGAATCAGTCCTTTGGTGAAGATATCAGCCACTTTGATGCAGTTCAGGTGCATACAAGAATACAAAAAGAACAAAACTCCAAAAATACAAGCCAGCAATCAAGCCAGCCGCAAGCCACTAAGCTGAAGCCCAATTTGAAGTCAACCGACAGCTGTATATAGCTGTCCGCAGATTGCTTGCGCAAGCTATTCTTGCCTTCTTCTCTAAAGTTTTTAATTGATTTTGTTTCCTAATTTTGTTTGGCAGATAATTAGCTATGGAACAATTATGTTTACTTATTTGTTTTTTTTGGAAACTTTCCAAAAAGCTGTTGAGGAAAGTTTCCTATTCTTAGTTATGTTTATTTCTGGATATTCCTTTATGAAATTAATCCTTCCATAGTTTGTAGCTATCCTAAGCTTATAAATATGAATAAAGGAGAAGAAAGAGGCTGATTTGAAAAACCAAAATTCTGTCAAATTCTTTTGGTTGAGTCTCCGAGGTTGTGAGACTCAACCGGAAGTATTGTTCCTTTGTTTTCTTAATCTAATTTGAATTTCCTCTATTTCTCCTGCTTTTATACTGAATTACGACATTGCTCTACTGCTCCTGCTCATAAATTAACATGAGATTGAAGACCTACAATCAGATTTGTTAATTCTGAGAAGAGCCAGTGGCGGCGGCGTCAGGTTCCCTTTGATTTTTTGACATTTCATAGATCATTATCCCATGGCCGGATCAGCATCAGTTTTGAGTATGTCGTTCAGCATATAGTAAAGTTCATCCTCTTCAAGTTTGAAGATATTCCAAGGGCCAGATCTTCAGATAAGTCTGTTTTACCATCTTGTATCAGTTTTGGTTTTTACTGTTTGAATGAAATTTTGATTGGGCTGGTTGAAAAGATCCACTTTTGCAAGGTTAGGGTGAAATTGAAATATAATCTTAACCTTGCCATCACACTTCTTCATCCGTCCTCACAAATGGAGTGCAAATGAGTTCGGAATCAATCTTTTCTTTTATGAAGTACCTATCAACTTCGATGTGATTGATCCGGTTATGCTGCATGGGATTGTGGGCAATGCTAATAGCAGCTTTGTTGTCACAATACAAGAGCATTGGTCCCTTGGTTTCAAATTCCAACTCTTGGACAAGTTTCATTAACCACAATAGCTCACAAACTCTTTGAGTCATAGCCCTAAATTTAGCTTCAGCACTGGACCTGACAACCACATATTGTTTCTTGCTTCTCCATGTGACTAAGTTTCCACCAACGAAGGTACAGTGACCAGATGTTGATCTCCAGATGGAAATGGATCCTACCCAATCAGCATCGGTGAATGCCTCAATCTTCAGGTGATTATGTTTGGAGTATAGAAGTCCCTTGCCAGGATTGAACTTCAAATATTGGAGAATGTGGTACATAGCATCTAAATGACCGAGGAATATCAATAACAATTCTCCCCCTGAAGAGGTGGTTGAAAGAAGGAATCTGACTCAAGAAAGGTGACATCCTTGGACAGGGGCCACCACCAGGAAGAGGGATGGTAGCATTTATACCATTTGGAGGAAGAGAAATAGCCAAGAAAGAGACATTTGCAGGCCTTAGGATAGTTTGGTGCGGATAGATTTATTTACATGCACATAACAAATACAGCCACACACCTTTGGAGGTAGAGGAAAAGCGGAACTATAAGGAGGCAAGACTTCTGCCCCGGGGGGATTAAAAGGAAAGAATGTTTGAAGGCATGCAGTCAATTGAGTAAGCCGCAGTAAGAAGAGCATCAGACCCAAAAGCCTTAGGAACATGCATAGCAAACATTAGATCTCTAGCAACCTTTAACAATGATGGTTTTTTTTTTGTTCGGCCACCCATTTTGTTGGAGTGTCAACCTAAGCCAGCTGATGAATGATCCCATAGTCAGGAAAACAGGTCTGAAGTCCCCTATACAAATACTCCCCCCCTTATCAGATCGAACAACATGAATCCGGGTATGAAACTGTATGTATACCAATTGATAGAAATCTTCAAAAGTATAAAAAATATCTCTTTTTTGTTTCAACAGGAAGACCCAATCAGTGCGAGAGAAATCATCAATAAAGGAGACAAAATAAGGAAGTAACAGGGGTAAGGCCCTAAACATCAGTGTGCACAAGATGAAAGGGAAAATTAGATCTATTACCAAGAAGGATAATGGGTACGACAATGTTTAGCATAAAGACAAGGTTCACAATGAAACACGTGAAACAAGAAAAAAAGTAAACAAAAGAGGTAACATTTTCCTCATAACTAGAAAAAGATGGGTGTTCTAAACGGTTATGCCAAAGCAAACAGTATCAAGAGTACTGGGATCACTACACCCACAAACAAAAAATTGAGCCTCCTTCAGAGGAGAAGCTCGGGTGTCAAGCAGATATACGCCATCAACCTCACATCCATTGCCAATCACCCTCTTCGTCAACAAATTTGAAAAAGACAATGAGAAGGAAAAAAAGTGACAACAATTTTAATATTTGGTTAAATGGGTAATAGAGAGAAGGTTAGTGGAAAAACTAGAGACATGGAGAACTCCAAAGGTAAAGAGGGGTGGCTTGGACATTACCCTTACCAGAAATTAAAGAAAGGGAACCATTGGCACTTTGAACTTTGTCCCTTCCAGAACAGACAAAATAATAATGAAGAATCAAAGTAAAATAATGAGGCACATTAGTTATGTGGTTTGTGGCTCTGAAGTCAATGATCCAAGAGGTAGAGGTGGGTGAAGTGGAGACCTGAAGAGCAATGGCTGTGGACCCTATCCTGTTTGAAAGCATTAAGATCCTCCCACATGAGAGAACAACTATTGGCTGTGCCTCTGGAGAGTTGCCTAGAGATTCAGTGATTCCCGTGTTAGCACGAGCACCTCTTTTCTGACCACCTCTCGTACCACCCAAAGTAGAGGGAGGCGGTTTGCCATGAATCTCCCAACAGAATTCCTTAGTGTACCCAAGTTTCCCACAATCCTTACATTTAAATTGGCCTTTGCCACCTCCACGATTGGAGGAGGTGCCCTGTCCACCACCTTGCCAACCCCGCTGAGAACTAGGAGCAAGGGCTCACTTTTCAATAGTTAGGGCAGTTTCCATGGTCAGTTTCTTTGTCTTCTCACTTTGTAAGTAACCACAAACTTCATCCAAAGATGGAAGAGGTGCGACCAAAAATCTGAACCCAGAGCGGTTCATGTTCCAGATTTAAACCACCTAGGAGGATTAAAACACGCTCATTTTCAATCATCTTATAAACTTTTGCAGCATCTTGGGGGTTTGATAACTGAAGGTCTTGAAAGTGATCATATTCCTCCCAGAGACCGATCATCAGGTTTTAATATTTAGAAATAGTCCTCTCTCCCTGTCTCATGGTGATGATTTTTTGGAGGAGTTGGAAGACTTTAGCCGAGCCTCCCACTCTATCAAGGTGTGAGCCAATTATCCTAGATTTCTTTGGCCGTTCCCTTTCACATAAATCTCCTGCCATTTTCAGGCTTCATAGAGATGATGAGCCAGGTCATAACAAGGGAGTTCTTAGTTTCCCATTTCAGCTAAGTCAGAGCATCTGGAGAAGGGGCTTTGATGCTGCGTGTAATGTAATCAAGTTTCCCTTGGATCCGTAGGGACAATTTAACAGAGTGAGCCCAATCCAAGTGATTCCCAATGTTTAACTTAACAATATAATCTGGACATTTGGGTTTTCAAAAGCAAAGGGTTTGTGGTGGGTACTACTTGCACCATTAACCACATTACCGGTAGATACTGCACCATGTACTTTAGACATGGTAGAAGTACACACAAGGTAAACAAAGAAACAACAAGCAGATTTCGTAGGAGCCTTTTCTCAAACACTTGGCATGCAAGCAAAGAACAACTGTGCTAACCAGCAAAGAAACATGAATGGCACTAGAAGGCCATCTCAAATAGTCCACTGAAGAGTACACATCCCAAGTACCCAATCAATCCACGTAGGAACAATGTCGCAGTCTATAATGCTGTGATAAACAGTACCACAATGAACAGTGTTGTGGTGAACAGTACAACGATGAACAGTGTTGCGATTAACAGTATTTTGCTCCAATCTTCCATCGATGGAACCCTCACTTTTTAGGGTTCCACAGAAAAAGAGGAAACCAAAAGTAAGGAAAAAAGAAGTTAACCAAAAGTAAGGAAAAAAGAAGTTAATCGACTCTCAAACCAAATTGTAGTGCTCTGATACCAAGTTGAATATTGAGCACAAAGGAAGAAGATGAAGTAGAAAGGAGAAGGAAGGAGTTTCGGTGGAGAGAGAGAGAGAGAGAGAGAGAGAGAGAGAGAGAGAGATGATGGAAGAGTGTTACGATGATTTGGTCACACACCTCACTTTTATTATGAATCATCGACTTAAAAGTACAAATTACATAACTGCCCTTTGTACATAAAACAACACAATACACCTAGTGTCATATGACAAATATACCCCTACAAGTATATTCCCAACAAGGACCGTCTCTAAACTCACCCCTTCTAAGACCCCATATAGGCGAGACTAGCACTGGGTAATGACCCTTTTCTTCATTGATTATTGAAGACACCTTTCAATATTCCTCAGTAAATTCAAAACCGGAAATTGTAGAAGAAGTAGCATATAAGAGAGTGGGAACCGTACTAGGAATCTACTAGTACTGAAGAGAATCCACTTTAATCCACACTGCTAGGCTTGTTGACACCATAATGAAAAGTTTCAATCATATACATTTCTCAAACAGCCTGGGACACATTGGTTTTATACTTTTATTGGTTAGGGAAACTAAATTCCTTCCCAACATGTGACTCCTCTATTTTAACTGCTTCTCAAACATAATTAATTAAAGAACCAGTAACGTAAATAAAAAACAAGCTAGTTTTCTTGCATAAGACTACTACTTATCTTTGGGGTCCCAGCTGAGAGATCATTAACTGTTGATTTAGGCACCCTCATATCTTATTACAAATGAACCTCTTTTGTGTTGAATATTTGTTGTTATATTGCCCAAAATATTTCCTTTTCTGTCACTTTTTCTTTCTATCTTGTTTTTGTCAAGTTCTAGTTATTTTACTTTTGTTAAGAAACTTTATGAAATTAATCTTGGTGTTGGGTGTTGACAATTTATTCAGATTGCTGAAGATTATTCTCATTGCGAGTTTCTAATCCGCCTTCCAGGATATTGCCCAAGTAAGTTCACTCATCCCATTGATCGTTTGTCTCTCTTGGACTTGGATTTACAATCCTTTTGTAGATAACCTGTATATTTTGTACCATATTGGTTTTGTCATTTATTTTTTGATGTTGCAGTGCCTGCTTTTCGGGATGTTATTGATGTGCCCCTTGTTGTGAGGAGGTTGCACAAATATCGAGCAGAGGTATGGAGATTATTAAAATTTATTGAGGAATGATTCTTCGTAGTTGTCAAGGCGCCAAGGCGAACTGAGGCATTGGAGGTCTGACGAGGCGCCTCGGCGACCAAGGCGCCCTATTTTCCAAGCGTCACAAGGGCACCTGGGTGATGCCTTGACAACTCTTCACTAAATCTAACCAAAATTTTTTTTTCCATGAATAGATCAGGACGGAACTAGGGATTGGAGATGATGTGAAAGTAGTTATTTTCAATTTCGGTGGACAGGTGACATACTAAGCATCACTAGTTTGGCCTGAAATGTTTCTGGGAATGCTACTGTTGTTGGATTCCTGTTCTTTTGAGTCCCTTGAAAATTCTAAAGATCTGCATATTTATTTTTGCCCCTTCTTCTCTTTTATCTGATTATATATATTTTCCTAGTGCAACTTTCAAAGAAGTGTGTACTTTATGTCCTGATCTGATAGACTGATAACTGTCGTGGAATATGCATTGTATTCTGCTGACAACCCATATATATATATATATATATATATATATATATATATATATATATATTTGTTAGATTTGATTATGCTACCTTTTGGATACTAATAAACAGATATTCAATATCTTTATTAATCCTGGTTCTGTTTTATCCATTTGCAGCCAGCAGGTTGGAATTTAAAGGAGGATTATTTACCTGATGGTTGGTTGTGCCTGGTATGCTTTCTGGGGCATAGATTTTATTTATAGTGTCATCTGTGTTTATGTGTAATGGATTATGCTACTGCACCTGCACTGATGTCAATGTGCCTACTGTTCTCTAAAATAGGTTTGTGGTGCATCTGAGGACCAATTAGTTCCACCAAATTTCATAAAGGTTCCAAAGGATGTATATACTCCTGATCTAATTGCAGCATCTGACTGCATGCTTGGTAATAAGATGAAATTGCTTTTAGGATTCAAGCTGTTTCTATGTGTGAAAGACAGGGTTTTTGATATTTTACCTACACATTTAACGTAGGAAAAATTGGCTATGGGACAGTCAGCGAAGCACTAGCATACAAGTTGCCATTTGTCTTTGTTAGGAGAGATTATTTCAATGAGGAACCATTTTTGAGAAACATGCTTGAGGTACAATTGGCTAGTCTGAATATCAGGTGGTTAGTTGCTTTTATCTTTTATACTTTGCAGACATTTATTTGGAATCTCACGTTGTCCTTTTAAATGTGCATTTTTGTTATCAGTATTACCAAGGTGGTGTTGAGATGATTAGGAGGGATTTTCTTACGGGACGCTGGAAACCTTACCTTGATCGTGCAGTTAGTTTGAAACCCTGCTATGAGGGTGGCATCAATGGTGGCGAGGTATCCTTTGCTTTTTGCAACTGCTTGTCATACTTAAAATTCAATATTTTACTAGTACACATACTCTGGCTTATATATGTGTTTTCTCAGAGTTTGAGGACATAATTTGCTATAGGATATTTTTTAGTGAGTTGAGAACATAAATTTCTGTAGATGCTTTTATATGGTTTTAGGAAATGGTTTTTTACCCCCTTTTAGATAAGAAATCATGGACTCTTTGATGTGTATAAGTTCCATCAGAGTATTTATGCTGGAACAAGTCCAAAGCCTATTCTAATGGGTTAATAAGTAGCTTACTGGATTATATGGGTCATGGGATGAGACTTTTTATGTTTTCTTTTGTATTTGGTCTATTATAAAAGCCAATATATGGGTGATAAGTGATCCATACGAATTGAGAAGTCTAAGGGTTGCTAGTGAAGTTTAAGTCATTAATGGAGTTAGTTTCATCTGAAAGTGGAGACCTTAAAAATGTAAAGATTAATTATCTTGAAAACAGTCCCGATGTAATATGGAACTATTCAAGTCATTAAATCTCGGAGGAAGCTCCAATGAAGGTTTATAATCATCTCAGACCCTCTATAAAAGGAGTTGCCTTAAAGCATTTGAATTATATTTGAATGAAATTAGTCTATACTTTTCTGTGAGAAACAGAGCTACGGTAAGACATTGTTCTTAGTGAGAAGCTAGCCTAGGCTTGGAGTGAGACTCTTTAAGTCATATCTTTCTTTCATATCTTTTCTTCCATCAAGCAATTCATTCTTTTCAATTCTGGTTTTTAAACCTTCACTACAGTTCTGGTTTTTAAACCTTCACTACAGTTCTGGTTTTTCCTATTTGGATTCACATTATTTGATATCAGATACATGGCCAAAGGTAGCTCTAATACTCCAACCCCGGAATGGCACAAGAAATTGATGTATTGAAGCAATTGACTGATCGCCAACCCCGGAATCCATGGCACAAGTCATTGATGTATTGAAGCAATTGACTAATCGGATGGTCGTGATGGTGCAGTGCTTTGATTCCATATCTCCACAAAGTGATGGACAACCAGTCCAATCCGCAGCCAATAACACCCGTCGGATCTTGAACCGACCAGATTTTATAAATACTCCTCTAAAACCCACTTTTTAGGAGCATGTGCGATTATACTTTGATCATGCACACCGTAATGTTGCCAAGATGACACTCACAAGGTGAAATTTGAATTGAAGCCTGAAGGAGTACAACGGAAAACACGACTTCCAGGTATTCTATGATTGGTTGTGTTGTTTACTTGCTTAGATGACTACTTTGATTGGTTTGAGCTTTCGGAAGCAAAAAAGATGCAATTGGCCTACTCCAAGCTTGTGGGAACAACACTAGAGTGGTGGCACAACTATGAGGTGAAATTGGAACATCAAGGAAGGGAACCTACCACGTAGGAGGAGATGCATGAAGAACTAAAAGAAAAATATCTTCCTGAAACCTTTCAACGACGTCTACATGACAAGCTTAACAAACTATGGCAAGACTCACTTTCGGTGGAGGAATTGATGGACTAGTTCGACACTCTTTTTTCTCGCACTGGCTTGGACAAAGAGGATGACTAGCTTGTTTTACGTTTGAGGTTAGGGCTAAAACCTGAAATCCATGATAAGATAGGGGTTACAAGCATTAGTGAATTGCAAGAGTGCTTTCAGAAAGTCCTCTAAACGGAAGACTTGATCAAAACTATTATCCGGAGGTCTTTGATGTAGCTTTTTAGCCTATGTCATTGCTGATGTGTCATTTTTTGAGTCCACCCCATATCTAGCTAGGTCCTTTATTGCTTCTGAATTGGATGATGATCTCCCTACAAGGTGATGCATGATGCCTAGGCAAACTTGCCCTCAGCCCGATGTCCTCCGGCGCAACTTGTGTTAAAAAACTTGATGGTTCACGGGATTTTCCAATTCACACCAAATATCGCATTTCACTACATTCTTCAACGATTCGAGAGCAGAGATATCCATTGTTGAGAGTCATTCGTGAGATTCGGATTTAAGATGGCACACACCAAGCCAAATGCTCGACGGTGGCATGTTAGTTTTGTTGTGAGTTCCTTGGTGCCAACCATGCTGATTGTTGTGTTTGGTCGGAGGCCACAGAGGCCGACTGACCGTAAGGGGTTTGGGGAGTAAGGAGCTCGTGTCCCCACATCTAACCCTCCAATCGCAATTCAATGTGTTCATGGGTCTATCTGCTGGGCAGGTATCGACGATGATCTTTCCGTTGGTTCACCTACGGAAACCTTGTTATGACTTCTCCTTCCTCTAAATGATAAGGTTTAGTGGACTTCTGGCGACATTGTTGGCGGCGAACTGCCATTGTCCAATACTCTGTTTCGTAGGTACCTCCTCCTCCATTGGTCATCCAGCAGGTTTACTAACGACGTTCTCAGCTTGATTTGGCCCCTCCGGCCTCCCTTACACCTACCATCTCTCCTTCGTCTGATGATCCTGTACTGAGTTAATTACATCTTCCTCTGATCTTGATGTTTTTATTGCTCTTTGTAAGAGAGTTTGGAGTTGTACTCAACATCCGATTTCAAACTTTGTCTTGTCTTCTGGTTTCTTTGCTTTCCAACAAATCTGACATGCTTGAATCCAAGTTATATTAAAGGAGTTACACTTTGATCAAACCTTGTTTGGAGTATTTGAATGCTGTTTAAAGTCGCTTGAACGAAAATAATTTTTTGGGCATCAAATCAAATAATTCTATTGGTGCTCTTCTAGTTTTTAGTGATTTAGTGGTGTTATACTATAATAATATTTGAAATTTTTAGATTGTAGAAAAACCATATAATTTGATAGTTGGAAATTGTCCCTGCAATTGAAAATGCGATTTTTGTTTTTGAAGTAGAGGGTTGACTTTTTATCATTTGAAATTTGAATTTTAAACTTTTTTTATTAGTTTCAAATGGAGGGTGTTTGCTTATTTATGTATAATATCATAAGCAAATGAAACATTTACTAAAATGATATTAGTCATAAATAAGTGATGAGTGTTTAATCTGCGGAAAAAATACCTTTGTTTGATTATTTTTGCAATTTCATGGTTTACATATGTTTATGTAGGCTAAAATAGGGTCTTCCTGGATTATCAGGACTTAAAATGGTTGTTTGAGCCTCGAGACACCCAATCAAAACTTTCATTAAAAAAATTACATATTCTCGACGAGATCTTGAGATTCTCGGTTGGTCGAGACGAGGTTGAGAACCGAGTTTTCAATCCTTGCTCTCAGAAGATGGGTGCATTCAAGAGATATCTATTAAAAATATTTTTTTAATCTTGCTGATCTTACTCTATATGAGGGACATCATAGTGATTCTTTAGCTCAGGACAAGTTTGAAGACCTCATTGACAAAAAGTTAATCACCATGACACGGAAAGGAGGCAGATATCACTCTTTCCTTGTCAAATGGAAAGGGCGACTAGGGCATGACTCTATATGGATTCTTGGTAATGATTTCAATTACATAAACCCGGATCTTATATGTGTATTATATCTCTTTTCTACATTTGTTGTAATTAAATGTTTTCAAGCCGGGGAGAGCTTATTTAGATAGATTCCAATAGAAGTATTCATGCTAGCACAAGCCTAAAGCCTATTTTAATGGTTAAATAAGTATCCTAATGGGTTATATGGGTTACTGGAAAACACTTTTTATGAGTTCTTTTGTATTGGGTCTATCTGGAAAGCAATATATGAGTGATAAGTGATCCATACGAATTGAGAAGTCTTGGGGTTGTTAGTGAAGTCTAAGAGTCATTAGTGGAGTTAGTTTCTTTCAGAGTGGAAACCTTGAAAATGTAAAGATGATTAATACTCTTGAGAACAGTCCCAATGTAAGTCCATGGAACTATTCAAGTCATTAAATCTAGGAGGAAGTTCCAATAAAGGTCTATAATCATCTCAGCTCCTCTATAAAAGGAGTTTCCTTGAAAGCATTTGAATGAAATTAGTCTATACTTTTCTATGAGAAACAGAGCTACACTTGGTGAGAACCTAGGTTTGGAGTGAGACTCTTTAAGTCATGTCTTTCATTCATATCTTTTCTTCTGTCAAGCAATTCATTCCTTTCAATTCTGGTTTCTAAACCTTCATTATGTTTCTTGTTTTTCCTATTGAATTCCAGTCCCTATCCTTAGGTGATTTGGATTCACATTACTCTTAGGGGGTGTTTGGTAACACTCCAGAAGTTGGATTCTGACTTCTGGAGCATAAATGGAGTAGAAGCCTGTTTGGTAACCCGGTTCGGACTTCTGGAGAATCCAAGAGTGAACCGGCTCCAAATGAGCTCTAGAATCCAATTTTTTGTAGCATCAAATAGATGCTTTTCGACTTCAGAGCACAATTTTGGAGTAAAAATACCCCACACCACTACTACCACCAACTACCACTACCACTACCATAACCCACCAGCCACCAACCACCAGCCACCACCCACCACCGCCACCACCCTCCACCACCCACTGCCGCCACCCCCACCCCCACCACCACCACACTGCCACCACCCATCGCCACTACTACCCACCACCACCACTACCATCCTCAATCACCACCCACCGCCACCTACCATCGCCACCACCACCAGCCACCAACCACCGCCACCACCACCTACCACCGCCACCACCACCTACCACCAGCCACCAACCACCGCCACCACCACCTACCACCACCACCAACTATCACCCACCACCACCCCTCGTCGCCATCACCACCAACCACCCACTACCGCCACCACCATCCACTACCACCCACTGCCACCTACTATCGCCACCACCACCAGCCACCAACCACCACCACCACCACCCACCACCACTACCAACTATCACCCACCACCACCGCTACCACCACCACCCCACGTCGCCACCACCACCAACCACCCACTGCCGCCACCACCATCCACCACCAATCACCACCACCTACCATCGCCATCACCACCAGCCACCAACCACCGCCACCACCACCCACCACCTCCACTAACTATCACCCACCACCACCGCCGCCACCACCCTCCACCACCACCACCACCACCACCCACCCATCGCCACCCTTCACCACCACCTCCCACCCATCACCACCGTCACCAACCATCACCATTCACCACTAGTGCCACCATCCACCACCCACCAACACTATTTTGGAGTTCATGACTAAATTAGGTTAACAAACATGTTTCTACTCCCATATACTTCTGAATCCTTTTGAAGTTGTAGTAGAAATTTGAACCAGAAGTAAGAATCTCAGAGTTGAAGTTTTAACAAACAGCCCCTTAGGGCCTATTTGATAAAACTTCTGTTCTGGATTTCTTACTTCTGGTTCTGAGTAATACTTCTACTTTAGGCTACTCCAGGATTATTTGGGAGTAGAAACATGTTTGATAACGCAGTTTTGGAATGGATTCCAAAGCATCTTTGAAACAGAAACATGTTTGATAACACATCATCCCACCAATCGAAGTCTAGAAAACTGGTGGTGATGGTGGGTAGTGGCGGTGGTGGGTGGTGGTGGTGGTGGCAGTGGTCGGTGGTGGTGGTGGTTGTGGTGGCGGTGGTGGTGACTGTGGTGATGGGTGGTGGGTGGTGGGTGGTGGTGGTGGTGGTGGTGGCGGCAATCAAGCCTTTGTTTTGTGAAGAAGAGAGGAGTGTGAGAGAGGAGAGCTTCTATTTTATTTTCTTTCTTCTCCCAAAAATTGCTCCAAAACAAAAAGCTTGTTTTTTATACTCCAAAAATTTGGATTCTAAAGTCAGTTTAAATCCAGTTCACTCCATGGGAGCTCGAATCCAATTGGGCTTACCAAACGTGATTCTACTCCAAAATGGTTCCCTGGAAGTCAGAATCCATAGAATCCAGAATCTGGAGTTTTATCAAACAGGCCCTTAATTTATCATGTATGTGAATAACTATTCATTATAGTTTTTTCTACATTTTGAGCAAATAGTGATGCAGTTTAATGGCTGAAAACATTCATGTGCTCACGTGTGAATAGTAACATGTGGGAGGTGAGCTAGTTACAGCCCATTCCAGCCAAAACATGTCATGTAATATTGTTCATGATGTATTGTTCATGTGAACAATGCTCGTGGGTCCCATAGGGGATCTCTTCTATTAGCTGCCTCAAGCTGTCTTTCCCTCTAAGAAGCTTCTAATTGATTGAGTGTGTCAAGCTTCCTGGAGGGAAAGATAGCTTGCGGCAGCTAATAGGAGAGGTCTCCATGGGGCCCACAAGTGAACAATACCTCTTGAATATATTACGTGACATGTGCTGGCTGGAATGGGCTGTAATTGGCTCACCTCTCACGTGTACTGTTTACATGAATAGTAACATGTGAACACACGAATGTTTTCAGCCATTGAATTGCATCAAATAGAGACACATTTTTAAGTATTGATTCTAAATCTTATAAATTTTTCCAAATCATTAATTGGAAGAATTGGGACCCAGTCTATGATTAGTAAGCATGTGCATTCAGATATTGTTCAATTCTTTTAATATTTTTGTTTCTTTGAAATTTTTTCATTTTCTTCTTGAATTCAGATGATATGATCCTTTAAGATGTGGGTGTCAAAATTGGGCCCAAACCGAAAATCGAAATCGAACCAACCTGATTTGGGGTGGATCAAACAAAAACCTAATCTTATTGGGTTGTAATTAGGCTATGTTTTTAGAGCTCATTGAAAAACCGAAACTGGACTGAACCGATTGAAAAACCCAAATCAAACTTGTCATGACCCATTTTTAGATACGGACGTTATACTCGGGTCACCCCGTGGTGACTTGAACCACCCAGATCACATGCATGCTGTGAACTACCAAACCATCACACAATAGTCTATGTAATAAAATAGAAAATAGGAGAAGAAAGGTGGGAGAGTGTATGTATGCTCATCTCTTTGTAGCCTGTATTTATAGAAAATAGAAAACATATTAAATAGGATCTAGGACTCGACAAGTCAGAGTCCTGGTCACAAACTAAAGACAAAGTAAACTCCAAATAGGAAAAGGAAACTAACAAGCCTAATTGATAAAGAAAACTAATAAAACAAACTAATAAACTAATTAGGAGTCTATATATTAATAGGAGATCTAATTACAAAAGGACTGTATAGAACTGTAAACACAATAGGACTGTAGAGTCCTATTCTAACTCAGCAACTGTAGTCAAAGAGTCCTACACCAACTATGCAGGTCAAAGAGTCCCACATGAAAAGGACTGTGGGTAGGTCCCATAGTGTGGATTGTAATGTAGTTTAACACCCCCCTCAAGCTGGAGCACGGGAGAATGTAAGAGCTTTAGCTTGAAACAATGTAGCAATGGAAGCAGTAGCAACAGTGAGAGCTTTAGCTTGAAACAATGTATCAACAAAAGCAGGAAGGTTGCATCTTGTGCAATTGATAACGGTCTCTCGCCAATGTGTAGACCTGAATAAAGGTTGTATCTTGTGCAACTGAATAAAATGTTGCATTTTGTGCAATTGAACAAAAGGTTGCATCTTGTGCAACTGATAATAGTCCCTCGCTAATGAGTAAACCTGAATAAAGTTTGCATCTTGTGCAACTGAACAAAAGGTTGCATCATGTGCAACTGTAGTAGGCTCCCAACATGAGCATATAGTAGGTTGCATCACGTGCAACAAGTAGGTAAAGGTTGTGTCACGTGCAACTGTAATATGCTCCCAACACAAGCATGTAGTAGGTTGCATCAGTGAATATATATATATATATATATATATATATATATATATATATATATATATATATATATATATATATATATATATATATATATATATATATATATATATATCCCCCTTACGTTGAACATTCCATGTGGACAAATTACGGCGGTAGACGAGAATTCAAAATTTCAAAACCATCCAACAATCGGATTAAGAGATATGAACAGGTCCTTGCAACATTAGGACTTTGAAAGATAGGTTTTCTCCTTTTTTTTCTGTTTTTTTTGACAAATGTCAAAAGTCAAAATCCGACCATCTAGTGTCAACTAGAATTGGTATTCACGTAAACTTCAATGTCTCAAGCAAAATATCAAAATATGATGTCAATCCAATGGTTGGATTAAGAAATATGGTGAAGTCCTAATGGGACTAGGGTAAGGTAACATCATATCAGAATTTGAACCTGATCCAATGGTGGATATAGGAGTTATCAAGAAGTCCTCAAGATGATAGAACTCTTTATAACACAAAACAGTATAGCACTATTTGATCTAATCTGAAATAGAAGCAATTCCCAATAGAATTGATGGCTTGCTTATTAGGACCAAATCAATAGCCAATGAGATAAGGACATCAAATCAGAAACAATAGTAATTAATTCTGATTGATACCAGTGATAATACATTCACCTGACGGTAATTCTGGAATAGGATATGACTCCAGTCAACAAGAAGTCCTATTAAATATGAAATAGGATAAGACTCCAGTCGATAGAGAAGTCCTATTAAGTCTGAAATAGATTAAATCAAATCTTGACTGGGTAGGAATCGATTAAAGTAAACAGAATATTAATTTCAATCGCAACAGCAAAACAATAGGAGAAACAAACCCTGTTTTATAGGATAAAGGAGCTTCAAACAAGTTCTTGCAATTGATAGAAGCAAGAGAATATTCCATTGACAGTAGCAAAAAGACAGGAGCAGACTCCAATAGGTGGATAAATACTATTGGTCAGAATTAGATTAACATAATAAGGTGGGATAAGAAGATATTAAGCAAGAGGATAATTAACGACAGCTAGATAAGATAGGAAATAGAAGGGTGAAAACTATCGGTCAAAATTAATTAACTCTATTCTGAGCAACAGCAGGAATCGAGCAAACAAAATAGAGTTCAATCAATTAGTTAAACTCGACACAACAGCCTAATAATAGGAGAAAATGGGGCCTGATTTTAAATCAATTTAGTCAATGATTGCGTCATAGAAAATCTGAACATTAGCAGAATTATATGAAAAGACGAAACCATAGCAATAGCCATTAATGGAGTTTGACCGAACAAGCAATAGATCAAGCCAGAATACAGAAAAATAACCAAACAGTAGTTCGATCATCAACCTCAAGCAACCATTATTGGAGGACAAAAATAGATTTACCAAGAAATGGATGCAAAGAAAACAAGCAGAGAATAGGACAGTAAAGCAGATGCAGTAGAGGCAGTAGTGGTGATTGCACACCATAACGAAGAACTTTAGTCTACTCTCAAAACAGCACCCGCTCTGATACCACGTAACAAAATAGAAAATAGGAGAAGAAAGTAGGGGGAGAGTATGTATGCTTCTCTCCTTGTAGCTTGTAATTATAGAAAATAGAAAACATATTAAATAAGATCTAGGACTCTACAAGTTAGAGTCCTACTCACAAACTAAAGATAAAGTAAACTCAAAATAGGAAAAGACAATTAACAAGCCTAATTGGTAAAAGAAACTAATAAAGCAAACTGATAAACTAATTAGGAGTCTATATACTAATAAGAGATCTAATTACAATAGGACTGTATAGAATTGTAAACATATTAGGACTATAGAGTCCTATTTTTCCAACTCAGTAACTGTAGTCAAAGAGTCCTACACCAACTGTGCAGGTCAAAGAGTCTCACACGATGAGGACTGTGAGTAGGTCCCATCGTGTGGACTGTAAAGTAGGATTGTTTAGTATTTTAGATAAGAAAGGACATCTAAATAAACTAGGTAACCTATCCAAATAGAACTATTAGTTGAGTAGGGTATAGAGTCCTTTAATTCTACTACTGAGGACAAAGAGTCCCACTCCAATGCAATTTCTGATATTGCCATCGTGTGGACTTACGTAGTGCAGTTTAATAGTTTACATATGCAATATCCAACATAAATTAAGTAAAAAGTAGTAATATATCAGCGGAAGCATAATATAATCATCTAAGTAAACTGATGCCATCTGAATTGTAATAATATTAACTAACTGTTAGTTATCCAAAATACAATGTGTTCCATAATGTATCCCATCTAGTATCTGTACAAGTATACCGAAAGAATAGATCTGTAATAAAAAAACTTACAATAAATAGACTGCACAACCTATTTACAAATCTACTGATCAAAAGAGAAAAGGAAAGGGCGACGCCGCATCAAGACCTGTAGATGCAGTTGCTGCAGACACAACCCTCCACGTGGTCCTCCTCTGCAGCCTTCCTAGCAAAACCTGTATCCACTAATGGGCAAATCCATAAAATCCACCATAGATAAGGTACCTGCGTTAGAATCTGAAAAAGAGAATCGATACGGGGGGTAAGCTCACATCCTAGCTCAGTGAGGAATCATGTTATAATGCACATGCAGATGAATGCAATTGAAGTTCATTAATTAAGTCTATTGTAATGGTTTGACAATGCTGTCTTGTAATTTCACCCCAGTCCCTGACTAATGAATCCTAAAACTCATGCGTGAGTTAAGGAGATGCAGTGTCCATTGTCCTAGACTGCGATCCCCTACATCCCCAAGAGTTAAACACCACACATGATCTCTGATCAATGGATCCTCACCCCACGTTAAAGGTTTCGTCCTAGCATCCACAGTCCCTGACTGTCCAAACCCATGCCATCGCTACTTCATCGTCGTATCTGGGGAAGTTCAAGCCCATGGTCCTTGACCGCGACCCTCTCTTTTTATTGAGCCTATGCCAGTACATAACCCCCTACTGGCAAAGGTTTAGAGTCATGGTGTGAATATCCTAATCACATGCATCTAAAATGTAAGCACATAAATAAAGGGGTGCTACAATATAGCAAAGATCCCCAACCTCGGTTCTTGACCTTTCGTCGTGCCCCCACTAGAGTGCTAGTTATGCAAAACTGAATCCATATGGCCATTCATCACTAGTACTTTGGTGCCTGCATGCCACACAGACTAAAACACATATCCACATCATCATTCAACATTTATAGAATGCAAATGCATGAAACAGTATTAGCAGTTATATCATGATATGTGATTCATCATTCTCAATCAAGCATACAGTATGTCCTATTAAATCTACAAACCCAACTCCTCACCTGATGGCGAAAGCAATGTGAAATCAGAAGTCGGCTGTATACTTCGCCTCGAAACCCGCACAAGTTTACCTAAACATTTGCATAAGGTTTTATACGTCCGTTAGAAGTCTTTTAAACCCAAGTGGACATGTCCAAAATTGATGTGTGGGTCCCAAGACAAGCTGGTAACCCTTCGGTCAATTCCCAAAGGAAACATGTAGTCAATAGGCTATCTGCAAGCTGGTTGATGGAAGAGATCTTGACGGTAGTATCTACCAGCTAGCTCACAGATAGCCCAATGGCATGGGATTGCCTAGCCGGTAGAAGGGAGCCCGACGGGTTGTTCCGCTGATTAGGCTTAAACCCTTAAGGGGTTATTGTGACTAAGTCGGCTGATCTGAGCTGGCTGATCATCCAGTCGGCTCTGTGGTGCTTGCGGTAAAGTTACCGAGAGCCGGTGGATATTATCCTGGCGGAAGGTGCCGCCGGCTTATATCCACCGACTAAACCAAAGTCTAAAATATATGAGTGTTGGGATCTGTCGGTGGATAGTAGCCCAGCGGATCACTCTGCCGGCTGCATCCGCTAACATGAATCCTAGGTGCAACGAAGACGGAGCCGGTTGCAAGGGCTTGTCCTTGCCACTTGCTCGCATCCGCCGGTTTAGTCCGAGAACCAAACTCAACCGAGCATAGTGGCTCACAAGGTGGGGGAGGGCTCTCCCACCACAAGTTCGTTGGTTTTAATATGGTGGGGAACATTTCCCCACCACTTTGGTGGTTTCCAAACTAAGCAACACCACAATGGTGGTGTTGCTGGTGTGCACTAACCTAGGTCATTAATCCTAGGGTTTCCTAAACTTTATTAATGGTGACCTACCACCATTAATGTGGCCCATTAGTAATAAATGACGGGGAATGGAGGGAAACCACTTACTTGGAGGATGAAGAGGAGATAGGTGCTTGAACCTCCAAGAGCTTTTCCCAAAGCTCCAAACCTAGCTCAGCTCCACAAGATGACCAAAACCCCAAAGTGTGAGTTTTGGTCACTATTTACAACTGAGGAGAGCCTGTTGTCAGGCTCACAAGCTGAGCCGGAGGCAGGCAACCGGCTGATGTTGCCTCCGGTTCCTTTCCGCTGGTTGGGTTGGAAAGGCAGCCCTAGGTGCTGCTTTCAGCACCCGACAAACTGGTACGTACCTTAGGTCCACACGAGGCCTTATATACACTCTACGGGTCCGAGTAGGATTCCTTACCTAGGGTCCGGGTGTATTGATTGGGTCAATGTCGGGTCCACCTACTAGCGGCATGGGAAGACCCGGCACACAAAAATTCAACTTGGCATGTATTTTCCAGTGTGGGTCGTACAAAACTGGTACAATAGGTCAAAACCAAACCAACCCAGTAGGCCCAAACCGAACCGAATCAGCCTGATAATTGATTGAAGAGCCCATTAAGTGAACATTTTGCTAAATATGGGAACTGAAACTGAAACGTAACCAGCCGATAATGGTCCGATAGAGCCCATTAAAACACACTTGTTACTAAATATACTTATAGGAAACTGAAACTGAAGCAAACTGGACCGATAAGAGTCCATAAAGCCAGCCTGGTAAAAGGCCAAAATCGAACCATACCGAGACCGAAATTTTCTTATTGGACCGTAATTGGGCTTGAGTGTACAGGAATGAAATTGGAAACTGGATAGAACTGACCCATTGACACTTAATTCAGAAATTAGGATAGACTACCATTATTTTAACTATTTATGGTTGGCCTTCAAAGATATCATTCTGTTCTGTACTCTAAAGAGTTCTTTATTCCAATCAAAATGCTCTCATATCCTTCATCTTATCCAGATTTGTAAATTGTAATCACATAGTTTTATCCTTTTCTGAACTGATGTATCATTTGAAGTCTTGTCAACGAGCGTGTGTATTGATAGCCTTCTTAAAATTTCAGGTAGCTGCTCGCATACTACAGGATACTGCTGTTGGCAAAAATTATGTTCCAGACAAGGTAAACTTGTGGAATTGTGTTATCTTGTTTTAATATTGTTATCTGTAGTTAATTCTAGAGTTTATCTGGCTAAATTTCCCTTAAATTTATTGAGCTCTGGTCTCCTTCACCATATGTGTCACTGGTAAGTTAAGAATACATGGCATGTTGGTATTTCATGATTGAGTTGGAATACAAATTTCTAGCTGTGATTCCACCTTCAAATCTGCAATCTGGTTTCTTACCTGGGAATGACGTAAGCCTTTTATTGATGAGAAGTAAAGTATACATTGTTCTTTATGTTAAGTATAAACTGTAGAAGAGGTACACAATGCAGATGTGGCTAGATGTTAAAGGCTCTGGTTGAAAAAAGAAGTCATGAATTGTTGATTGTAATTCTTGATTATTGAAGAGCAAAAGAATAAAGATAAAATTTTCCTGTTACTCTCAAAAGATTTGCATATGTTTCTTGAGGTCTTTGTATGAGTATCAAAATTTTATTGAAATCCATATGTATATGTGGTTCAGTTTTATGGATTGACTTTTAAAATCTGATTCCAAGGGGAAAGATCTTGCTGTTCCCTGTATAGATGATGTTAGAAAACCCAAGGATCAAAATCTCAAATCTCGAATCTCGAGGTCGTCTTGACCTTTGGCCAAACTGAGATTTATGAGATCTCGGTGAGAACTTGCAGAAAAGGCGCAAAGGCTTGAAATGGGTGTTTCGAGCCTTAAATGACCATTTTAAGGCTTGATAGGAAACCTTATTTTAGCATATAAAAACACATTTAAACCATAAAATTATAAAAATAATCACACATTGTGGTAAAATCATAGATTCATAATTCTATACAAATACTCAAAGAGTCAAAGTCTCAAATACTCAAATACAATGGTGCTCCCAGCCCCAACTCTCAAGTCCCATCTTCCAGTCACTCCATCCCAATTTCTAAGGAAAACAGTGAAACCGACGATGAATGGACAATCTCCGCTTTCGTACCAAGGTCCCCAGACAATCTCGTGGAAAGATTTGTGAAAAACCCCAAGATAATGGAAAATTTTGAAGCTAAGATGCCAAAAATGGGGGTAGGAGTGCAAAAGCAGCAAAAACAGAGAGAATATCAAGTCATATATATATATATGAAATTTAGACTGGTCTTGGTTGAAACCAGTCGAGACGAGTCGAGACCCAGTCTCGTCTCATGTCTCATCTCAACCAAGTCGAGATGTTCGACATTCTTGAGATCTCACCGAGATCTCAGCAAGATTTTAAACTATGGGAAAACCTAGTGTCTAAAATTCTGTGGCTGCACCATGAGGAGAGCATGGTGGGTTAAGTGAATCAAGGGAAAAAAAAGATGCTTGTAGATTGCTCAAGAAAACAAAAACGAAAATGAAGAATAATAGGAAATTTTTATGATTGTAAGATCCCAAACCCCTACCCATGTCATGTTCTGTTGGTGATTGTCAAATGAAGGGTCCAAATATCATAGGACTGCTTGATTGTAGATGCTTCTACATCATTCCTTCAAGCTTCAAAGTACAAAAAAGGCACCTACCTTCAACTTACAATGTCAGTGTCAGCTTTCATTGCATGGCCTGCATTTGTTGTTAAAAGAAAGGAAGTATGCAGCTTCTCACATTCACCAGTTACTCAACAGAAATTCTGCAGGTATATTAGAGTAGTTCATTCTTCCATTATATGTTGCATTAGAGAGTTATAAACTTCAAGTGAATACACCATCAGAAGTGTGGAAATCCGAGATGCATGTTCCTTTTGCTGGGCTGGTAAGGACACAAGAAACCACATTTTCTTTGTTTGTGAATTTTCAAAATGGGTGTGGAAGTCTATTTGGAGTAGATGCTCAACCAACAGATATAGAGAGAGATCTATTGTCGAGGAAGCTTCTTGGGTTGCTCAGGAGTTCAAAGGGAGTGGAAATATTGGGATGGTGGTAAAATTACTTTTTGTGCAACAATTACCCACATCTGGAAAGAGAGAAATCACTGGATTTTCCACAACAAAGCCAAGACAAGAGAGCAAATCTCCAAGGACATTCAAAGGGAAGTGGAAGACAGATGCAAATCCATTGCTTTTTTGGCTACAGCTCCTTTCAAGCATGCTCACATCCTGATCCAATGGAATATTTCGTGTTCTAATTTGTAGTTGCTTTGTGCAGCCCTATTTGGGTTTGTTCTTCTTTTTTGTGGTTTTGTTGGGGTTCCTTGGGGTTGGGCTGCTGCCAGCTGTGGTGCCCCCTTCCCCCCTTCTCTTTGGGTCCCTCTTTGAGGTTGTTTCCCCCTCTTTTTTCCCCTTCCTGCAATAAATGATCTATGCATAAAAAATAGAAAAGAAAAAAACCCTTCAAGTTAATACAGAGCCATTTGATTGCCATGCTAATGTCATTAATCCTATCCTGCATATCAAAATGTTGATGCTGGAAAATATGAAACCGAGTTGCAGTTTGCTTATTTGGTTATTAAAGCTTACATCCTGTTATGGATTCTGATCTTTCTTTCCTTTTGAAAAATATAGCTTAGTGGGGCACGGAGATTACGTGATGCCATAGTACTTGGATATCAACTTCAAAGAGTCCCAGGTAGAGATATCAGCATACCAGAATGGTATTCACTTGCTGAAAATGAACTTGGTCTTCACAAATCAATGCCGAGTGTTGAAATGAATGAGGAAAGCTCTCTTGCGAAGTTGTGAGTTGCTGATTATTTTTTTTCTCTTTAATTTTCAATAAAAATGTACATTATCATATTTTCACACATATGCTTCGTTTGACTGCTGTCTTCCACTTGCTTCTTTGTAGCTGTACTGAAAACTTCGAGATTCTTCATGGAGATCTTCATGGCCTCTCAGATACAATGAGTTTCTTAAAAAGTTTGGCAGAACTAAGTACTGTACAGGACCCAGGAAAGAATACTGAAAAGCGTCGAATGAGGGAGCATATTGCTGCAGCTGGACTCTTTAGCTGGGAGGTCTTGTTCGTTTCACATAGCAGTCACCACATTTTTCAGTTGTGCAATAGCTTAATTTTTTTTCTTTTTTGGTAGAAAATGACCATCTATCCAGGTAGAAATTATATGAATTCTCCTTCTTATGCTTTCTGAAAGTACATTTATACATTTACAAGTTGAAAGGAAGATAAACTGTCAATGTCTTCCTAAAATTTTGGTGATAGTTTTATGTTTTTGTGATAATATGCACTAAAAAGAATGCTTGCATTATGATTTGAACAGATGCCTGCAACATACCAAGTTTTTCTCTTTTGTCTACAGACTGGCTATTTGATGAGAATCGGACAGATATATGAGCAATTATAGGGTGTAGCAATGTACTTCCAATTGAATGGAAGCCTATGGAGAATTTTGTTTGGAAAAGTGGATATGGCACCTGTAATAAAATTGTGTTACTGAAAAATCTGTAACAGGGTGATCCTAGTGTATGGAGTCATGATCTTAAGGAAGAAAAATTTGATCTCTGCTCTCAAGCCCGCCAAACGGAGTATACTAGATTTAGCTTCAGCATTTAGTTTACACCTTGCTTAGTAATGCAGCATCTGAGCATTGGAAGTGCTGGTTGTGTTGATTCTTTCTTACTTACCTTGAAATCTGCATCTGGAGTGGGAAATCATTCCAAACAATGATACATCTTAATAACTTAAAATGTCTAATAGCTTGCTTTATAGGCTAGGAGGGATAAAAAAAAGTGCAAGAAACAATCAGTCAAAGAAAACTCACTAGTCCCTTCCTTACCAGAAAGGTGGGGGATTTTCAAGGTTTCCAATTTAATACTAACTATTATCACTTTACAAGGTCTGTTTTTGAAAAAAGGATTAAAGAGCAAAACCGAACTAGAACTTGTTCATGTCTGAACCTCTTCTAGCCCCTAAGTTAATGATCATGAAAATGCCATGAATTTTCAAAGTCTTCAGAATTGTCTCATTCATGTCACAGGTATTAGGCTATAAAAAATTTTTGGTCCGACCTCAAGTAGATCACATCTGATAGTTTCCGAGGTTCCAAATCATATTGCCTTATTGAAAGTCCTAGATGCACAAGTTTCATTTTGAAACAAACTTTTGGAGTATATAGTGTGTCAGGGTTCACTATCAGTGTTTGGTTTTTTGTATGTTTCTATTTGTAGTTCCAATTATGGTTTTAATTGCATGAATATCATGTCTTGCAGGAGGAAATCTATGTAGCGCGAGCACCTGGGAGGCTGGATGTAATGGGAGGTATTGCAGATTACTCAGGAAGCCTTGTATTACAGGTCTCTCTCTCTCTCTCTCTCTCTCTCTCTCTGTCTCTCTGCTTCTGTAGTTTGTGTCTATCTAGGGAACTTTCTCCAGATGTATTGTATTTCTCAAAACGCAGATGTATTTTTCCCCCCAGTTGCGTGGAGAATTGATTTTGGTTTCTGTTACGATCTACTACTGTTACGATACCAGAACCAGGCTTAGGTTCTGGTTTCGTAACTGAACCAGAATGTCTTTCTGGTTCTGGTTTAATCCAGGTTCTGGCAGCAGCTTAGATCAATTAGATTATCTTTCCTTAAATAAGTCATTGTATTTATAGAAAAGAAAATAGTTTTACAACTATGACATGCAGTCATATATAAAAACTAAAAATAAAGTAACTAAAATACCACAAGAGTCGATATCTTCTTTGTATGTGACACCTGGGTAGCACGTGGAGGTGTTAGTTAATTGTTCATGTCACTATTCAATGATTTAGGGCTTTTTTTCATTAACTAATTGCAGCTCCGGACACAAGGGTTGAGTTCGGTGTTGCTTCTGGCTGGTATCCAAGCCTTCTGTTAGTAGCCAATCGCAACATCGGTCGCTCAATATATGCGACCAGCAAGTGCCAGGTGGTTCAGGAGATCGATAAGGGTGAACAAACTTAGTCTCACATTGGTTAGGGGGAAGAGACTGGGCTAATCAACCCTTAGCCTCCTCAACATGTCAAGATGCATTTTAAAGCCTTGAAGCCCATGGGCCAAAGAGGACAATATTTTGACGGTAGATTTACAATTATGACATGCAGTCATATATAGAAACTAAAAACAAAGAAACTAAAAATACAATGACTTATTTAAGGAAAGATAATCTAATCATATCACTTAGATCTGAACTAAGCTGCTGCCAGAACTTGGATTAAACCAGAACTAGAAAGACTTTCTGGTTCAGTTACGAAACCAGAACGCAAGCTTGGTCCTGGTATCATAACAGTAGTAGACTTGTAAGTCGTAACACACCAATTGGTCCATGGTTTAAAATCTCGATTCTCAAGGATGTCTCGAACCTCTGAGAAATTGAGATCTCGGAGATCTTAGATCTCAATTGAGATCTCGGTGAGACACTGTAAAAAAGCCACGAGGGCTTAAAAAGTGTCTCGGCCCTAAAATGGCAATTTTAAGGCTTGATACTCCAGGTAAACCCTATTTTAGCATATGTAAACATATTTAAACCATAAAATTGTAAAAATAATCAAACGTGGTGGTTGTTTGGGTTTACACCCATATTTGGCAGTGTCGGTTTGAAGTTCAGATTTAAACCGAGGGTAATATAGGCTATTCTACATAATGCTACACCAGTAGAAGATCAAAGAAGACCAAATGAGCCAGTAAAATTATATTTTAGGAGAAGAATAAATATGAGAACACTTAATTAGTTAATTGTCATTTTCGAAAAACCAAATGAGTCAAGTAGACCATACAAGCATAATTCATACATTATGTTGAGACCATTCGAGGACTGGTTGAAAACTACTCGAAATGTCGAGAAATGGTTGAAAATATTGAGAAATGGTCGAAAATGTCGAAACCAGTCGAAATTGATCAAAAAACTTGAGACCCAGTCTCGCATCAAGGCTCATCTCGACCATGTCGAGATTTTTGAAACTCTCTAGATCTCGTCGAGTTTTTGAACCATGCGTTTGGGTCATTCTCCTCTTAAGACTTCAACCAAGACCAACTATGTTGACACCTAGTTGCCGAACACAAAAATCGGCATTTGTTTGAGGTAGCACGACCCTTAATGTTTCAGATGCACGTTCCTACTCTTTATTGAAGTGAGGCTGTTCTGTCGCCTGCTTATCTCATCAATCGGATGCCTTGGCGTGTTTTGGACTCTGACTGCCCATTGGGGTTGCTTCTGGGGTAGTCCACATTTGTTGTGCCTCCCAAGTTTTTTGGGTGTGTGTGCTTTGCGCGTAATCACAATCCTTTTTTGGGTGTGTGTGCTTTGAGTAATAACAAGGAAGGATTTCTTTATAATTGTGTGTGTGCTTTGCGCGTAACCACATTTGTTGTGCCTCCCAAAAAAATCCCAATCAGATAGAAGTAGTTATAGTCATAATAAAGAAATTCTACTCTTAGACATCCAAGGAAGGATTAAGGCAACATAAGCTCACAAGCCTGGCGAAGGTGAAAGCTCTCAGGCGGCCACTGCTAATGTTTTTAAGAAACGAGTGCTCAATTTGTCATCATTGACAAAGTGGATAGCTTGGATCCAATCAAATAACTAATTGAAGACTCCTTGAAATTTAAATATATATAAAAAATGATTAAAAAAATAGATGTAAATACCAATAGTGGAGGGAAAACAGAGAGAGCAACAACGTTCTTTCTGGAAGCAAACTCTGTTGATCACCACCACGAGAAAGAGGAGAAACTTGGGGCCGCTGGGGGAGGTTCTCCTTTGTCAGCGGCTGCAAGTGTGGGAGAGGTTCTCTGTTTGTCAGCGGTTGCCCGATTGAGTTGGTGGAGCCGGAGATCCTACGCTATAAGGCTTACGAGCCGATCCTTCATCTTAGAACTACGCTCTTAGTTGCAAACCCCAGGCAGTGCGTGCCAAAGAAGTACCATTGTTGCCGTCACCTACTGTAGGCATGGGAGAGGTTTACCGGACATCGGCAGCTGCCCAATTAAGTTGGTGGAACTGGAGTTCTACGCTCTTAGTTGCAGATTTGCAGACCCCAGGCGGTGCGATAGTGAGAGCCAAAGAAGTTTGGTGGATGAGTGGATCAAGCAACCTCCGCCTTCTAGGGGCTCAGACCTTCAAACGGGAGAGAGGGAGAGAAGAGAGAGAGAATGAGATAATTTAAACATTTTTTTGGGCTTAGTTTAGGGTTAGGGTTAGGAACCGGTTTAAATGGTCTAAACGGTTAAACTCTTATTCGGGTTAGTTGGTGTTTAACTAGTGTGCTAAAACCGCTCCAAATCGTTTACTAGACAGTATCATAATCCAAACCAGAACTGAACCATTTATTTAAGAGTTTTCTGGTTCCAGTGTAAACAGTCTAGTTTGGTTTTGGTAAACGGTTTTGATTTAGAAGTTGCACCTCACAGTACCTCCATCTAGTGAGTTTATTTCTCCTACTGTTCCTATTCCTGATCCTCCACCTGATTTGCCTATTGCTATTCGTAAAGGCATTAGGACTTGCACTCAATATCCATTTCTAATGTTGTTTCTTATAATAAACTATGTAAAATCCGCACCTAGAAAACCAAGTCTAACTCGGTTTTTCTTCCCATGCTAGGTTTTCCCTCAGTGGACGGAGCCGATTCAATGATGGCGTAGGATCTCGGGTCAAACCAGGTGACAAAATAATAAGACCATGACATAGACAGGACCGGAACCAACCAGTATTGCCCCGTTGGAACCCGTCCGGTCGGATGTTTCCTGATCCGGTGGGACCAGACCTTGCCTTCGAACAGGCTTTAAAGCCTGGTCGTGAGTTAAATACTGGTCTAACTCATAAGTCTTAGAAAAAGGGAACATTCCCTAACTACCAATTGGGTCCCGTGGGTCCCAACCCATCCCTAACTCCCTCTCTACACATTAGGGAATAGATTCCTCCCCTCGTATCCTAGAAACGACACTTGTCGAATTGTCCCTAGATCTCTAATCAGTGGAGAGTCCCACACAAAAGGGAGACTCCACATCAAAATAAGTCTCTAATAATCTCTCCTTAAGTGTTACTCATGTGCCTTAAACCTCTGACGCATCCTCGTAAGGAGAGAGAGAGAGTTGGAAGAAGGTAAGCATAGTAGAAGGTCTTACCAGAGAGTTGTCAGCACCGCTCAAGCTACCAGCCTCCTACCACGAATGGATTGCTGGTAAGCTCTCTGCCTTCTCAACTATTGGCTTAGGTTAGAGGGATAGTTCCGAAAGAAAGGAACCTTGACCTTCCAACAAAGGAGATGCTCCCATGTCTCAGATAGGTAGAAGAGAAAGGAACTCTTTCAGAAGTATTTTGTTGTAGCCGAAACTACATTGTGACATGCAAGGGCATGAGCCCTATGCCTAGGACAAACCGTATAGTAAATCGTCGGAAACCTTAGCGTAGGATTGACACATTACCCTCGAAATTCCGACCAAGTGAGCAGTTGACGGACTTCTGCAGTAGAGGTCCGGAAGCAGGTCCAGTTGCAAAAACCGTGCAACCGGACATACCAAGAAATCAAACCAACCTTGGGACATGTCTGGTTGGTTGTCCAATCACATGACTGTGCAATCGGATTTGCAGCCAGACAGAACCAAAGAGTTTCGGATAGGGTTTGGTTGCAGGACCGGTTGCACACTGTGCAACTGGAGCTGCTGTCGGACACTCCCAGACAGGGTCCAGGCCAGTCCAGAGGGAAGTTTGGTTGTGGCCTTTAGCCGGAAAATCCAATCGAACACCTGTATGATGCAGATCAAGATCATGACAGGTGTACTCTGAAGTATCAGAGCCAGCATCGGAACAAGAAGACCGTAGCTGGCCTTGATTAAACATGGAAGGGACAGTGGAGCGTAGCTGATCGTGAATAAGTAAAGAATGGATAGTGGACAGCGGCAACTCTGGAAAGATCCTCTTTCTATGTTGGTTTGATAGTTACCTGTAATAAAAAAGAGGCTACCATCTTTGGGTTCCTCTATAGTTAGCAATTGCCTGTAATAAACAGATGGACGCCATCTATGGGCTGCTCTCTAGTTTCCTTTCTTTGTATCTTATCAGGCTATATTGGTACTATGAAGCCTAAGAGAAAAGGCAGACTATTATGAATTGATTAGTATGAATTCTATGTTGGTGTTCTACGAGAAGCAGCAGGGGTGAGACGCCCTAGACCTGAGATCGGTTGGCCTCTCTCCCTTCCCTCTTCTAGTGTTTCATCTTCTTCCTTTTTTGGTTTTCCAATCATTCTTTGATTCACAGTTACAAGGACAAGATTATTACGCAATAGAATAGTCACATGAGTGAATCCCAATTAATTCCCAACGACCCTTGCATTCTCGACGTTTTCAAAGAATTCTTCTGAAGCCAGCTCCACAGCTCACCTGTGATACGGCAACACATCATTTTGGATGAGCTCCTTCGGAAAGGGTACGTTACTGAGAGGCTGAGTCCCTGTGCAGTTCCTTCTTTGTTAACTCCCAAGAAAGATGGATCATGGTGGATGTGCATAGATAGTCGCGCCATTAATAAAATCAGTCAAGTACCGCTTTCCTATTCCACGACTGGATGACATACTCGACATGCTGAGTGGCGCTACCATCTTCTCCAAGATTGACCTCAGTGGTGGCTATCACCAAGTATGCATCCGCCCAGGAGACGAATGGAAAACGACCTTCAAAACACAGGATGGGACTGTTTGAGTGGAGTGTCATGCCCTTTTTGCTTACCAATGCTCCAAGCACATTCATGCGTCTCATGACCCAGGTACTTTGACCGTTTATCGGGAAATTTTTGGTTGTATATTTTGACAACATTTTGATTTACAGCCAAGCCACCACAGACCATATTGAGCATCTTAGGCAGGTAATGCGTGTTCTTTGTGCCGAAAAGTTATACATCAACCTCAAGAAATGCTCATTCATGCTTCCCCGTGTTCTGTTTCTGGGATTCATCATCTCATCAGCAGGAGCTGAAGCTGACCCAAACGAGATCAATAGCATCCTTGATTGGCCTATCTCCCAAACGTTGACAGAGGTTCATAGCTTTCATGGCCTCGCCTCTTTCTATCTCCATTTTATTTGGGATTTCAGTACCATTATGTCTCCTATTACTGAATGTATGAAGTGAGGTAAAGGACATTTTCAAATGGTCCCCGGCAGCCACTACAACGTTCACCCAGATCAAGAAGAGCATGACGGAGGCCCCTATTCTGCGCTTCCCAAATTTCGAAGAGATCTTTGAGGTAGCCACAGATACTTCCCATGTTGGCATTGATGGGGTGTTGTCACAAGCCAATCATCATGTTGCCTTCTATAGTGAGAATTTAAATGATGCCAAGAAACGATATTCAACCCAAGGAATCAAGTATCGTGTATCGGTTAGCTGAAATTAAGAGACGTATCGTATCGTATCGTGGATACAGTGGATACGTACAGATACGCATGGATACGGGACAAGATACGCACAAAAATGATTAAGGAACATACAAAACACAATTTTAAAGCATAAAAACAGTATAATTTGCAACATTGAGAAAGAAAATGTTTCCTATATCATAGACACACATGATTATGGGGCAGGATACGCACAGAAATGATTAAGGATCATATAAAACACATTTTTAAAGCATAAAAACACAAAAATCTATAATTAACAACATTAAGAAGGAAAGTGTTTCTTACATGTAAATTACTCAGCTAATTCCATGTCGAGTGATGGCCCGGATCGAACTTTGACTCATATTGGGGAGGAAGAGGTGCAACCAATATTATTTGGAATGTATCTCTTATCCATGTATAGTAGGTAAACCAATCCACATGTTGATTATAGAAGGTAGTAAACTGGTAATAGAAATGTGCATACTCTTCTGAAGTCGACATTCTCGTTTCTAGGACCCACGATGTCTCAGTTTGACTTCCATGTGATGTACTACCAGCGTCGATGTTTACCATTCTTGCTCCATTGTCTGCAGCAGAACTCGTGCTCATTAACTCCATTTCACATGTAATCATATTAGTATCATCATCATAGAGTTGCTGCCTATCCTTCCCCTTCCCCTTCCCCTTCCCCTTCCCCTTCCCCTTTCGGCTGTAACTCCTTTGTTGTAAGCGATCATTATGATCAACGTCTTGAGTTGTATGAGTATATCCTGCCTCCTCTGTAAAGTGCACTAGATCATATGATTGCATACCACCACCACTACCAATAGCATCACTTCTACCACTGACCCCACCACCACCACCACCACCACCATCATCGTCATCATCATCATCATCATCATCATCATCATCACCACTCTCCTCAAAAATAGTGCCTCCATTATTTAGCACCTGACTTCGTCCTTCTGGCATCACCATCAGAGGGGGATGAAGTACTCTCACTTTGGACTTGTGATCTTGTGTTTGTGATGGTAGTTGTGTTTCGTCCTCTTCATTTAGTTGACGAATGATGTCATCTTTTAAAGGATCAGGTCTAGTAGATTGTTTATCCTCAGCAATCTCATACATTACAAATGCTCTATCGGTGTCCTCTACCCATGCTCTAACTGAGTCATCCTCATCAAGCGCATGGGTCATGTCAAGTGGGTTGATGTAGGCTTCTGTCTCATTTGGCCGCTCCAACTCCATAAATTTTTTCATCAATCTCATGTTGTAGTGCACGTAGACCAGTTTCTAAAGTTTTTTATGGCTGAGGCGGTTGCGTGGTTTAGTATGTATAAGCCCAAAAGTGCTTCAGTTCCTTTCACAACTACTTGAGGAGGCCGTTTGAGACAAAATCCGGATTGCAATCCTCCTCAAGTGTAGAGCACTTGTGCCATAGTTAAGCTACCAATCAGCTGTACAAAGAATAATATTTCCAATCAGCCACTAATTAGTTAAGTAAGACACCAATCAGTTAAGACAAAAATAATATGTCCGTTGTCTAACTTACCAGGAGCAATCTTGAATGCAGCAGCCTTAGCAACCCGATCACCAAATTCTCCCCGGCATTCACGGAAAATTTTAATCTACAGTAGTTAAATAACTTTAGTCAACATAAAGGGTTTGTGCAACTAACATTTATGGAAAACAAAAGTGGTTTTTGTTACCTGTTCTGTGGCTTTAAGGCATTACTTGTATCTGGCTCCATTCTATTGATAACTTTTCTAACAACTTCTATATATTTCAACTCATACCCCAATCTAGAGTTTGAATATTGTTGATCTGGGTTTAAGTACTATGCTACACATCTAGATGTAAAAAACATTAGAAATTTATAATTCAAATCCTAACTGATATATATAAAAATCAATAATCTAAGATTAATGGAAACCAAAGTACCTGCCATATGAATGTCTTGTAACAACATTCCGTTCCATCGGTTTCCTATAATCGTTAAATATTTTTTTTTGAATGATGGGTTCCATTCATTTAATTTATACCTTATCGTCCCTATTGCATCGACCAATAGCCCTATTGTTCGCTCCTTATCATCATCAACCATCTTAAGTATAACAAATAGGGGCTTCATAATCTGAGTTATTTCATCAACCTTCTTCCAAAATTTTGTTGACATAAGGATTTCTGTCACCTCAGTCCATATCTTGGTTGCATGATATGTACTCAACAACCATTCTCCGTTAGTTACCATCTGGAGTAAACCTACCTTTATCTGCCCAAGGCTGGCCAAGGCAACGTAGTTGGTTGCAAACCTTGTTGCTCCAGGCTTTATCAAGTCTCCTTGTGTATGCTTCCTCATTAAAGCCAATACCCAACTATGATTGTAAACAAAATTTGTCACCATTCTTGTTTGACCAACCAACTTAGCCACCTTGGGCAACTCTCCAATATCTTTAAACATTAAATCAACATAGTGTGCAGCACAAAGTGTCCAAAATAGGTGTTTCCTCTTCAGCATAAGGGTTAGTCCAGCTTTTTTTTAATTAGCAGCATTATCTGTAACAATCTAAACTACATTTTCTTCCCCAACTTCCTTAACAACTTCATCCGTCAATTTGAAGATATAATGTGCGTCTTTTATGTGAGCGGATACATCCACTGACTTGAGGAAGATGGAACGCCCATCATAGTAGACAAGAAAGTTGATGATGGACAGCCTTGTGGGCCAACTCCAAACATCACACATGATGGTTACTCCATACTGGGACCATTTCTGTTTGAAGGTTTCTATATAATCATTTACTTCACCCACTATGGCATCCAAGGGGCCACCAATCTGATAAGCTGTGGGGGCTGTCACACTAGGTCCACAATGCTGTATCTCCCTTACCATTGCCTTGAAATAGGGATTTTTGGCCTTGTGTGATGGGATAAATGCACTCTAGAACCATCTAGCGATAGACTTTCTCATTTTCTCACCCATGGACTTAGAATGCACTGACTCCTCTATCCTCTGTCGCCCTGCATCTCTTAGTTTGAAGGGCATTGAAGGAGTCATGTCACGAATTTCTGGGCTTTTTTTTCCTCTTGCCTCTCACTCGATCAAACATACCTCTTACATTGTTGGATTTACTTAATGAAGCTGGTTGCTTGCCCCTGCTTCTCTGTGTCCCACTGCCACCAGCACCACTGCCACCAATACCCTAAGACATAGACCTTATTAGCTGGTCCTCATTCCAACGTTTCTCTACTGCCTCATGCTTTGATCTTCTAACCACTTGTTGAATCTCATCTTCAACATCCATATCGGATCATTCATAATCCTCTAAATTTAAGTGACCCTCATCCTCTATAAGGTTTTCTGGTATTCTCTCTACATCATCCTTCCTCTGTTTTCCTTTTGCTTTTCCTTCAGTTAAGTGTTTTGCCATTGCCCTGCTCACTTCCACTGGACATTTTGAGCACTTCTTGACATTGACAAAACCCCCTGCCATGTGTTGCTTTTGCCGTGTCACCCCCCCCCCCAATCAAGATGCTCAGTGCCACAGAAATTGTACTTTATCGTCAATCTGTTGTCGTTGATTTTAGTGCAATACAACCAACCCACGTCTTTGTTCGCCATATTCCTACACATCACACGTGTGATACGACATACGGGATTAATATGTAATTTAATGTGGAACATTGTATATGTAATTGAAAAAAAAAATTACATATAAAATTCTTACACGTATTGGTAAAATTTTACATCAAGCAAATGGAGCCTAAGGTTCTTTGTGCACATGTAAATGTTCAACCCAAAAAGAGTTTGCCCCAAGACAAAATAAAGATAGAGAAATTAGGACCAACAAGAGAGTTCATGAACCATGAGTGGGTGGGTGCATGGGCAACACATATGACCATGATTTTATGGACTCGCCAAGGATCGGTGAAATCGGCCAAGGCCGATCCCAAACAACACCCAATTTCGATAAGTGTTATGCCATTCCTAATTGATTCTAGGGTTTTAGGCCAATGGGGGAAAGGAATTGTTTCAAAATCAGCTAGGGCTGATCCCATGTTCTTGAACCTTGCATAAGACCGTATAATGTTACATGGGAAGGTTAATTAGTTAACTTATGATTTTTTTTTTTGCTAAGAAATTATGAAAATTTAATCTATGACTAGATGGGTCTCATATGCTTAGATGGATCTTACATGCTTAGATTAATTGCTAAAGTTGATTCTAAAGTTAATTCATATATACTAATCACATTAAATATAAAATTAAATGATGATAAATTATAAAAATAACATCAAATATAAAAGTGGTATTAAATCACAAAAACAAAAATCATATATTGTAAGCAAAGAGAGAGGGCAAAGAGAGAGGGCTAAGAGAGAGAGCAGAGAGCAGAGAGCAAAGGGCAGAGAGGGAGAGAGTAGAGAGCAGAGAGAGAGAGAGCTGAGAGGTATTATATTATAAAATTTATATATCTATTTTTTTAACCAAAAAATAAAAAAATGCTGAAAAGTGAGAACAGAGGAGAGAACAGAGAGCAGAAAGCAAAGAGAGAGAGAGAGAGAGAGAGAGAGAGAGAGAGAGAGAGCTGAGAGGTATTATATAATTTATATTTATATATCTATTTTTTTAAACAAAAAATAAAAAAAACTTGAAAATTACCATTGAGCAGCAAAGATGGTAGATGAGTGGTCTACACATTTTATATAAGTAGTAGAAGACCAAAGGAATAATTTTTGGAAAAAAAAATCGAAATTTTAACTGTTTTTCAAAAAATTTTCAAATCGAACCTCTAATCAATGTTTAAATTCATGATTGTAGTATGCATTCATCAAACGGGACCATACTTCACTGATTCATGGGAAAAAACAACACAAAAATCGAATTAATATGAAAAAAATGGAAGTTCAAAGTCATACATTTAGGGTTTTCAGCCTGTGGAGCTTGAAGAGATGATTTTAGCTTCTAATCTTCACAAACAAAGTGTTTAATGCCTCCTTTTCAGTCTTTTTAGGGCTAAGAATCAAAGCCCTTTGCTATTTTGGGGAAATCTCAGAGGAAAATTGATTTTTGGAGAGAATAATGAGTATCGGCTGTTGGAAAATGACGAACAGAAGAGTGATTTTGTCTCCTTCGATACTAGTTGATTCATATGGGCTGTATCGACCAGTATCGATAAATTATGTTTTTTTTTTTTTTTTAATACTAATTGCAAAAGTGTATAGATACAGATGCTATGTATCGACCGTATCGATCGTATTGAACCGATATGGCTCGATACGGTTGATACGCTACGATACTCTTAAAAAATGGGATACGTATCCCCTTGTATCGTATCGACTACTGTCGATACCAATATGTATCGGCCGATACGCAGCGTATCATGTCGATACTCAGCGTATCGTGTCCATACTTGATTCCTTGATTCAACCTATGATATTGAACTATATGCCGTCGTGCAGTTATTGAAGCACTGGCGACCCTATCTAATTGGTAAGGAGTTCGTGTTGTACTTTGATCACGAAGCTCTGAAGGACTTGCGTTTATAGAAATCAATCAGCAGCAAACATGCAAAGTGGACTGCATACCTTCAAGATCATTTTTGCTATTCGCTATAAAGCGGGTAAGGAAAACCAGGTTGCCGATGCACTCAGTCGTAAGGTTTGGGCTCTCAACACTGTCACAGTGCAAAGCACTGGGTTTGATTTCATCATCGTAGAATACCCATTTGACGCTGATTTTGGCAACATGTATAACTGCCTCCATCAAGGTGACACTGATCCCAAATATCTGCTCTGCGATAATTTTTTGTTTTGGGGTACTCGCTTGTGTATTCCACAGGGCTCCTTAAGGCATTTCCTTATATGGGAACTACATGGGGGTGGTATGGGTGGCCACTTCAGTAAGGACAAGACCCTCTCCCTTGTGACAGACCTCTATTGTTGGCCCTACTTACAACTGGATGTCCACCAAGTTGTCCGACAGTGCCGCATCTGTCAATTAGCTAAGGGTACAAAACAGAATGTGGGACTCTACTCCCCTCTTCTGATCCCACATAGACTTTGGGTGCATGCATGCAAGCATGGATTTTGTTTTGGGCCTCCCCTCAACGAGGGAGCCATGACTCCATATTAGTGGTGGTGGATAGGGTCTCCAAGATGGCACATTTCATCCCTGTCGAAAGACCTCAGATGCTTGTCATGTGGCGAAATTATTCTTTAAAGAGGTCGTATGTCTCTGTGGGCTTCCTGAAACAATTGTGTTAGATCGTGACGTAAGGCTAGTTATTTCTGGAAAACACTGTGATTGAAGTCCAATACAAAGCTACTTTTCTCCACTGCCTTTCATCCTCAGACGAACGGTCAAACAGAGATTGTCAATCGTAGACTGGGAAACCTTCTCAGATGTCTAGTTCAGGATCATGCTTCCCTTTGGCCGTTAGTATTGGATGTGGCTGAGTTCATGTATAATAGCTCTGTTATTAGAACCATGGGGCGCACTCCGTTTGAGATCATCTTGGACATGTGACCTCGTCGTCCCATCGATTTACTACCTCTATCCCCTATGGTTCCCGTCAGTGCGGAGGCCGACGAGTTCATCCGTCACATCACCGAGGTCCACATGGATGTGCAACGTCATATTGCCATTAGTACCGACGCTTACAAAGCTGCTACTGGCCGCCACCATTGTTTTGTCGAATTTAGCCAGGTGACATGGTTTTGGTTCGTATCGCAGCCGAGGGCCTCCTCCTTGGAACAAATCCCAAGCTTCGTCCTCGGCAGATGGCTCCTTTCAAAATTCTGCGCCGTATGGGGTCTAATGCTTATTTACTTGAGTTGTCACCCCATATGAAGATTAGTATGGTGTTCAATGTGGCTGACCTAACTCTCTATGCAGGTCACCACGTCGTGGACAGCGATGAGGAGCTAGTCCTCCGCCTTCCATCGTTTGTGGGATCGCTAGATGACACTATTGAGGCAATTTTGGATGATAAGTCGGTTACTTCCCAACACGGGGGCTATTGTTCCTTCTTAGTTAAATGGACAAACCGTCCGACTACAGAGTGCACTTGGATTCATGCTGAGGACTTACAACGTCTTAACCCTGATTTATATGATCACTATATGGCCAATTCGCATTCGTCGGAGTCGAATGTTTTTAAGAAGGGGGAAGTTGATGCAGATCCAGATCATGACAGGTACAGCGCCAGTGCCGGAACAAGAAGACCGTAGCTGGCCTTGATTAAACATGGAAGGGACAGTGGAGCGTAGCTGATCGTGAATAAGTAAAGAATGGATAGTGGACAGCGGCAACTCTGGAAAGATCCTCTTTCTATGTTGGTTTGATAGTTACCTGTAATAAAAAAGAGGCTACCATCTTTGGGTTCCTCTATAGTTAGCAATTGCCTGTAATAAACAGATGGACGCCATCTATGGGCTCCTCTCTAGTTTCCTTTCTTTGTATCTTATCAGGCTATATTGGTACTATGAAGCCTAAGAGAAAAGGCAGACTATTATGAATTGATTAGTATGAATTCTATGTTGGTGTTCTACGAGAAGCAGCAGGGGTGAGACGCCCTAGACCTGAGATCGGTTGGCCTCTCTCCCTTCCCTCTTCTAGTGTTTCATCTTCTTCCTTTTTTGGTTTTCCAACCATTCTTTGATTCAGAGTTACAAGCACAAGATTATTATGCAATAGAATAGTCACACAAGTGAATCCCAATTAATTCCCAACGACCCTTGCATTATTGACGTTTCAATGAATTCTTCTGAAACCAGCTCCGTAGCTCACCTGTGATATGGCAACGCATCACTGTATATATAACACTGGACCAATGTATGTCATTAAATAACGATCTAATTACCTCATGTATAATAATTAACTGTCATGTGCATAGACAAGGACAACTTATGAGACGTGGAATCATATATTAGCTAACGCACAGGTGAGGGATAAAACCCTGAATATGCTTCTATGTTTCTAATAATCGCTTGTTTGTGATGCATTCTTTGGTGAATAACATGCCATCTAATATTTGTATACTTGTGCATGCATTTTCGTCTTGTTATTATTATGGTGTTTGTGATGTGTGCATTATCTGTGTGGGAAGTTGGAAAGGGGTCAGGGACTGCCGGACCAGTTCGCTCCACAAGCACTAACTGGACGACCTAGTATCTTAGCAGATTGACAGCATCTAGGGGGGGAGAGTAGATAGACGGACTGGGATGTCTGTTCGGGTACGGTCTTAGGCATTTTGATGGCATGTAGGATTGGTTAGAAGCCCGAACCCTATGTTTGCAACCCTGGCCAGCAGGGGGTTAGGTGCTGGTGTGAGTTGGGGGATGAGGGGGAAGTCTCGATGATGATCGTTGGAGCAACATCGGGTGGGACTCAGCCCTATCACTGTTCATAATGGGAGATGCGTAGCTTCACTTGGGTTGTTAGAGCAACACTGAGTGGGTGATCATTCTTTCTCGTGTATGGAGGTTATGATAAGCTTCGGTGAGTGTGGTCAAGCCTTTCCATAGCACATAGCAAACTATACCTGACTTTGTTTGTTAAATCTTATTCATGCATTATTGTCTGTTTAATTGTCTATTTCTCATTGAGCTCCCCGCACGTACGTGTTCTATTTTTAGATGACGTTGTAGGTCCTATATTGGTTGAGTATATGAATGCGTCGACCATGGTAAGCCTTGCTCAAATGGATGTACAAACGTTTGAAGAAGAGGAGCATGGAGACACTTGTGGATGTAATGCCTGCATGTTTGATTAGATGAAGCGACTTTATGCTCATTGTCGTTTTCATTTAGTTTATTTTATCATATTCACTATGGATATTATTAGAATGGTGTTGATTATTAGTTAGATAGTTTATGAATTTGATATGGAAAAGGTATAGATAAATAGAACAGACAAGAAAACTTGAAATGTTTATTTATTGATATAAATAGACCCTCAGTTCATTTAGTAAATGATTCTTCCGCTACTTTATGGTATCTCTGATTTTGATTGGAAAATCATGTTTATTTGTTTATGGTTGGTGTGGTGTACGACTTATTGTGATTCTGGGTTGGACCGTATTCAACTAAAAGTCGGTCCAGTCACACAAAAAAACCCGGTATCGAAATTGGGGTGTGACAAACTATCACCCTCTTTCTTGCACTGGTAGGATGCCTTGGCCACTCCAAAATGGAAGGCTGCAATATTAGAGGAATGAGGGTCTTCGAAAAAAATGAGATGTGGGACCTACTTACTCTTCCTCTGGGGAAGAGATCTGTGGGCTGCAAGTCAGTGTTTATTGTGAAACAGAAAATGGATGGAACGGTTGATTGGTATAAGGCTTAGTTGGTTGCTAGGGGCTTTACTGAGACGTTTGGCATAGACTATCAGGAAACATTTGCTCCGATGGCCAAGTTGAATACTGTTCGTGTTATTCTTTCCTGTGCTTAACTTGGGATGGGAATTGCATCAACTAGACATAAAAAATGCATTCCTTCATGGGGAGCTTGAAGAGGTGTACATGGATGTTCTTCCTAGCTTTTTTGGTCCAGAAACACATAGTATAGTTTACAAATTAAAATGTGCGTTGTATGGGATGAAGCAATCTCCTCGAGCATGGTTTGGCCGTTTCCATAAAGCCACGATGTCTGTGGGTTACAAACAGAGTAATGCTGATCATACTTTATTTCTCAAGAAGGCTGGTGAGCTGATTACTATCTTTATTGTTTATGTCAATGATATTGTGGTTATAGGAAGTGACATAGCAGAAATAGCTCGCTGAAGAGTTTTGAGTACCGAATTTGAGATTAAAGACCTTGGTAAGTTGCGATACTTCCTTGGGATTGAGGTAGTTCGGTCTGATCGAATATCTTCCTTTTTCAGCGGAAGTATACCTTTGACCTTTTATCTAACATTGGGATGCTTGGATTCAAACCGGCTGATACTCCCTTTGAGGCAAATTCACATTTGAAGCAACATGATGGTGAATCTGTGGACAAAGGAGGTTATCAACGATTGGTTGGGAGATTGATTTATCTCTCCCACACTAGGCCGGATATTGCATTTGCTGTTAGTATTGCCAGTTAGTACCTGCATGATTCATATTCAGTCATTTGGAGGCTATATATCGGATCTGCGGTACCTAAAGTTTACTCCTGGACGAAGAGTTCTTTTGTCTCCCCATGATCATATGTGAATTGAGGCTTGCATTGATGCTGATTGGGCTGGCTCGCCTGATGATAGACGCTTTACCTCTGGATATTGTACTTTGGTTGGTGGAATCTAGTCACTTGGCAAAGCAAGAAGTAGATTGTGGTTGCTCGTTCTAGTGCAGAGGCTAAGTTTAGGGTTAAAGCCCATGGTATTTGTGAAGTTCTTTGGCTTCATGGGCTTCCTTAAGATTTAGGTATTCCTGCTCAACTTCTCATGTAGCTTTTTTGTGATAGTAAATCCACAATTAGTATTGTTCATAATCCGGTTCAGTATGATCGAACGAAGCATGTTGAGATTGACCGTCACTTCATCAAGGAGAAGTTAGAACATGGCATCATTGGTATTCTCTTTGTTACGTCTGCAGAACATTTGGCCGATGTATTTACAAAGTGTCTTCCTATCAAAGTTTTTTTTCCTATTATTTTTAAGTTGGGCATGATTGATATCTATGCACCAACTTGAGGGGGAGTGTTGTAATATGGGTACAAGGATATTTTTGTCTCTTAGTCATTGTCTAGTCATTATAGGTAATGACAATGAGTCATGGCAATCTATTCTTATTTGCTTCTTTATTTGTTCCCTTGTAATTTTCTATAAAATAAAGAGACCTTTGTCATTATTGATACTTAATTCTGTCACCAGTAATATTACACTTGAGAGTAATCTCCAAAAATGTTCATTTATTAATGAGTGTGTGAATTTAAGTATTAATCTGTCATGGAAATGAGAAAATGGTTTATGCTAGAGTATCTTCATCAGCAATCCCAAGCGCTTGATATTTCGCAAGATAAAAAACTTTTTTTTTGGCCAGTTTTGTCACATCCCATTTTTGGATATCGGGCATGATAACCTGGTTGCTTACTAGTGAACCGAATAACCCAGAATCACACACTTGCCGTGAACACCAGACCACCACACAACATACATATACAAGATATCCACAACAATCAGAGTAAGAATGATAACAGAATAGCAACGGAAGTATATATATATATAATTGATGTCATTTAAATGATATGTAATGTAATTACAAAATTATGTTCCTCCATAAAAACAAAAATATAAATACCATAGTGGCAATATAAAGGTATGATAATGAAACTGTATCTGGACAAGAATCTCCTAGAATAGACTATTCTAGTCTATCTATAAAACAGGACACAACATAGCATCAGGGGCCGTACACACAGTTGTTGCAGATGCATCCCTATCCATGATCCTCTTCGGAGGGCTCCCTAGCATCAACAGTTTGGCCTGAGTCCACAGTGGGGTAGTCCACAGAGTTGGTTACCGAAAGAGTACCTGCATCAGAATCTGAAAAAGGGTACCGATATGGGGGTGAGCTCACATCTCAGCTCATTGAAAGGTGAAGCCAATGCAACATGCACATGAGACGCAAATGAATTCATTTATGAAGTCCGGTGTAATGACTTGATAGTGTCATCTTGAGATTCACTGTAGTCCCTGACTGTGGATTCAACTCTCAGACAGGGGAAAAAAGGTACAAGGCCCATAGTCTCGGACCGCGACCCTGCAGCCCAAGGATGAGTCACCAGGCGTGATCCCTGATCAGTGGCTCGTCATCCCCCAGTATAGGCTCCATCCTGGCATTTATGGTCCCTGACCGCAGACTCATTCAATCATCACTACGTCGGTCCATAGGGGAAGGTCGGGTCCCTGACTCTCCCTCTTTAAGTGAGCCTATGCCAATACGTAACCCCCTATTGGCTAGGATTTTGGTTATGGTGTTAAATCCTAACCACATACTATCTATATTTTATCACAAGTATAAAGGCCTGCACCCCAGTAGAGAATCCCGATCTTGGTCTGTCTGGCATCGTATCCCCATTAGAGTGCTAGCTATGTAAAGCGAGGTCTACATGGCTAGTACGTCACTAGTCCTTTGGTTCTCGTACTCCACATGCCTGTACTCCACATTGACTAGACAAATCATCCATACATAGAACACATGTTATAATGCAAATGCATGAACAGTTAAATACAAGTGATCATGGAATCACATACAGTCATGCGTTCTTAACCCTATTTGAATTAATGGAACCTGACCCCTCACATGATGGCGAAGAAAACCAAAAACTACGAAGTTGGCTGAAGACTTCACCTGAGACCCATGCAGATTTCCTTAAACAGTTGCATAAGTTTTAGATTTAGGTTAGAAGCTTATTAACCAAGGTTGACTAACTTATAAGTCCATTGTGTGGGTCCCAAGGCAAGTAGGGAACCCTACGATTAAGCCCCCGACCACAATCAAATGGTCTATTTGCAGGTCTGCCAGCAGAAGAGAGCCCTATAAAGTTATCCGCCGGTATCTATTCGCCCACTGAGTTATACATAGCCCAGATGAATGTTCCCCCAGGTTCACTTACCTTCTAAGCCTAACTGGCGGAAAGGAGCCTGGTGGAAATATCCACTGGCATCTATCCGCCTTGTGAGTTCATTTTCTTATGAGGCTTCTGGAAGCACCCAATGAAAATATTCTGGCTGTCTCTACACCCCAACGTCCTTTATCATTGAGCGGTCATTTAGGGGCCTTAGCTGGTGATCCGGGCTGTTTCCTTATCGGCCATGAAACTCATCTCCCATTGTCTCACTGGCCGGGTTGGAGTTTCCGCTAGCTCTGTAATTCACCGTTTTGAAACAAAGAGCTTCCAACTAATCAAGGGAAGCAGGCTGAATTGTACCAGGGGAAAGTTCCCCTGGCAGAAGTCCTTCGGCTTAGCCCATAATGGAAAAAGGTTTAAGTGTTGGGTAGCCGGAGGATAATTGCTCGGTGGAAAGTTCCACCAATTACATCCGCTAGCTAAGCCCATAATTACCTTGTGGAGCCGGGGGCTAGGGCTAGCCCCAACCGCTGGATCCAATCCGCCGACGGAGCCCGAGAACTAGGCTTGGCCAGGCTCATTAAGCTCATTGAGCTTGGGAATTCAATCCCAATGACTTCTCAAGTCATTATGGTGGTGAGCATTTCTAGGGTTACTCAAACCCAATTACCTCCGTAGTGGAGGTTGAACATACTTATGGACAAACCCTAGGTCTTGTCTTGGTTCGTTAATGGTTGCCAAAACCAAGCACATAATGGGGGAAAGGGATAACCATTAATGTAAGGTGCTAGGTTACTTGCCATTAGGGAGGTGCTCCAAGGTTGTTGGAGGGAGTTGGTGAAGCTTTTCCTACCAAAAGTCTCTCAGCTGAATGGTTCTTCCCAACAACCATTAATGTTGGGAACAACATGTATTTATAGTGGAGAGATAGAGAGACCCAAGGGCTGACTTAGGTCAATCCGCGGTGTCAACCGGAGGTAAGCAACCGGTGGATATTGCCTTCGGTACATATCTGCCGGTTGGGGCAGAAAGACTGTCCTGGATGCTACTCTCAGCAACCAACCTGGTGGCTCACCTCAAGGGCCCACCTAAGGCCTTTAAACTTGTATTATATCCAGGTAACGATTCTTACCTAGAGTTGGGTGCACCGATCTGATCCACATCGGGTCCTACTGTTAACAGTGTGGGAAGACCTAGCACAGCAATAATCCCAGTTAGTGAGGGATTTTGGGTGTGGGTTTTACAAGTTTTATACACTTTGAATGATCTTATTACAATGTGATTGAGTTTGAATTTTGTTTGATCATACATTCTTATTTTATGATCTGTTTTTTGGTGTTGTGTTATTTATCTACTATTTTTAGCTTGTCCATTTAAATTTCAAAAAAATCCAAGAAGAATTTTCATATTTAGTGCCCATTACCTGCGTAATTCTAAGATTTTTCTAAACCTCTGTATCGTGGTCCACTCTGCATAGAAGTTATAAATTCTCTTTGTTTTACCAATCATCAATGGGAGTGCATATCTATGTGAAATTTCATGATATTAATTGAGACCTTTTTTTTTTTGGAGGTGAATAAATGTATTAACAAAACCCATAAAGGGGTAGCCAAACCTCGGTATCCAAAAGGATAAAGCCAGGCTCAATACAGAAGGGGGCTTAGCCTAAAACAAGAACCGGGAAAGCTATCCACACCCAGTTTGGGTAGCTAGATCCCAAGAAGACAAAATAAACTATTCCTAAATGAGTCCAGAGAAGATCTAGCAATAGGAAGAACAGCTTCATGAACATAAAAATCAATAGGCTCCCAAATTTTGGAAAATGATTTAGAATTAGATGACCACATTCTTAGGTTTCTCTCGAACCAGATGTGATAAACAGTTGCACAAAAGGCAAGCTTGGCAATCGTATTACAAGGGAACAATCTTTGACTTTCTTGGTCATCCATTTCCACTCTTTGTCAAAAGCTTGAATGCGCCTTCGAATAGGCTGGAATTTCCCTAAAATCTTTGCCCAAATGCGATTGAAGAAAGGACATGCAAAGAAAAGGTGATGAATTTCCTCCTCCGAAGCCCAGCAAAAACCGCTTCTAGACATGGAAATGATACCTCTGTCGTGGAGAGAACCCAGCTAAACCCAGTATTTCCCTAACTGAGACCTTTTGATATGCAGAGGGTTTAAATACTCCTTGTTTTGTTGATCATTAGTAACAATAGTTTTTCTTTATCTTAGTAGCCTATGCTTTTAAACCAATCTATCCTTCCTTGACAGCTTGTGGCCTTTCACACAATTAACTGTTGGTTTATCATTCACTGACATCTCTCTTGTACCTCATTGAGTGTTTAAACTACATTTTTCCCCTTATTGGGTGGGGGTCTCATATCTTCATCTTATCAGCTACTGAGCCACATCCTGAAATTAAATCTTCCTTTTTATATCTATTTCCAGTGCAAAACAAGAGATAAATGAAGCATTTACATTAATCAAATTATCGTATTGAAAAGATAACTTTTTTTCTCCCAGATGCCTATTAGAGAAGCCTGCCATGTTGCTGTTCAGAAGATTCATCCGAGCAAGCAAAAACTTTGGAAACATGCCCAAGCTCGGCAGCTTGCAAAAGGCCAAGAATCAGCTCCTGTGCTACAAATTGTAAGTCACTTATGTTTGAGTAACATTGTTTATTTTGTCTATTCATTATTTTGTTGAAGAAAATTTTCATCTAGTTATTATTTCCATTTTTAAGACTCTCAGTTACATGGTTTTGTGATTATATCTTATCATGACCTCGCTTATTTATGCATGTAGACAATCTTGGCGTGGTTCTTGATTTGAGCCACATTCAATGGCTGATGTGGCCACTACCACCACTGGATAGATTAAGGAACCTTCTATATTGGCCACATATCAATTTTTGGGTAATGTAGCAAATTGCGTTTAGCTGAAATTCTTATCAAGAGGAGGATTGTTGTGGGCGAAATGTCTGGAAAATGTAATCACCTAGTAAGACATCATGTGACAGAAAACAGGGCCAGCCAACTAGCCATGGCCCATGGAATTTGTAGGACTAGGGAGGCTGGATTAGGTATTCTGATGCAAAGTGAGCAATATATTACAAGGGGGCTTATATACATTAACAAGTGGTTTTTTTTTTTTTTTTTTTTTTTTTTTTTGGGGGGGCAGGGAGAGGTGAGGGGTGGGAAGGGGGCAAAACAGTCATAAAAATATGGGAAAAAAAAGAAAAGGCAAAACATAGTTTTTATTTGGGCCCACCTAAGATTTAAATGGGGGTGATGGAGGGCAGGTATGACTGTCTGACAACCAATGAGATCCTGAAAATTATGGGTGAGGATGTAACCTTATGTAAGAGTAGGGTTGCTGATAGAGTCGCAAAAGGGTTCTAAGTTGTGAATATTATGGTTTCTGAGCCTGCATCACTAGGAGTAACAAAAGGAGATATTAAAATGGACAACATGGAAACTTAGTCTTTAAATAAAATCTAAGAAACTGAGAATTAGGATCCACAGAAACTTCTGAAGACCCTGTAAATTAGATCAGAAATTGCTGTAAAGGATCAGCTAAGAGTAACAAAAGGAGATATTAAGGTTTCTCGCTTTTGCTGGATCTGTGTACCACATTTGATTTGAGAGGAATCTTTGAAAGTGGACAGCCAGATTGGGATCCTTTGCTCAAATATGGGAAGCTATTACTTTTGATGTGCGTGGAATCATCATGCCCCTTCTTTCTCCCTCTCAGGATTTCTCTAGGAATAGGTTCATTCTATCCTCTTGGAACCTTGACATTGGCTGAGGTGGCTTGTTCTTTTTTCATTCTGTGATTATTTTCCCTTTCTAGGGTTCCTGCCCTTATTTTTGTGAGGACCTGGCCTTGTTTTCTGGACACCCAGGTTTCTTTTCCCTCTTTATGGGGTGTTGTTAATACATTTAAACCCCCCCCCCCCCAAAAAAAAAAGGATGACTAACAGAAATCAATATTATGGGAAATATCAACTTGTCCTTGAAATAGAGTCAAACAAACAACTTCCAATTTCCCAGAATCAGGAGCCACAAGGGAAATGTATAGAAGACCCAAGGGCCAGCTCTCTAAAGGACCCCGACATTGGATTGGACTCCATGGAATCAAAAGTTCCTGGAGAGAATGCAACCAAATATGGGATAACATGTGGTACAAGTGCATTGGGGGCTCCCTCCATGGCTGACCTGGGGTGTTATAGCATTGCTTTTATTACAAATGCAAACAACAATAGATAATCCCTAACAGTAGGTTAGCAGCAGAACAGGTTGATAATCCAGGATGTGGTATTACCAAAAAGGTACACATGTTTCTGAATTCTAAAATCCAGAAATCCTAATCTCTTTCTGATTTCCCACATCCAATATATGAAAGGCAATCAAAAGAGTTTGAAGAGAACCAAAATAAAATAATGACAAACTGATTTTAAACATGGAATAGCAAGTTTGTCACCGTAAGAAGGCGACCCAAGGCATTGGACGGACACTGGATGCTCAAGGTGATCAAGGGTCCCCAATTTTTTAAGGTGCTTGAACACCTTGGCATTGTGCTTATGAATCCCAAGTGGGATTAAATGAAAATACTAAGAAACATTTTTGGGAACACATGGATAGATCATAGATTACTTCAAGGAGTTAGGCGTCCGTGTGAGTCAGATAGGGTAGGCGGTTGGTCGCCATTATATCATGCCTTTTTTATTTGTTTGTTTATTTTTTTAATTAATTCCATTTATAGCATTTTTGTTGGATGTATAACGTGTATGTGTGTATGTATATATATATATATATATATATATATATAATGCATTGAATCATGCATATGTATTAAAAACAATAAAAAATGGTGTGCTAATCTCCTCTTTTAAAAACAATAAAAAATGGTGTGCTAATCTCCTCTTTTTTGTATAATTGATGTACCTTTACAACGCTTTGGGTATGCCTTAGGTATGCTTAGGGGTCCAGGCACCTCTCCATCGCCTTGGATAGTCTTGGCGCCTTGATAACTATGGGCGTGATCCAAAGGAAAGAAACGTTCATCTAAGAAAAACTGGTGGTGGGATGATGAAGTTTAAGCAACCATTATGATTAAGAAATCTAGTTTTAAAGCTTAGTAACTGACTATGGATGAAGAAGATTTAAAAATGGTAAATTGCTAAAAATGAAGCTAAAAAGATAGTAGGGAATGCAAAGACTAAGGAAGATGATGATATTTAAAAAGAGTAAGGATTTCAACAATACTAGATGCCATTAAAAATACGGATGATAATATATTAATAAATGAGAACAAGATTAAAGAGAAATGGAAGAGCTATTTTTACCACTAAATTAAAACAACACAAGTAATAGTGATGGCAAAGGGGATTTAAGGATGACAATCCTAATTAATTCCCTTTGTTGCAGGATCTTTCTTTAACCCAACCCAGAAATCAGAATAGAGACTTTAAAGAAAATTCGGCTTATCTGAGAATCTGACCGTTGGTTGTTTTGAAGGAAATGATCTTTAGGATGTACTTGAAGACATATCCAAAGTTGGAGATGATCCGATCACAGATGAGAGAGATGTGATTTTTTGAAAACTACCTATCATCTAAAAACGGGACTGGTTTAGTTAGAGCTGGTCGATATGATTTTAATCTTTAATCCCACCAGCTTTCGTTGATCAAATCAGCACTTAATGGTATCGCAATTCAGTATGCAATATAATAAGAACTTGAAGGAATTAACAGAAGGACAAGAAAACCATAAAACAAAATATTTCGGTTGAGTCTCACAACCTATGAGACTCAACCAGCAAATCAGGAGCTAAACTCTCTTATTTTTTCTGGTCTAAATCTACCGGTTCTCTTCTTCTTTATCTTATTTATAGACTTAAGAAAGATTACAAAATAAGGAAGGATTTAGTCATCTTAAAAAAATATCCTAAGATAAATTAAAAAGGAAACTTGCCTTTATAGATTTAGGAAAGTTTCCAATCTAAAAAAAAATATCCTAAGATAAATTAAAAGGGAAACTTGCCTTTATAGATTTAGAAAAATTTCCAAAAAAAACAACTTACAAAATATCAATCCATAACTTAACTACTTGCTGACTAACTTTAGGAAACAAAATCTAAGAATAATTTAGGAAAGAAATAACAAAAGAAGGAAAAATTCTGCTGTTGGTACTGTTCACGTGAACAGTACCGTGAACACTGTTCACGTGAACAGTGTGGGTTGGTCTTTGGGTTGGTCCAATGGACCAATATCGACTGGTTCTTTGGACTGACCCATTATCGACTTGAGCTTGGGCCTTGGGCCTTCTTGGACTGCATCAAATAGCGTATTAGAAGGTAGTAATAACCTTTAAAAACCACAATTTTAGATATATACAGAAAATTAAGGTGTCTGAAGTAAAGGAATCTTAAAGAAAATGAAAATGGATAAAGTTGTAGATCTAGTGGTATTTCAATAGAGGTCTGGAAGAGCTCAGGAATTAATGAAATAACTTCACCAATGAAGTTGTGTAATAAGATTACAAGTATGAGAAAAATTCCAGATGAATGGAAAACTAGCACTATGGTACCGATTTATGAAAATAAAGGTGATATTCAGAGGTGTAATAATTATAGTGGAGTAAAACTTTATAAGCCATACTATGAAGTTATGGGAGATAGTAATTGAAACCTGCCTAAGAGAAGAAGAATCAAAATATTCGGTCAATTAATTTGATTTTTGTTGAAATAATAAAGTGAGAATGTTTGGCTTATCAAAATATGACAGAGACCTTCTCTATTTATAGGAAAAGAAATTTGCTTTTACATAAATACACCAACCAACCACTATCTACCAACCGCTCATCATTAATATGATATGATGACTATGGTGACTTAACCTACCAATATTGATTTTTACCTTACCTACCAAATACTTTTATTTTAGCTTACCAATTTTGACTTTAATAACTTACTAAGATAAATTTACAATTACAACACTTCCCCTCAAGTTGGTGCATAAATATCAAACATGCCCAACTTGTTAATAATAGGAACAAAGCTCTTACTACTAAGACCTTTTGTAAAGACATCTGCTAACTGAGCATTAGACAGAATAAAGGGAACACATACAACTCCTTGTTCTAGCTTCTCCTTGATGAAGTGACGATAGATCTCTACGTGCTTAGCACGATCATGTTGAATAGAATTATGTGCAATGCTGATTGTTGATTTATTGTCACAGTACAAGCACATGTGCAATTCAATTGGAACACACAAATCCTGAAGAAGGCCACGAAGCCAAAGGAGTTCGCAAATGCCATGGGCCATAGCTCGAAACTCAGCTTCAGCACTAAACCGAGCAACAACAGCTTGTTTCTTGCTCCTCCAAGTAACAAGGTTGCCTCCAACAAACGTGCAATAGCTTGAGGTAGATCTCTTATCATCATGACACCTACCCCAATCGGCATCAGTAAAGGCCGCAATACAAAAATGGCTATGAGGAGAGAAAAGAACACCTTTTCCGGGAGCAGATTTCAAATATCGTAAAATCCTATATGCGGCCTCTAGGTGAGAGGAATAGGGATCATGCATATATTGACTGATCACACTTACAGCAAAAGTGATGTCAAGCCGGGTGTGTGACAAGTATATCAATCGTCCAACCAACCGCTGATAGCTACCTTTATCAACAGAATCCCCAACCTTGTGCTTGAGATGAGATTGAGGCTTTAGAGGAGTATCTGTTGGTTTACAACCCAACATTCCTATCTCTGATAAGAGATCTAGAGTGTATTTTCGTTGTAAGAGGAAGATACCTTGAGCTGAATGAGCAACTTCGATCCCAAGAAAATATCTCAGCTTACCTTGATTTCAAATTCTATCCCCAAGTAAGTCTTCAGGTTGGATATTTCATCAGCATTACTGCCAGTGATAACAATATCATCTACATAGACGATCAAAACTGTAATGTGTTCACCAGTATTTTTGATAAACAAAGTATGATCAGCATTACTTTGTTTATAACCAATCGATATCATAGCTCGATGGAAACAACCAAACCACGCTCTTGGAGATTGTTTCAGACCATACAAAGCTCGCTTCAACTTGCAAACTTTTCCATGAGTTTTTTTAGAAGCAAATCCAAGAGGGATGTCCATATAAACCTGAGGGATGTCCATATAAACCTTCTCTTCAAGTTCCCCATTAAGGAAAGCATTTTTTACATCAAGTTGCTGAAGATCCCATCCTTGGTTAACGGCACATGAGATGATTACTCTAACAGTGTTCATTTTTGCTACTGGAGCAAAAGTTTTCTGATAGTCGCTCCCATATGTCTGAGTAAATCCTCTAGCAACTAGCCTTGCTTTATATCTGTCTACAGATCCATCAGCCTTTTGTTTGACAACAAAGACCCATTTGCATCCTATGGGTTTCTTTCCTAAAGGGAGAGACATCAAATCCCACGTGTCAGTCCTCCCAAGTGCACTCATCTCTTAATTCATTGCCTCTTTCCACCTTGGACTTGCTAATGCATCCTGCTAGGAGTTAGGTGTAGAAATAGACGATAACAAAGTGTTGAATGATGGAATGACTTGTCTGTAATAGACAGAGGTCCTCTTATTTATAATGTGAGAATGAATACAAAGAAAGAAAGAGGTAGTACAAGTAGTACAATACAGGTAGTACAATGAGGGTAGTACAGGTAGTACAATTGTACAATACAGGTAGTACAATGAATCTAGACAAAAAATGAAATACATAATATTCTCAATACTCCCCCTCAAGTTGGTGCATATATATCATGCATGCCCAACTTAGACAATATCATATGGAAAGATTTCCCTGGCAGACCTTTGGTGAAAATGTCTGCTAGTTGGTCCTCTGTTCTGACAAACGAAATCTCGATTTGTCCACTGTCCAGTTTCTCTTTGATAAAGTGACGGTCTACCTCAACATGTTTTGTCCTATCATGCTGAACCGGATTATTAGTAATACTAATGGCTGCTTGATTATCACAGAATAATTTAATGGACTGGTTACACATAACCTTTAAATCTTTAAGTAGTCGTTGTAACCATAGTAGTTCGCATATTCCATGCGCCATTGCTCTGTATTCTGCTTCTGTACTGGATCGGACAACCACATTTTGCTTCTTGCTACGCCAGGTTACCAGATTGCCACCCAAGAATGTGCAATAACCAGAGATAGACTTACGATCAGGACTTCCTGCCCAATCTGCATCAGTATAAGCCTCCACCTGGATTTTTTTATTTGGTGAATCTGAAATGGCATATGCTTCCATTTTCAGAGGGTCATTAGGAGATAACAAGATTCCTCTTCCAGGGGCTGACTTTAGGTAGTGCAATATTCGATAGACAGCCTCCATATGTGTAGAGTATGGGTCGTGCATAAACTGACTTGCCAAACTAACTGCAAATGCAATATCTGGCCGTGTGTAGGCAAGATATATGAGTCTGCCAACAAGTCTCTGATATCTTCCTTTATCTTCTGGTGTGCCTTCTTTTACCCTTAGCTTGGTATTGGGATCGAGAGGAGTATCACAAGGTCGAGCCCCAAGTAACCCTGTTTCTGAGAGAAGATCAAGAACATACTTTCTTTGAGACAGATAGATGCTTTTTGCAGATCTGGCAACTTCAATCCCAAGAAAGTACCTAAGTTTGCATAGGTCTTTGATCTCAAACTCCTTCCCTAGAAATGCCTTTAGTTTCGTGATTTCATCATTGTTATTGCCAGCAATGATGATATCATCTACATATACAAGTAAGGCAGTAAAAGTGTTAGAGGAATGTTTTATAAATAAAATATAGTCAGCATTGCTTTGAACATAGCCAAATGCTACCATAGCTTTATTAAATCTTCCAAACCATACTCTAGGGGATTGTTTTAGACCATAAAGAGATCGCTTCAACTTGCAAACTTTTCCTTGGCTTTTATCATCTGTGAAACCCGGTGGGCAGTCCATATAGACATCTTCAGTAAGTTCTCCATGAAGGAATGCATTTTTTACATCTAACTGTTGCAAGTCCCAGTTGTGATGTACAGCACAGGATAGTAAAACCCTGATGGTAGTCATTTTGGCCACTGGAGTGAAGGTTTCTTGGTAGTCAATCCCATATGTTTGAGTAAATCCCCGTGCAACCAATCTAGCCTTGTATCGATCAATAGTCCCATCTGGTTTCTGTTTCACTGTAAAGATCCACTTGCATCCTACAGACCATGATCCTGCAGGAAATGGAACAAGATCCCATGTACCATTTTTCTTCAGAGCCCTCATTTCTTCCAACATTGCAGCTTTCTACCTTTCATCCATAATTGCATCCTGCCATTTTTGAGGACAGACACAGAAGAGAGCGAAGACACAAAAATACGGAAAGAAGGGGAAAGGGAGTCATAGGAAACATAATTGGAAATAGGATGTAGGGTGCAGGCCCTAGTTCCTTTTCAAAGTGCAATTGGAAGATCAAGATCAGAAGGAATAAGTTCCTTACCAGAAGAAGGCTCAGTAGACTCAGTTTCTGGATCCAGGGTTAGCGAAGGGACATGTGCAAGAGTGGTAGTGGTATTTCCTTGCTTGTCTTTGGCACGACTATAAACTTGCAGAGGTGGCTTGGTGGTTGGATGCTTGGATGGTGCAGTTGTATCGAACACTTGTTCATGGACTATTTCTGGTACATCAGGTATATCTGGTATAAGTACATTAGGGATATCAGGTACATCTTCAAATGTCTGTGTCTCCCCCTGAAGAGGAGCCTGATAATAGGAGAGATGCTCATGAAAAATGACATCTCTACTAACAAGGACCTGACGAAAGGGAGGATGATAATACTTGTATCCTTTATGTGTTGCAGAATACCCTAAAAATATGCACTTTAATCCATGTGGATCAAACTTGCCAGGGGAACGATGGTTACGAGCATAACAAAGACAACCAAAGACTCTAGGAGGAAGAACAAAATCAGAATTTCCACGTAAGATGTCCAAGGGAGCCTTGTTGTCTAAAACTCGAGAAGGAAGGCGGTTGATCAGGGATGCTGCAGTGAGGACAACATCACTCCAGTATTGAGCAGGAACATGTCTCTCAAACATTAGTGCTCTAGCTGTTTCGAGTAAGTGGCGGTTCTTTCTTTCAGCGACTCCATTCTGAGCAGGAGTTTCCACACAACTTGTCTGATGAATTATCCCGTTATCAGCCAAGTATTGCTGAAAAAATCCTTCAAGATATTGCTTACCATTGTCACTACGGAGCATCTTCAACTGAGTTTGAAACTGCGTCTTGATCATATGTGGAAATGGCGGAAGCATGCAAAGACCTCATTTTTTTGACGCATCAGATAGACCCATGTAGTACGAGTGTGACAATCAGTAAAGGTTACAAACCACCTATGACCAGAAATAAAGGTAGTCCGTGTTGGACCCCAAACATCAGAATGGACTAAATCAAAGATACAAGGATTTCTTAAAGCATAAGGTAAATAAGAAATACGAGCCTGTTTGGCCAAAACACAAGCCTCACATAATAACTCGCCTTTATTACATTGTTTAAATAATTTTGGAAAAAAATGAGATAGAACAGCAGAAGAGGGATGCCCAAGACGGCGGTGCCACTACTGAAGGGTACTAACTGCGGAATGGGAGGAAGGTGCTGAACGACCATTGTCAAGCAAGTACAGGCCACCATGCACACTACCATGTTCAATCGTCTTTCCGTTCTCTAGATCGTGAATCACACAATAGGTAGGAAAAAATGTTACTTTACAATTTAGAGACTTTGTAAGACTATTAATGGAGAGTAAACATGTAGAACGAAATTCAAATCAAGGGAGGAAGAACAATGGATGGATCCAATTCCAGATATAGGAGAGAGGGATCCATCAGCGACCTTCACAGTATTATGTCCAGAAGAAGGAGAGTATAAATAAAAGGACTCAGACGAACCAGTCATGTGGTTAGTGGTTCCAGTATCTATAACCCAAGGGCTAGAGATAGAGAAAGCACAATGACCATCATGGGAAATACCTGACTGAACAAAAAAAGAACCTGGATTGGTAGATGCAGATGTGGATGATTGATTTGTAGTCGCAGGAGGTAGTCGAAGGAGATGCCGGAGAGTCTGAAGTTCTTGTGCAGAGAGTTATGGCAGAGGACCAATAGGAGGACTTACTTCAGTTCTTGTGCAGAGAGTTATGGCAGAGGACCAATAGGAGGACTTACTTCAGTTTGATGTGCCTGAGGTGCGTGGGAGGACTTTGCCTTGTGCATACCTTTTTCCCGGTGTTTTGCTTCAAAATCTGCCGGTTTGCCATGAAGTTTCCAGCATGTGTCTTTGGTGTGCCAAAGTTTGCTACAATACTCACATTTGATAGCATCACGGGAAACAGGAGGATTCTTGTATGTCTGAGTATTTGTCTGGAGAGCAGACCTATCCGGAACAAAAGGGGACAATATTGTTATTCGTCGTTGGTCCTCTAACTGAACCATGGAATAAGCCTGTTCGAGGGTAGGGAAAGGGTCCCTGCTGAGAATCTGTGAGCGAATAGGATCAAGCTCCACATTTAATCCTGCCAGAAAAGTATAAACCCTGTATTGCTCTTCCCTTTTGTGAAATAGGGTAGCACCTTCTTCACATTTAGCATGAATAGAATCATAAAAATCAATTGTTTTCCAATAGCTCCTCAACTTAGTATAATATTGGGATACAGTTAATTCTTTTTGGATAGTTTCATGAACACTTTTTTGAATGGTATAAATTAAAGCAGCATTTCCAACTTGGGAATAGGTGTCCTTAGTAGACTTCCAAATTTGTGCAGCAGTATCCAATAACAAATAGCCCTCGGCTATAATGGGTTGCATGGAATCGAGGAGATATTGCACTACCAATGAATTTCAACATGCCATTTCTCCAAAACAATGTCCTTGGTCAGAGGTTTTTCCTTGGTGCCGGTGAGATATCCCGATAATCCCCGAGCTGTAATTGAGAGTTGGGTAGCCCGAGACCACATTAGGTAATTACCACCATCAAGTTTAGTGGTATTAGTGGGAATAGTGAGATTGTCCATTTTAAAACTCTCTATCCCAGAAGAGGTTATTTCAGATGTCATCCTTGAGTTGTGTATTCAAGAACAAACACCCAAAAACAATATGAACAGCCTCCCTGTTTGGTTATAGAACAATATATGGAGATTAAAGTAGAAATATCACTTGTCAGATATCCTAACTTGTCCCATGTGCTACATAATATATGGAAATCAATTCTGGTTTACACCCACTTTTTTGTTTATTGGGGTAAACTCAGAAACTCATAAATATCCGACCAGACTGAACCATATTATTAATATCCAGACTGATAAAAAAAAATTGATTTCCAATAAAGAGAATAAAAAAATGATCCGTAATGAGGGATAAAAAGAAGGGCAGTACCTATATCATTGTATGATTCCCTCTTTGGTTGCTGCCCCTAGTGGGGAGAGAAAAAAAAAACAAAAGGAAAGAAAAGAAAAGAAAGAAAGTCGGTGGTCGGCGGCGGCGGTGGTGAAGCGGCGGAGGGATCTGGCGGTAGAGCTAACTTGGCTCTGATACCATGTTGAATGATGGAATGATTTGTCTGTAATAGACAGAGGTCCTCTTATTTATAATGTGAGAATGAATATAAAGAAAGAAAGAGGTAGTACAAGTAGTACAATACAGGTAGTACAATGAGGGTAGTACAGGTAGTACAATTGTACAATACAGGTAGTACAATGAATCTAGACAAAAAATGAAATACGTAATATTCTCAACACAAAGAAACAAAAGTATGGAAGGAGGGAGACAGAGAATCATATGCAATAACATTAAAGATGGGATGCTGAGTAGACGTTCTGGTGCTCTTACGAATAGCAATAGGTAAGTCAAGACTAGGATCACTAGAAGAATCACTAGGAAGAAGAGACATACCAGAGGAAGGATTTGGAAGACTTGAATTCAGAATGGAGGACGACTAGCTAGGTGTAGTGGTAGTGGTCTCTGGCACTTGCTTACGTCGAATAAATACTTTGAGAGGTGGTTGAGCCGGTTGAGAAGGTTCCCCTTGAGGTTGGGAAGGAGTTGAAATCTGTTCCTGACTTGTTACACCCTCAGCATCAGGTTCAGCCACTATAAGAGACTCCATCGGAACAATGATAGGCACATCTTCCAGAACATCCCGAGTTGAAGACTCCCCCTGAAGAGGGGCTGGATAATAAGCTTCAAACTCATGAAAGACAACATCCATGGTGACCAGCAGTCGTCGAGTCAAAGGATGATAGCACTTGTAACCCTTCTGAGTAGCAAAGTAACCAAGGAAGATACAACGGAGTCCCCGGGGATCGAGCTTGCCATGGGCATGATGGTTACGAGCAAACACCACACAACCAAAAATCCAAGGCGGAACCACAAAAGAAGAGGAGCCCATGAGCACATTAAGAGGGCAGCGAGAGGCCAAGACACGAGAAGGCTGCCAATTGATAAGATTGGCTGCCATAAGAACTGCATCACCCCAATATTGAGGAGGGACAGTCATAGTGAACAAAAGAGACCGTGCCACTTCCAAAATATGACGATTCTTTCGTTCAGCGACACCATTTTGAGCAGGAGTATCGACACAACTAGTCTGATAAATGATCCCATGATTAGACAAATATAACTGGAAGGACCCATCAATGTACTTTGCCATTATCAGTTCGAAGAATCTTCACTTAAGCATCAAACTAGTAAACCATCTTATGAAATAACTGAAAACAGTTGGCCACATCACTCTTCTACTGCATCAAGTAGATCCAAGTGGTACGACTATAGCAGTCAATAAAGGAGACAAACCATCGGTAGCCAGAAGTGGATACACAACGTGCAGGGCCCCAGACATCGGAATGGATTAAACCGAAAGGAACTAAACTTCTATTATTAGAAATAGGATAAACAGCTCTAGTTTGCTTTGCAAAGATGCAAGCATCACAAAAGAAATCACTGGGATTACATTTCTTAAAAACTGGAAACAAAGTAGATAAAATTTTGAGAGGAGGATGACCCAAACGACAATGCCATCGATGTAACTCAGATAAAGCAACAGTAAAGGAGTCGAGGTAAGAAGCCTGAGCCACCAACGGTGATGGAGAACTATCAAGCAAGTAGAGACCACCAACCACTTTACCATTGCCAATCGTACGACCTGAATTCAAGTCCTAAAAGACACATTGATCAGGAAAAAATGTTACTTTACAGTTCAATTCACGAGTAAGACTACTAATAGAGAGAAGATTAGTAGAAAATTTCAGAACATGTAAGACAGAGGAAAGGGATAAGGAAGGAGTAAACTGGATAGAACCCTTTCCCGAAATAGTGGAAAGGGAACCATTAGCAACACTTTACTATCACCAGACAAAGGGAAGTACCGAAAAAATTGATTCAAGGATCCAATCATATGGTCAGTGGCACCCGAGTCGACTATCCAAGGAACAGAGACTACTGAGGCACAATGGCCACTAAAAGAAATACCTGAAGGGGTAGAAGGAGATGGAGCGGAAGGCACTGGCAGGTTTCCTGGCAGGATGGTGGCGGACGCTGCAGATGGCGTTGAGGAAGGTGATGTGATGCGGACCCGGGTCGAGAGAAACCCCATCGGGTCTGCTATGGGCCCATCCAAGAAACATAATAGCTGAAACTTGATCTGACGGTAAACACATGTACAGTTATGAAGTCTGGTCTGTACTCACAGTATGGTAATCTGATAGGACTGAAACTTCAAGAGTAAAGGAGGAAGAAACAGAGGATTAGAAAGGGAAAGAGGATCCAAGAGAGAGAAGGGAAACCAGAGGGTAAGAGAAAGAAAACCTACCCACAGATCGGTAGGGGAAGAATGAGCTTCCACAACAATGGGGAAGGGAACCAGCCGAGAGAGAGATGGCCCAACCGAGAGAGGAAGAGAGGGAGAGTAGAAAGTGTTCTTCCCGTAGGCACCCAAAAACCATTTTTCTCAAATCTCCATCATGTATTTCATTGATAAAAAGGTCTATAAATAGACTTTACAATTTAATTAATTGCTAAATAAAAATTCTAAATAAAAAGATGATAATCAAAGAAGACTCCTAACTAAAGAAGACTCCTAATTAAAGAAGACTCCTAATTTAAAGAAGACTCCTAATTAAAGAAAACTCCTAATTAAAGAAGACTCCTAATTTAAAAAAGACTCCTAATTAAAGAAAACTCCTAATTAAAGAAGACTCCTAATTTAAAAAAGACTCCTAATTAAAGAAGACTCCTAATTAAAGAATAAATACATCCCTTTTTATGGAAAGAAATAAAACTAAATCAAATTACAATGATTTTTCCAATTAAAATAAACCCCTAAAAAATATTCCCATCCAATGGATCCAGCCTGCATCATGATGAGTCCAGCCTGGTGATTAGAAGACGCAGAGTCAGTAACTCCTCTTGAGAGAGGGAAGAATCTTGAGGAATATCGTCAGCGGCACTATGGTGCACTGTGCGGAGGCTGGGCAACCCAGACCGCGAGTATCGGAAGGACGGCCATGTAATTTCCAACACTTGTCTCGAGTATGTCGTTCTTTCCCATAGAAATCACACTTCACAGGAACCTTATCAGAGGCAGAATGATACTAACACCGCGTGTCAGACCTCCACGAGATGAAAAACCCAAGCTAAAACAGAGAGCTGAGTGTTCTTGTGTCATAAGGAGGACCATAGCAGTGCGGCGACTATCCTCAAAAGACATCATAGCATAGGCTTGCTCGAGGGAGGGCAACAAATCACGATTAAGGACATGAGCCCTAATCTGATCAAGCTTAATATTGAGACCAGCAAGAAAATCGAAAACCTGAAGGTTGTCCTCCCACTTTTTAAAGGCAGTTGCATCTGTATCACAAGTTGCAGTAAAAGAACCATAAAAATCCAACTCTTGCCACATACCTCGTAGAGTAGAATAATATTGGAAAATAGATAACTCCTTTTGTTTGGTCTCGTGAATCTTCTTCCGGAGTTCATAGCATTGGGCAGCATTACCAACTTGAGAATAGGTGGATGTGGCAGTCTTCCAGATTTGAGCGATAGTGTCAAGAAGAAGATAACCCTTGGAAATAGATTGATCCATGGAGTTGATAAGATATGACATGACCAAATAATTGGAGTAACCCATTTATCCTGAGAAGGACCAGTAGCAGTAGGCTTAATAGTGTCCCCTGTAAGGTAGCCAGAAAGACCACGAGAACCAATAACAAGATAACATGAACGAAGCCACATCAGATAATTGCTCCCATTTAACTTGATGGAGCAAATAGGGAACGAAAGAAGGTCACGAGAAAGGACTCCTTCCTGTCCAATTAAGGCAGATGAAATCTCAGACATGATTGCTGGTCAACACTAGTCACAAAAAAGGCACATGTAGACAAATATTTGAAAGTTTCAACTTAACATACCAACTTCCACAGAAAGCATCAAGAAATCACGATTCAACTTGTGATCTAGATCTGCATGGTGTAAGAGGCCCTTGGTAGGGAAAAAAAAAAAAAAAAAAACCCTCACCACCAAGGGTAAAGAAGAAAGAGACTAAAGCGGCGGTGGGAGGCGACGCTAAACCAAGTAGGAGAGAAACGAAAACGACGGAGTCTGGCGGCGGTGACTGGTGGCACTAAAAAGAGAGAGGCGGTGGTGGTGGGCGGTGCTTATGGTTTCATGGCTAATAACATTAGAGTTAGGATCTCAATATTGATCCTAGCTCTGATACCATGTTGAAATAATAAAGTGAGAATGCTTGGCTTATCAAGATATGACAGAGGCCTTCTCTATTTATAGGAAAAGAAATTTGTTTTTACATAAATACACCAACCAACCACTACCTACCAACCATTCATCATAAATATGATATGATGACTATGATGACTTAGCCTACCAATATTGATTTTTACCTTACCTACTAAAGACTTTTATTTTAGCCTACCAATTTTGACTTTAACAACTTACTAAGATAAACTTACAGTTACAACAATTTTATATCATTAAGATCAACAACATAAGCTATTTATATGCTTAGGAGACTAATGGAAAAATTTAGAGAATGCTCCTGCATCAGGAGAGGATGAAGACTCAGGTACTTTAATAAGAATCTATGTGTGTGTGTGTGTGTGTGTGTGTGTGTGTGTGTGTGTGTGTGTGTGTTGTGTGTTCTGGGGGAAAATAAGTAAAATCTGTCTTTAATCCATTTATAAACATCTGTTCCACCACATTATGGTATATATATCCAGCAAAAGAATAAAAGCCCACTAGAAAGAGAGGTTATCATCTTGTGTTTTCCCACCATTTTTATACTTAGTATGGGGAAAAAGGAAAAGTGATCAAAATAATCCTTTGCTTGTGTAATACCATACTCTGACTGTATACATTATAATTCTCTTATAATTATTGTTGAAATTTTTGAATATTTCATAGCCTCTTATCTAGGATTATGCATGTGTGTTTTACATTTGTGTTTGGGGGTGGGGGGTTATGATGAGAGGGAGGTAGAAGGTCATGCCATTTGTTTTACATCTATCCTTTCAAGGGATTTGATACTCTCTTTGATCGGGGTGCTTCTATCTATAAATTAATGAGTTCTGTATCTAATCTCCTACTTTGCTGATTGCAGGTATCATATGGATCAGAGTTAAGTAACCGTGGACCAACTTTTGACATGGACTTGTCTGATTTGATGGATGGTGACAAGCCTATGTCTTATGAAAAGGCAAACAAATTCTTTTCTCAAGATCCATCCCAAAAGTGGGTCATTCTTCTCCTTTACATCAAACTTTTATTTATTTATTTATTTTCAGTTTAAAACAATCAGTTGCTAATAAGTGTTCCATTTCAGGTGGGCAGCCTATGTAGCTGGGACAATCCTTGTTTTAATGACTGAGTTGGGAGTTCGTTTTGATAATAGCATCAGTTTGCTGGTATACACTCCATCTGTATTCAATCTATGATTATATTCTAAATATTTTTAGGCCTTGTCTGTACAAATGCTAGACTAATTTTTACGCAGGATATTGCTCGTTTATTGCTTATTATTTCTTAGAAGGCTCTTTTCTAATTTTATTTGGACTGGAACTAAACTTAACTTGTTACTTGTCAGACCTGTGTTTCCTCAACATAGACAGGCATTAGGCATTTGTTTGGATTATACAAAGAATGTTTGAATTGTACGAGTACTTTAGTGATTTCTATATGTATAATGAGTTTGTTTCAAGTTGTAGTACATTACCTATACAAGGTCACCTCGACATACAATACAACTCAAATCATATTATCACAAGAAAAAGTGATTCCACTTTGCATTAAAAGATGTTCTATTGTGAATGGGTCAATGTCCATTGTAAGTAGAACCAATAAATTCATGCAAACCAGATAAGTTTGATCTTTTTTCAAAATAGCTACAAATAAATGTGATGGAAATATCCCGTATAATAGAATTGTATTTCAAGAAGAAAATTGTCCATGTGATTTGGGTTCTAGAGGCAAGATCTCTTTTAATTTAAATATTCTTTTTGATGAAAAAAATTCATATTTGGAACTTGTGATTCTCCCACATCCATTAGTTGTTGACCTACTTTATATGCACAGGACACTTCTGAATTAATTGTGTACCATGCTCCCAATGGAAACACCTCTTATCAACCCACAAAAAATCCAATATTTTAATCCTCTCATTAAAAAAAGTATTTTAACCTTGTTTATGCTAAAGTTATATGTGATCCCCATTGATAGGGAAATTGAATATCGAGCACAAAGCCACAAAGGAAGAAGATGAAGTAGAAAGGAGAAGGGAGGAGTTTTGGTGGAAGAGAGAGATAGGAGAGAAAGAAGTAGAGAAATGAGGGAAGAGTGTGTTGGATCGACATGGATACACACCTGACCTCGCTTATATTATGAAACACTTAACTTAAAAGGTACAAATTACATGACTACCCTTATACAAAAAAAAACACAATACATCTATAATGCCTTATGAGTTATGATGAATATACCCCTACAAGTAGATTCCCAACACCCCCCTCAAATTGTGGGTAATGCTATAGCAGCTTTGTTGTCACAATACAAGCTCATTAGTTCTTGGTTTCAAATCCCAATTCTTGGACAAAGTTTCTTTAACCACAGAAGCTCAAAAACTCCATGAGCCATAACCCTAATCAGCTTCAGCACTAGACCTGGCAACCACAGATTGTTTATTGCTTCGCCATGTAACTAAGTTGCCACCAACAAAGGTACAATAATCCGATGTAGATCTCCTATTGGATATGGATCCTGCCTAATCAGCATCGGTGAATGCCTCAATCTTGAGGTGATTATGTTTGGAGTACAGAAGTCCCTTAACTAGGACTGGACTTCAAATATCTGAGAATGCAGTACACAGTATCTAAGGGATCACTGCAAGGAGCATGCATGAACTGACTCCCCACCCCAACAACATAGACAATATATGAGCGAGTGAGGGAAAGATCTGTCATTTTACCAACCAATCTTTGTTATTTCTTGGCATCAACTAGGGGCTGTCCATAGTCATCACCTAGCTTATGATTTTGGTGGATGGGATAAGTGTTTGTCGTACACCCAAGAAAACCAATCTCCTCGAGTAACTCCAACACAAACTTCATTTAACAAATTTGTTCCTTTTCCGTGATCTTGAAACCTCAATGCCCAAGAAATATTTCAAAGGTCCAAGGTCTTTAATCTCAAATTGGTGAGCCATGTAGAGTTTGAGATTCTTAATTTCTTCCTCATTGTTCCTAGTCCCTATCATCAACATAGACAATGAGAGTAGTGATGCTGTCACCAGTCCATCTTATAAACAAGGTGTGATCTGTCAGGCTTTGAGTATATCCATGTCCCAAGATGGCCTGTTTAAACCTCTCAAACCATGCCCTTTGGGACTGTTTGAGACCATACATGGCTTTCTTTAAGCGACATACCTTTCCATTAGCTTAAGGAAACTTGAACCCTAGGAGAGGATGCATGTATACCTCTTCTTCTAAGTTACAATGGAGAAATGCATTTTTGACATCTAATTGATATAGGGGCCAATCCAGGTTGGCAGCCAAAGATAGGAGAACTCTTATGGAGTTATGTTTGGCCATAGGATCAAATGTCTCCTGATAGTCAATCCCATAAACTTGAGTGAACCCTTTGGCAACAATTCTAGCCTTGGACCTCTTGACCGTGCCATCGGATCGGAACTTGATAGTATAAAACCATCTACATACAACAAGGACTCTCCCCCTTGGGAGCTGAACAAGAACCCAAGTACGGTTCTTCTCAAGGGTCATCATCTCTTCACTCATAGCTTCCCTCCACTTAGCATTAGACAAGTTTCAAGAGTTTCAACAACATTTTGGGAATAGAAGTAGAGGAAAGATCCATAGGTAAAGCAATGCCAGTAGGTGAGAGAGCATGATATGAAAGAAACTTTGCTATAGGATTATTACAAGTCCGTGTGCCTTTGTGGACAGCAATAAGGAAATCCAAATTTGAAGGAGAAGAGGGAGGATTACCTGATTCAGAGATGTGTGGCTCGGGATGAGTATCTAAAGAGGGTTCTTGGAAGGTCTCCTTCCCTCTCCTGGTGTACTCAAGTAGCTCCCCCTATCTCATATTTGTTTGACCATCACAATGTTCTCCCTCAGTCACATCCTCTCCATGCTCCTCCTCAGTAACATCTACACCATGCTCCCCCTTAGTTATATCAACACATTTATGTTTTCCCATATCAACAAAAAATGACGAATATATATGATTGGAGTTGGGGCCACCTCTGCACAATTTCTACACCATTATTTTCCCCATAGTTGTCAAGGCACCAAGGCAGGCCAAGGCGTTTGGAAGGCTTGACGGGGCGCCTAGGCAACAAAGGCACATGATTTACTATGATTCTCCTTCTGAAGAGGTGGTTCAAAGAAGGAAACTAACTCAAGAAAGGTGACATACTTGGACAGGTTCCACCACCGGGAGGAAGGATAATAGCATTTATACCCTTTGGAGGAAGAGAAATAGCCAAGAAAGAGACATTTGCGGGCCTTAGGATTTAGTTTGGTGTGGGCAAATTTATTTACATGCACATAACAAATACAGCCAAACACCTTCAGAGGTGAGGCAAGACGTCCAGGGAGGATTTAAAGGAAAGAACAATCGAAGGCATGCCGTTAATTAAGAAGGCCGCAGTAAGAATAGCATCAGACCAAAAAGCTTTAGGAACATGCATAGCAAACAATAGACCTTTAGCAACCTTCAACAAATGATGATTTCTTTATTTGGCCACCCCATTTTGTTGGATAGTGTCAACACAATTTAGTTGATGAATGATCCCGTGGTTAGTAAAAAAGGTTTGAAGTCCCCCATACATTTATCTCCCTCCCTCCCTCCCTCCCTCCCTCTTTTATCAGAATGAGCAACAAGAATCCGAGTATAAAACTGTATGTATACCAATTGATAGAAATTTTTAAAAGCATAAAAAACATGTCTTTTTTGTTTCAACATGAAGGCCCAAGTAGTGCAAGAGAAATCATCAATAAAGGAAACAAAAAAACAAAAGCCAAGTAAAGAAGTAACGGGGGCAGGGCCCCAAACATCGGTGTGCACAATATGAAAGGAAAAATTAGATTTATTACCTAAAAAAGGATAATGGGTACGACAATATTTAGCATAAAGCAAGGTTCACAATGAAACACGTTTGAAACAGGAAAAGAAGTAAACAAATGAGGTAAAGGTAAGTGAACAGACATAATAAGAATCAAAATAATGAGGCATACCAATCATGCGGTCTGTAGCTTTGAAGTCAATGATATAGGAGGTAGAGACCTGAAGAGCAGTAAATGTGGACCCTGAAGAACCTGAGGTCTAGGCTGAACTATCAAACTGTGCCATGACCCGTCTGAAAGCAGCAAGATCCTCCTACGTAACAGAGAAACTATCTGTCCGTGCCTCTGGAGGGTGGCTCAAATGTTCAATAACGCCGGTGTTAATACAGGCACCTCCTTCCCGACCACTTCTCTTACCACCCAAAGTAGAGGGATGTGATTTGCCATGAATCTCCCAATAGATTTCCTTCATGTGCCCAAGTTTCCCATTACGTTCACTTGTAAAGCAGCCTTTCTCATCTCCATGATTAGAGGAGGTGCCCCATCCACCACCTTGCCAATCCCGGTGAGAACCAGAAGCAGTAGCTGACTTCTCAATAGTTGGGGCAGTACTATGGTCAGTTTCCTGGTCTACTCACTCTATAAGTAACCACAAACTTCATCCAAAAATGATGAGGTAGACGGCCTAAGATCTAAACCCGGAGTGGCTCATATTCGGAATTAAACCATCAAAGAGGTTTAAAACTCGCTCTTTTTCAAACTTCTTGGAGTCTTCAGGGTTTGATAACTGAAGGCCTTGATCGGATGATATTCCTCCTACAGGCCGATCATCAGGTTATAATATTCAGAAATAGTCCTCTCTCCCTATCTCATGGTGGTGATTTTCTAGAGGAGTTGGTAGACTTATGCAAGTCTCCTACTCTATCAAAGGTGCAAGCCACACTATCCCAAAAGTCCTTGGCTGTTTTCTTTCGCATAAATCTCCTGCCAATTTTAGGCTTCATAGAGAAGATGACCCAGGTCATAACAAGGGAGTTTTCCATTTCGGGTAAGTCAGATCATCTAGAGAAGGGGCTTTGATGTTGCCCGTAATGTAACCAAGTTTACCTTAGCTCCGTAGGGACAATTTAACAGAGTAAGCCCAATCCAAGTAATTCCCAGTGTCTTGACTTAACAATATAAATTTGGACATTTTGTAAACAAAGAAATAAAGAAAAGTTGTAGCACGAAACAGCAAACAGATTTCGTAGGGGTCTTTTCTCAAACACTTGGCATGCAGGCAATGAACAAGTGTGCTAACTAGCAAAGAAACATGAATGGCACTAGAATGCTTTCTCAAACAGTCCACCGAAGATTATACATCCCAATCAATCCATGCAGGAACAGTGCCGTGATGAATAGTACTGCGATGAACAATGTTGCAGTGAATAGTACCGCGATGAATAGTATCACGATGAACAGTATTTTGTTTCAACCTTCTATCGATGGAACCCTCTCTTTTTAGGGTTCCTACAAAAAAAAAGGAGAGCAAAAGAAGGAAAAAATGTAGTGCTCTAATACCAAGTTGAATATTGAGTACAAAGGAAGAACACGAAGTAGAAAGGAGAAGGGAGGAGTTTCGGTGGAAAAGAGAGAGAGAGAGGAGAGAAAGAATGAGAGAAATGAGGGAAGAGTGTGTTGTGTTGGTTTGAACACATAATTCACTTATATTATGAATCACTAACATAAAAGGTACAAATTACATGACTACTCTTATACATAAAACAGCGCAATGCACATATAATTCCATATTACAAATATACTCCAACAAGCGTATTCTCCATAAGTGGAAAATATCGTTCTATGCCCCATAAGATTGTTACATGGGGAAATTATGTAACAATTACTCGAAAAGTACATATATATAGCATCCCAATTCTATATAGCAAAGGTTTGCTAGATCTTCCTCTTCTGTAGTTCTGTATGATTTGCCACTGCTTCCTTGCAAACGTTTTTAAATTATCTATTTATCTTCTATTTGCATTTCTAATTTCTTCCATAGTGCTATGATTATAATTGTTATCAATTGGTTCAACCATTAGAGCAGTTATTAGTTATATCTGCTGGCCATTAGCAGTTCAACTGCTCTGATGTTATCCTTGAAAGTTTCAGGTTTCTTCTGCAGTTCCTGAAGGCAAAGGTGTCTCTTCTTCCGCTTCAGTGGAGGTTGCTAGCATGTCTGCAATAGCTGCTGCTCATGGTTACTATGCTCTCCAACTTAATATTCTTCAATTCTGTTATGTATAAAAAAAATTATTTCAGTTGATTATTTTCCCCAGAACTTGATAGAAATTATTTCAATAAAACTATTTTTTATTTTTATATGTCTGTTATTTCTAGTATAGGTTTATGTGATGCAGAGTTTTAGTTGTGTAATACATCAACTTATCTAACCTAATCATTTCTGTTTTACCTGAAATATGCTGCACGTTTGCATATTCATGTATAATTATGGTAGTATGTACGTATGCATAAAATATACCCAAGTAAATGCATGTAGTCAGAGTGAAATATAAATACAATTGACAAATGAGATTGATATTGTCTTATCTGAAGAGATTACACTAAAAACTGATTAAAAGAAATTATAAAGATCAGCACTGCTCTAACTGTTGGGATTAAAAAGGATTAAGAATTCAAGTGTCATAGGTAATTCTAGAATAAATTTATTTATATTTGTCAACCTTTAAAATTGATTTGTAAGCCAACTCAGATAAAATCGCATTGAGTGAACCAAAAAGTTTGACTCCTTGAGGCATGTCAACACAGACTATAAACAAATCATCTAACTGGACTTGAAAATGCCACCAAGGGAAAAGCTTCTCCAGATAGCCACCTAGAAAGTAATCTCTTGATGAACCAGCTTATTTTGCCATGTGGAAGGGTGATATGACAATTCAAATTATTGGATATCTAGAAGTGGTCTGGATGGGCCACATTTCAAATTTTCACTCAAATTCAATCATAGACCCTCCCATGTATATCCATACATCCTCTTGTGCTCCATGCGACCTCTTTTGATTCCTTATTTTTCCATTTGGCAAACTCTGTTTGGGATGAAACTTGACATGTCATATGGGACCTTGGCTTTTACCTATCCATGAAACTTGGGCTCCATCCAAGCTGCCATGTGACAGATATTGGGCCGCCTATAAACCCTTTTGGTGGGCGACCTATTTGATGTAAACAGATCGAATTCGAATCGGATACACCATTATCTGAATTTGAATCCGTACACCAACTACCCTATCTGAATCTGATTCGAAATCTGACGGATCTATAAAAACCAAATTCGAATCCGAATTCGAAATTTAACTGGATATCTGATTAAAATTCGATTCAAATATGGAATATGGAATTATAATACAAATTGCAAGGAAAATGAGAGAAAGCCTTAGTTAAAAACAAGTGTATAGCCTACCTTAAGAAAATAAGAGACGAAACCTTAAATGGCTACATAAACATTAAGGTTATATGTGTCTTAACACTCTAAAACTTAAGGTTATATACGTCTTAACACTAGGGTAAACGGAGTAGATATAATTATGTCCATTTGACTGATATCCGAATCCACATCCAAATCCTACTCCTGCTATCTGAATTCGATTTCGATTGTTTAAATTTGGATTCTTCTAAGTGGATGCGAATTTGAATTGGATCTGGATTTTTGGCTATCCATTTACATCCTTACCTACAAAACCTCTTCCCTCCCCCACCCGCCCACCAAAAAAAAAAAAAAAAAAAAGATAATAGATTTTTTTTTTCACTAGTACTTTGTTCTTGAATTTTGTATATCATACTGCATTTAGTCAAATACTATATCTCATTTGCTTAGTATAGATATCGCCTAAACAGATACATCCGTCTAGACGTTGTAGTTTAATCCATCATGTGTTTAGGATGAATTCTTATGCTGCTTCCTCTTGCTTTTGTGAAAGCATTCAATTCAAAAAAGTGTCCGAGCATGAACTACACTTCTTCTGAGACAAAATTTTTAACTACTCATCTACCAAGATATGTCATAACTATGAAACACATTTGGCAAGCCCATAACAAAATATAGCCCCATTTTTTAATTTTTCTAGCTTTGTTGATTTGCTCTCTTTTCTGTAGAACTTCATGCTGCTTTTCTTGTTCCCCCTTTCATTGTGCCAGATTCTAAAAAATTGAGTTGAAATTCATACATGCATTAGAGTGCTTCCATTAGAACTGTCACCATAATTAACAAAGTGTGTTTGTTCATTGGATGGGACTGGAATGGAAAATACTCAATCTAATCTCCATGGGAGAATGAGATGATGGATTCATGCCAGTGGCCCAGTAGTCAATTCTTGAAATCTAATGGAAAATAAACAATATAAGCTCCAGGATGGAAGAAACATAATGGGTTCAACATGTTGGGCATGTGGTAAGGGACTCGAAAAATTGATCCTATCACCGGTGGCACTGCCTTAAAAAACGCTTCCACTGCTATTACCGCTACCACAGCCGCTGCCGTTTCCACTGCCAAGCAGAACGCAAGCATCCAGATAGAGATAAGAAGATGGCAATGACATTGGTAGATGATGGTAAGGGCGTCATTGCTGCTGCTGTTATTATTGTTAAGAGTCATAAATTGTAATAAGGAAGCTGATTTTTGAGTTGAGGGCATCCAGGCAGAAAACATTGGAGGGACTGGGAAATGGGCAGTCAGATTCTTTTTCTTAACTTCTTTTCACCACCTAATCTCACTCACAATGCCAGACCAACACAACTCCAGTCTTGTAGTTTACCATTTAGTTTTCCTAGACCTTCTATTCGATGCTGTTCGGTTCAAGAATAGAGGAGGATATCTCATTAAGTTGCAAGAATATGATCCAATCGTCAGGAGATGGTTCGTTACGACCCAAACCCATACGAGGTAAGAGTACAGCCCTCAAGGGCATTGGTCTAACAACCGAACAAATAAATTAAAAACTTAAACTTTATTACCATGAAATAATCCATCTCAAACCAAAATTTGAATAACAAGACTCTTAAATATGGCTGGTAGCAAACTAGTTTATATGAAGTAATAATTAATAAAGGAAATTGTCCTTGAAATTAAATTTCAAATCCCTATTATAACCAATCTAGTTTATTAAAAACTTGTAACTAAAACTAGGAAACAAGTTCATGCGTCTTCTATGCTTCCTCTTGCTCCTCTTCAGTCACCTCATCATCTATGATATCATTATAAGGGAAGTGAGCTGACTAGCCCAATAAGACAGAATATAACAGGAGTACAGCAAAATGAACACAAAAACAATTCAAATAAGCAAAGTGAGGAAAACTCATTTCTTTCATACACTTCAACACATTTCTCATTCATTTCCATTCACTTTAACACATTCTTGTTCATTCCCATTCACTTTAATACATTCTCATTCATTTCCATTCACTTGAACATTTTCATTCACTTTTTGCCAACTGCCATGAATGACTAGCTATCATTGTTCTAGTAGAGAGTTTACTACAGCTAAAAATATATTCCCGGCCATCCGTTCATGACCAAGGAACCTTGGTCATCCATTCATGACTCCATTCTCATTTTTCGGTCATCTGTTCGGGACCCCATTCTCATTCATCCGCGGTATAACAGATTGTGGTTTAGATGGTACCCCCACCCTCATAGTCCACTACTCTCTACCAGACACAATGTAGCTAATCACCCTTACTCCACATTCTCAACATTTCTCATTATTATATGACAAACTATGATTCAAACATACAATTCTTTTATGGGAAAAATAGATGAGACGAAAAGAAAACAAAACCAGCAGTGTACTTTATCCTACTAAATTTCATGTGCAAACTAAAAGCATTTTAGACAACTGATACATTTTGTTACATATACTGTTCTTAGATTATGTTATCCAAAAGCAGTGTGTGTGGATGCTTATATTCTGCTTCCGAGGAAATAACTGAATCTGTATCTCCTTTTTATCTGCAGGATTGAACATCACTCCGAGAGATCTTGCATTGCTTTGTCAAAAGGTATGAACATATGCACAACACTTTTCCTAGTAGAATTTTCAGAAAAATACATAGATAGGCATCTGATTTATTAACATTCTTTTTTGTTTTACAGGTGGAGAATCATGTTGTTGGTGCTCCCTGTGGTGTAATGGACCAGATGACATCAGCATGTGGTGAAGCCAACAAACTTCTTGCAATGATATGCCAGGTATGCTCTGTAAGTCATAACCTTTCTTTACTTTCTTCTAGAGGTGAAACACTAACATCAAATTGTTTTTGAATGTTATTCAGCCTGCTGAAGTCATAGGCCTTGTTGACATTCCTCCTCATGTACGATTTTGGGGCATTGATTCTGGAATAAGACACAGGTGTGGACTCTATATAATGCTTTCTCTACAAATCTACTCAAATTTGTAATTTAATGAAATAAGAGTAGTCTAACCTGGTAGAAGAACTTTCTAACAATTGTATGGAGTTTAAGTGATTCTGGTTGAAGTGGTTTGCATGCAATGATATGTATATGATGACAGCCAGAATGGTACTATTTTGATTGTGAGCATGCTTTTTTATGTGATTTTTTTTTAATTTCCAGTTATGTTGTCCAAAAAGACTGAAATACCACAGGTTTTCGTTTGAAACATTTTGCAAGAAATTATGACTTTTTTTTTTATCCATCTTTTGTTCTGTATCTAATTTTTTTTTATTGGAATCATTTGCAGTGTTGGAGGCACAGACTATGGATCTGTGAGAATTGGTGCCTTTATGGGTCGAAAGATGATAAAGTCTATGGCATTATCACTACTGTCTCATTCTCACCAGCTAGTGGATGGTAATGGGTTTAACCCTGATGAATTTGAAGAGGATGAAATTGAGCTTCTAGAAGCTGAAGCTTCATTGGATTACTTGTGTAACCTTTCACCTCATAGGTATCGTATTTTGTTATTTGACCATTATCTTGCATTTTTTTTATATTTTTAAGATTATAGTAGTAAGCATTCATTTCATCACTGGTTTTAGTGATAATATCGAAAGTTAAAATACTTCCTCCTCAATTGAGTCAGTTTTGATTTCATTAGAGTAATCCAGGATGTGGCATTCCCTTAGAATGTTTCTTGGAATTAAGAACAAATCCAAGTAAGATTCTAATTTTTTTGTTGTATGTTTGTGATGTGGTTTTTCTTTCTTACTCCCCCACCTCCTTCTTTTCTTTTCTGTTTTCTTTATTTTGGACCACAGATATGAATCTGTCTATGCAAAGAGGCTTCCTGAGTCGATGTTTGGTAAGACATTCATTGAGAAGTACAATGATCACAATGACTTGGTCACAGTAATTGATCACGGGCACAGTTATGGAGTGAAACCACCAGCCCAACATCCTATCTATGAAAATTTTCGTGTCCAGGTTAGTTCTTGATGTAGTTGTAATTGTTCTTCTTTTTCATTTTTTGTTGTAACTACCCAAATTTTCAGCTTGTAAGATGTACGTGCTTGCCTGACATTCGATACGTTTGGTGTGAACGCTAAACTCTTTGGTAGCTGTTGTCCTTAAAATTACTTGAAATAGTTCTTCGAGCATGATTTTTCATTTATGAGTTTATGAAGTTCTTATGTGTTTAATTGGTGTATTTGTGATTTTTATTGTGATAATTCTAGTTATAAAGCATGAAGTCACTGATATGCAGATTGCCATTACAAAAAGTTCGTGGACATAAAACTATACCAGATACAACAACATTGAATCCTATCCAGATTGTCTCGTGACATAATGGAAATTGAGCATCTCTCATACTCAAAGATCCCGTTCATTCCCTTATCCTGCTTCTCATGTTCTGTGACACATGCACTCATTGATATGAATTTTACCGTTTTGATGCCTTTTTTGTGGGTTGGGTTGGGGGTTGGGGGTTGGGGGTTGGGGGTTGGGGGTGGGGGGAGTTGTCACAGTAATTCTGTTTAAATTAGGGTAAATATGTAGGAAGAGAAAAGACGTTAAGAATGATACAACAGAAAGGATTAGAAATTAGGTGCAACTGGAGCTGATGAGAAGAGTAATTAACAATTACTCTTGATATAAAATGACTAGTATTGTTGCAATCTGTGTCAAAGCTGCATAAATAGACGTAATATCAGAACCCGTTCTGCATGGGCCAGAAAATGATGTTTGCCACCCTCATGACTGGGTATTTTACTTCTCACTTGTGTGTTTCTTGACACAGGCATTTAAATCACTTCTAACAGCTCAGAGTTCAGATGAGCAACTTTCTTCCCTTGGAGAACTCATATATCAGGTATTTAAGTGAATGTTTCTTGATGAATTATTAAGATCACTGTGATCTTGCAAATTATCAATGTCCAACAATAAAGGTTTTATGATTTTTCAGATTAATAAACAATATATCTCATACTAATTAAAACAAAAGAAATGAAGCAATATCTATTATGGATGAGTTTTCTTATTAAATCTGCATATATTGCAGTGCCACTACAGCTACAGTGCTTGTGGACTGGGTTCTGATGGAACCGATAGGCTAGTAAAACTAGTGCAGGAAATGCAGCACAGTAAAGTATCTAAAGCTGAAAATGGAACGTTGTTTGGGGCAAAGATTACTGGGGGAGGCTCTGGTGGAACAGTGTGTGTTATTGGGAGGAACTGCCTACGGAGCAGTGAACAAATTTTGGAGGTAAACTTTTTATTCTGTGTTATTGATGAAAAAAGAATTAGAAGTATATTTCTTTATTTCATGGTTTTCTCTTTTAGTGGGTGTGTTCGACCATCACATATTGCCCCTTTGAGCCAGTACTTTTTTTTTGGGGTAAAGGGAAGTAGAGGCCACACCCAAGGGAAAGACGAAAGACCTGTCTATCAATGGTTATCTCATGTATTTATATACAACACAACACGACACAACTCAGCCTTATCCCAACTAAATGGGGTTGGCTACATGGATCATTTTCTCCAATCAATTCTATTTAAAGCCATACATGATTCCAATCCTAAGCTATACATGTCTTTCCTCATTATTTCTCCTAGGGTCATTTTAGGCCTTCCCCTATCTCTTTTAGCTTTTTCAATTTGAAATATATCATGTCACCACCCATTTCTGGATACGGGCGTGATACCCTGGTTGCTTAGCAAGGACCCAAATCACCTAGGATCACACGCATGTCGTGAACCACCAAACCACCATACGACAACACACATAAACAATATCCACAATAATCAGAGTAAAAATAAATAAAATATAGAAGCAGAAGTATTAACGTAGATCAATAAAGTATCTGATGCCAACCGATGATAATGTAAAATTAATTACAAGTGTTACTTTCAAAATTTGTACTTCAAAACATAATCCATAATATCCAATAATTATACAATAGATCAGCAAAAATCCTAGGTATAGACTATGCAGTCTATCTACAGTATCTCTAGGGTGGTGCCAGCTCAAGGGCCAAAGATACAGTTGCTACAGACACAGTCCTCGCCCTCGTCTCTCCTCAAGGGGCTCCTCAGCAGTACTGGCATGGTTTGAATCAACAATGGGGGAGTCCATGAAGTCAGCAATAAAAAGAGTACCTGCATCAGAATCTGAAAAGAAGTATCGATATAGGGTGAGCTCCCATCCCAGCTCAATGAAGGGTCAAACCAAATGCACATGCACATGAATGCAAATATGTGATTCATTAATTAGGTCTGGTGTAATGATCTGACAGTGCCCTCTTGCAATTCACCACAGGACTTATCTGCGGATCCAATACTCATGCACTGGAAAGAGGTATAGGGTCCTGGAGGGAAAGAGGTACAGGGCCCACAGTCCAGGACTGTGACCCTACACCCCCATGGATGAACCACCACGTATGATCCTCAATTAGTGGATCGTCACCCCCCAGTATAGGCTCCGTCCTAGCATCCTCAATCACTGCCTTCCGGACTCATCCCGTCACCACTATGTAGGTCCATAAGGGAACCTTGGGTTCCGGACCCTCCCTCTTTATCGAACCTATTCCAATACATAACCTCCTATTGGCAAAGGTTCAGGCCATGGTATGAAATCCTAACCACAATCATCTAAATGTTGGCACAACATATAAAGAGGACTACACTTCAGCAAAGAACCCTGACCCCAGTCTCGTTGAGCATCATGCCTCCACTAGAGTGCTAGCTATGCAAACTTGGGTCCATATGGCCCATGCGTCACCAATCCTTCGGTGCATGCACACTATACAAACTAACACTCAACAATCATCATCCAACATGTTATTGTATTGCAATGCATGAACAGTATATAAATAATTATCAATGTCATGTTATCAACCACACACATACAATCATGCATTAATAGTCTTATTAAGTCTAACGGAACCCAACCCCTCACCTAGTGGCGAGATAAGCAAAAGAACTGAAGTCAGCTAAAGACTTCGCTTGGAATCCTACGTAGATTTCCCTAAGCCAATGCATAAGTTTTATGATTAGGTTAGAATCTTATTACCCAAGGTCATCTAACCTATAAGTCCTTTGTGTGGGTTCCAAGGCAAGCTGGGAACCTTCCAGTCAGATCCCAAAGGAATCAAACACTTAAATGGGCTATCTGTAGATTTGCCAGAGGAAGTGAGCTCGGAGGAAGTTTCCTGTCGGGTCATATTAAGCGCGGAGGAAGTTTCCCCCAGCTTAAATGGTCTATTTGCAGGTTTGCTGGAGGAAAGGAGCCTGGTGGAAATATCTGCCGGCACCTATCCACCAGGTGGATTATACTTAGCTCGGAGGAATGTTCCTCCGGTTTACATTGCCTTCTAAGCCTAACCGGCAGAAGGGAGTCCGGTGGAAAGTTCATCCGGGTGATATCCGCCACTCGAGTTTACTTCCTTATGAAGGTACTGGAAGCACCCGGCGGACAAATTCTAGTTGGAACAATTTGCCGGCTCTGTAATCATGTGAGTGATTATTGAGGCTACCAAGTGATAAAGGGACAGCCGGTGGATGTTGGCCTAGAGGTAATATCTACCGGTATAGATCCGTCGGCTTAGCCCAAATCATAAAGGTATAAGTGTGGGGTCAGCTGGTAAATAATAGCCCGGTGGAAGATTCTGCCAGCTACATCTGCCGACTTGAATCCTGTATAACCAAGACGGAGCCAAGTGCAAGGGCTAGCCCCTATCCGCCGGCCGAGCCTGATAAATTGTGTTTAGCCGTGTTCTTGGTCCATTCCTTGAGGAATCCATCCCCAATGGCTTCCCAAGCCGTTCCATTGATGGGGAATCCCTTATTTAGGGTACCCATTGAGTAGGTTTTCATGGTTTACTCATTAAACCTTGGTTTTCTAGGTTTGTTTTAATGGGGGTTGAGAGGTGTTTCCATGGAGGAGAGGGTACTTACTTGTAGCCCTAGAAGGGAATGATTTACCCTAAGTTGGAAGTCCAATGGCTAGTGAGGGTTGCTTGTTGGAGCTCCAAGGTCTTCACTCCTTCCAATAGCATTATGGGAGTGAAGGCCACTATTTATAGTGGAGAGAGAGCCAAATGGGCTGACTTTAAGTCAACCCACGGGCTGAACCGGTGGATAGCAACCGGTCAATGTTGTCACCGGCTTACATCCACCAGTTGGGGCAAAAAGCAACCTTCGGTGCTACTTTCAACACCCAACCTCATGGTCTGCCTTAGGGGTTCTTCTAAGGCCTCTTTAAATGAATTCCACACTAAGGTAAATGTTCTTACCTAGGCGTTGTGTGCGTTGTCCAGCTCCGGTTTGGGTCCTACCATTGATAGTGTGAAAGACCCAGCATGGGAAAAATCCCAATTGATGGGGGATTTTGGGTGCAGATCTTACAGATCACTTTTCCGTACTAGTGCATTAGAGGCCTCCGTTGCACATGTCATGCCACTTCAAATTGAGATTCTTGCAACTTATCGAGAATTTGGACAACTCCAAGGTTTGCTCTAATTTCTTCATTCTTTATTTTATCTTTTATAGTTTTACCATTTATCCACCTCAACATCTTTATTTCAACCACACTACAAACCTACGAACCCAATAGATATCCAAATCAATGGGCATAGATTCTTTTTTGCACGTACAATAAGTGCCGTAGGAGTCTCATAAGTGGATCTCACAAATTGCTGTATAAATGGCTATAGCAAGGCTTCCTTCTGTAGCCAGAAGAATCAGATTGATTAAGGACGACTGTAACTTCAATGCATAATGGAGATGCCTAAGTAGCTCTAGATAATGGCAGCAACTCTACTCTCCCTCACCACCCCCCCAAAAAAAAAAAATGTAATGTCCAGCACCCCAATGTTTACATGGGCTCGACTTTGGCCTTTATGATTGTGGAGGTACCCGGTTGAATGCCCCGGTGGGCATGTTTTCCCAGAAGAGTATTCAGTTACTTGTAGTTTTTTATGGCAAGCCAGCATGGTTTCTCTGAATTTGTTGACATTTAAGTGGCTCTCTCTCTCTCTCTCTCTCTCATGCTTATCAACTTACTGATTGTTTTTCCATTGAACTTTTCAGATTCAACGGAGATACAAAAATGCCACGGGCCATTTGCCATTTCTTTTTGAGGGCTCTTCACCCGGTGCTGGAAAGTTTGGGTACCTCAAAATTCGCCATAGATTTACTCCGGGCCAAAGCTAAGATGTTTAAATTTGTTAAGCATGTAGAATCATTAAGATATCCATCTAACGCGAAAATCTAGAACTGTAATTATATTCCAGCTTGTAGGCATATATCTATTTTTACCTTTTCCCTTGGTACTACCACTTCTTGGTAGATTGTAAGTGCTTCTATGAAGCACTACTCAATTGGCCCCCCTCTCTTATGCATATATTGAATAAAATCAGAAATCAGTGGTGTGTAAACCTGGACATTTGTTTAACATATCATTTTGTTAAGTTTTGCCAGCAGTATTAATTTACCAAGAGTCTTTACTCATTTTTCATTTATGATTGCAATTAATTTTTTTTTTAATCGCTGAGATTGCAATTAGTACTTGTTACCTATTGGACAATCATGTTTCCTTCCTCGCACAAGGTGCTTTGTTTGAGATTTCAATGTGGGATCTTCCTATCATCTTCTGAGGAGATATGCTAATGCACATCAATCAATTTTTTTCTTCTAGATAAAAATATCAGTAAAGAGCCCTTAAATCTCATGTAGCTGATTAATAACCAACCGTGATAAATTTAAAAAGAGGAGGAAGCGAGAAGAGGCATGTCACATCTCAATTCCGGCTGAACCAGAAGTGTGAGTGAACCGTTTTCAAATCACGGTTCACATCAGGATCTCAATAGACCGTGTCAACCAACCATTCCAAACAATCTAACACAATCAAAGAGTAATACATAGCAACGGAATCAAAAGAATAAATGAACTGAGTTTTATGTTGTAATTAAAATAATTATCCAAATTATTCCGTCATTTACAAAATTAAATAATAAAATATTACAATGTATTATTTCAAAATAATCATCTCTACAGGAAAACACAGAATGAGCACTCGCATGATGCGTCATGCTCGTCCTCAACAGGCTATGTGTCCAAGGCAGCAACTGTACTGTAAGCTGGGGCAATCATGAAGTCCTCAACGGTATGCTCTGCATCAAGATCTGAAAAATAGAATATATATTCGGGTGAGTTCACAACTTAGCTCAGTAAGTACAAGATCAATGCAACATATAAAATGCATGAGATAACATTACAATTTGGGTCAGGTTTAACTTGCAAAATGCTATGGTAAGGTTTGGTGGCCACCGCACCTCTATGCACGAGAGTGTGAGCACACCCAACAGTCAGGCACCAACCACACTACTGTTGTTGCCCCACATCACTCACTTCAGTATAGAGATAGGGCTCGAGTCTGACGGATAGGATGAACTACAATCCCACGTCCTCCCCTTGATACCCTATACCGTACCAATACCTAAACCCTATTGGCAAGGGCTTGCAAGTGGGTTCCGTTTCTAACCAGTCCTATATGTCAATACAGTATCTATGGCCCTACACCAGCACAACTCCTTAAAACATAGAGATAGGGCTCGAGTCTAGTGGGCAGGATGAACCACAATCCCACGTCCTCCCCTTGATACCCTATTCGCACCAAGTCTGCTAAGGTGGATGGTGATACAAAAAAGGTGTTAGTGTGTGGATATATCCAGGGCTCCACTCTCCTTCGCATTCCACACACCAACTAAAAACATCCACATGCCTAAACATTCAACAACCTAGCATATGAAATGCATGAACAGATAATAATAATTTAAACAACTACAATGGCATGTGAAATGCACAAACATCAGATAATCAACACAGATATAAATTAATCACAACGGTTTACTGTTAATTAGTTAGTTAGGGTTTGGGGTCTTGTCCCTTACCTGACACATGATAACAATTCCATACACCGTCACAGGATCTACTCACGCTGTCTACAAGTCCTACATAGTCATACTCATAAGTTAGAATTCATTTATTAAAGTCACAGTTGGTCAGAACCATGTTTGGCCAAGCAAACAGGGCTCGAAAGACATATCGATCGTGGTACCGGTCTCAGTAGAATGAGACCGGTATGTGCCTGCGGTATATACCGATCGCACTCTTGAGTGAGACCGGTATACCGCAGGCCCATACCGCAGGACTTTGTGTCCAACCGGTATGTTCCGCGGTTTGGATCCGAGAACCCGATCTCGGATCTCCCTTCCTCGTCGGTCATCGACTTGGTTTATAGGGTTTCTCCTAACCCATTCTAAGGTCCAAATACTCTATTGGCCTTTTAGGTTTCGACTAGAATGTCGTATCATACCCAGATTAGATCTAAATGAGAAAACTAGGCTTTATTGAAAGTCCTAGGATTTTGGATCGTTGCGCCGCTTCACGGCTCCAACCGAAATCCTATCATTACTAAGAGGATTGAGCACTTACCGGCGGTGTTTGTCGGTTGGCGGCATGCTCCTCCAACGGAAATCTTCTTCTTGAACGGTCTCCTCCCTCCTTGCTCCTTCTCAGATCTCTTCCAGACGGCTAGGGTTTTGGGAAGGATCCAAGGAGGGTCATGGTGCCTATTAATAGTGGAAGACCGTTCTAGGAAGGTTTTCCCGCGGTTAGAACTTTTTGGATTTCGATTCGGAGTGTGGGACCCACTGGAGTCCGTCTCCGACTAAAAATACACATATCGGTCGCATATACCGGTCTCACTCAATGAGACCGGTACAGTGAGACCGGTATGTAAAATTTATATTTTCACACATCGTTTCTCATATCTGGATCTCGTAGTTCGTCACCCGACTTCGTCTTCTGATCCGGTTATGATTAGAAACCTGTCACCATATAAAACTATGAATTAGATCAAATTTTCAGAGCATGGTTCTTACAAGGCCGTTTAATAAAGCATCAAGAAAACCATACAATTCATTGCTCAGCAAACATATTATGTATTAGACATGAATTTATGTGCCTGGACCAATTTGATGGTGGTTCTCCAGCTTTCCCTCTCGCGTGTTTTAGGTAAGTAGGTGCATAGTCGTAGGGATAATTATTATTTACTGAATTCAGTTGGTGGTTGGTTATTCAAATCCATGTTTAAAATTTTCTGATAAAAATCAGACGAAGATGGCAGAGGCATGAAGGAGTGGGAGCCTGGAAATTGCGACTCCCTAAATCATAGAGGCTCTAAAGGTTAAATATATTGTGACCTTTCATTTTATCACAAACTCCAACCCGACACTAATCATCATCAATCTTTTCCTCCTAAACATGTGTATGAAGCAGTTGCAAACAAGATGAAGATTGCCTACCTTTGTAAGCCCAATCCCAACGGTTGGAAGCAAGAGTTTTTGCGGCTCTGCCTATCCACAACCCCAACATTCTTGAAGATTCTTGGATTTTACTAGTGTTGGACAGTGTGTCCATCAAATCAATGTAAATGATTTAATATTGATTAAATATGCAAGATAATAATGGGTAGTTTATCCTTAGGTTTTCACCTAAAAATTGTACACAACGAAGGGCAGGACTAAGCATTTTGTTCATATGGTAGTCACACTGTGCTCTCAAGTAATGGAGATTTCAGGCACTAATGTGAGTATACATATGTGTGTATATTGAATTGGATCCCTTGAGAATGTTGAATGGATTGCTCTCATTTGTGTAAGGAACAAGTTTCTCATTATTGAATAACAGCATCTTCTCAAATGAAGCATCCATTTAGTTGGCCAATAAAAAGCAATTTTTCGGGGATTTTGCTGTTTGGCCTCTAGACTTAGGCTCCCTTTGGTTCAATTTTGATTTCACATTGTTTTCATAGAGACAATTTTGAAAATAATTTTGGTCAAAATTGAAGTTTGTTTGATTGCATCAACTGAAAATAATTTCACGAATAAAAAATAGATTTGATAGTCCACTTTTGAGAATAATTTCACGAGGAAGAAATTCATTGGGATAAACACATGCAAAAAGGAAAAGAAAAGGGGAAAAGAAAAAGGGGAGCAAAGAACAGATAAAGATGCACAAGACGAGGAATTTCAGTCCTTTCCTTAAGTGATCCATGGTTCCATAAGACAAAGATTGTTCCAAATAACCAAAAGAGAGGGAATCTTATCTGCATACTGGCTTGAATCGCTCCATGGTTCTAGATTGGATTCCTCTTGATGCATCCATATCACTGCCCTGGTTGATGAATGGTGAACAGGAGAGTTGTAGCTAGAAGAAGAAGAAGAAGAAATGGAAGGGGAAGAAAGAGAGTTGTAGAAACAGAGCAAGAAGAAAAGAACGGTTAGATTTGGGAAAAAAATTTTAAAACAAAATTGGGGAGAGGTGTGAGGTCTGAATGAAGATTTAATCCCACAACAAATCATAGGTTGTCTGGGTCCGAGTCCGAAATGTTTGTTGACGAGTCCAGTCCAATCTACTCTGTCAAATAAAAAAAATATCCCATTTGGGCCTTCAACTGCCATGCCTTTGTGTCTTCCAAAATATTTTTTCCAAGTTTGGTATTTCTTCTTATTCCATGTGCGCAGTCAATTCTGACTCTAGTGATTATTTGGATGATGAGCCATTTCTTGAACTTCTATGCCACCTGGCCTCTTGAGAAAAGAAAGTCCAACTTGTTTGGGAAAATTCAAATGATCAACCTAGAAACACAAGAGTATTCTCAAGAGATATATGTTGAAGAGGCTATCAAATTGCTTGACCTACAAAGAAATTCCATGAAATGTTCTAAGGAGGCATCGGACAGTCACAAATCATACAAGCGGTTCAACCAATCTTTACAAAACGAGTTGAAGCTAGGTGTTTCTAGCAAGTCATAGCCTGTGGATTGGCTTAAACACTTCTTCAATGAGTCAAACTACATTTGGACTTGATTCCTAGATGATGTCGGGATACATAGGCAATTCGGAGAGAACTTGGTCCACCTTTGTTTCAAACTTGTTTTCAATCTTATTTCATATATTCGATTCAAATATTGTTTTTAAATTGGTTCAAATTGGTTCAAACCTTGATTAAAATCATTGCTTTAAATTTTGGTGTCAGACATTGTTTTCATCTTCGTTTACCCGGTTTTCCATCAATTGTTCTTCTTCGAACTACATACTTGGCAATTTGTCAGATTGGCTGATTGATCCGTTATCCAATCATAATTTTGGTCCCCACGCATTAAATATATTTTCTTTATTTGTTTTAGAACATGCTTCACGGGACCTAGGATAAAAGAACTTGGCAATTTGTTTTAGGATCCTTCACAACCATAGTCAACTATTGACCCCCAAATGTCAGAACAATAGAGTATAAGAAATGAATGGTATGGGAGATCGATTTTCGGATTAGACAGTTTGGGTGCTTAACATCATTCCAAATTGTAACTTGGACGCTTACCCAGTCTCTGAGGAGACAAAAGCTTGATTTATGGGTTATGAGTCATAAATGACCCACCTAGTGAGACAACAATTTTAGACGTTTTAGACCTTAATTTAGGTGGCGACTCCAAATTTATTTTCATCCATTGGCATGGGTAGACGAGGTCAAAGGTGAAAGCTTGCGAACTCATCTTTAGGAATACCCCTATGATTGCATCAAATCCAACACTTTCTTTCGATCTAAAAAGAGAGGACCTGAAGGGAAAACCCTATGGTCCTCACTCAATGTAAGCTTCAATTTTCCACAAAGTCATAGATTACAGTCCCATAGCGAGGACCTGAAGGGAAAACCCTATGTCCTCACTCAATGTAAGCTTCAATTTTCCACAAAGTTGTAGATTACAGTCCCATAGCAAACTCCAAGCAGTTGTTTTACTTCATTTTCATATATTATCCCATCTCCCAAGGGGAAAATGCATTTCTTGATGCTCAGAACTAAAACCATGGAACAACTATTATCCAAGGTTGAGAATATGAGGATAAAGACCTCAACAGTTTCTTTCCCTTTTAACTTCAATATATCTATTGTCATTTAGTTAGTAACTTTCAAGTTTCAAGTTTCAAGTTTCTTGTTCTTTTAACTTCGAACATATCCATTGTCATTTAGAGAAACCATTAACTACCAAGTTTCAAATCTCAAACTCCTAATCATTCTTGAGGGAATAAAAAAAATGCGTGAAAGGTCAAGTTAAGAAAATTATAGAAACCCTAACCTCACAATGGAAAACATCACATTCCTCTCGCAAGTGGCAATCGATCGAGATTTCATATCAAAGAAGAGGTGTAACAGAAAAACATTTCCCCCTTAATATAAATTTCACATTTCCCTTGTAATCAAACAAAATTGGGTGATAACATTTATAATCCTAGAATTCATGGCAAGGGAACACACCGTCATCACAAGGTGAAAGCAGGGTTCAATCCCATGGCAACCTTACCTGGATTCACATCGTATGGATTCACACAATCTGGATTCACATCGTCTCCTCCCAGTGGTTCTGGGAGGACGTGGCAACCTTACCTGGATGGCTGACACGTGGCTCTCGGGTGGATCCAAGACCCACGTTCGAGCTGACACCCCCCGTCGGCTTGGCTTGTCAGTTGGGTGTCAACTGGAACGTGGGTCTCGGATTCACCAAGAGCCATGTGTTGATCATCCGGATAAGGTTGTCGCTGTTCTTTTAGAACCATTGGGAAGAAAGGATGCGGATCCCATCTCAGTTATGAAAACTGAGATTTTACCAACCGAACGCAACGACAACCAAAAACACTGGGAGAGAGCATTCCTGAAGGTATGTAATTACATTCATGTCGGTGGACATCCCCAAGCACATTATAGACATTGGAGGTACTTCCCATTCTTAATTTTCAATTCAATTGACGTTAAAATCAACATGTTCATGGTAACTCAAAGCATATTTTGCTTCGTTGCTCTCATGTTTTTGCTTGTCCTACTCGTTCTTGGCCAACCATCTGTCCATCTACTACTGATATCCCCAATTTCATTTCAGTCATTACTGACCCTTGCAACTTTTCAATGGATCAACCTTCAATTTCTGCACCAAATACTGATGTTGATCATCTCCATCAGTTCCTTCCATCCTCTCCTTTCACTCTTCAAGGGAAAACCATCTAGCTGCTTACAAGAGGAACACTGATTCTGTTTTCAACTTCCAAATGACTCTGAAGCCTTACATGTGGAAAGTAGCAAAGAGTAATCACTTATGACATGTGGAAAGTAGCAAAGAGTAATCACTTATGACATGTGGAAAGTAGTCAAGGATCAGTCAAATCACACTAATATACAAGGGCAAGATAAACCTTCCACACAAAAAGCAATGACATCTGCCATTATGCAGAATGATCAAGGGTGAAAAAGACTTTATGCAAAGATAATGACATCAGCAATAAACATACCTATAAATACTTTCAATCGATAAAGTCAAATGAGGACCATATTTTAAGAGTTTTGTGTCACGACTCGCGACTCGCTACATAGATTTTCCGTCTACGTGACCCACAGGCTAGCATATGGGTTGGCTCATTGGACTAAGAAAGGTCCATTGAAACTCTCTACACAATTAAGGGTATAGAAACCTTCTAAAATCCACTTGTACATAAGAGTTTTCTACAGTTCTATACTAACGAGATAAAAATATTCTAGACTTCTTACAAAAATATTCCTAACCGTTAGATAAGAGGCATGTGTATAGATCCTAACCATTCGTTGCCTATAAATATGTCTAACCTTATTTGGCCAAGGCATTATGCACTCAAGCAATCAAGCAACTTTGTAAGAATTCATTTGCAATAGAAATTCTTTTTTCAAAGTTCTCTCTTGTATACTCTCTTCTTTTTGTAAGGAATTAGACTGATTTAGTGCTTCAAGAGGAATTACGAGCAACTAAGTGCTGCACAGTTGACCCACTCAGCTCGACCTCAGTTTAGTACTTTACCATAGCCCTCCTACTATGCTTAAAATACAAAAGATCAGATCTAAGCCTAATTATCTGAGCACTGGAATCCTAACTCAAGCATTGCAGAAGTGACAGGACACACAAACCCGACTTCACCTTTACCCTGTTTTATCATCTGCTGGTCGGACCCACAGTAGATGACTCCAGCACGGATTCTAGCGGCAACAATCTGTAATGGGAACAAACTTATATAAAGATAAGTGCACAATAGCTACAGCCTGAACAGCTACATGATTTCAATACCCATCAAGAATTATGTCTCAAAATTAACCTTGGGACTTCCCCTTGGCTGCAACATTGTAAGTGCCATAAGTAGCAAAAGCTAACCCACAACCCAAGATGCAGAGATCCAATGCCCTCTGCCATGAACGCATTGACCTGCCGCAGAACATGAGATGAAAAGTCGTCGGCAGGACAAAGGATAGCAGCGCGCTCACGGTGCTCCCGACAATCGACACAAACACACCGAAACCCGGGACTGCTGATGCCACCACTGCGGCAATCAACACCATAAGGGCTCTGCTCACATACACCACAAACCTCTCTCTTCCCCCTCCTCCACTTGAAGGGTAATGGCAGAAATTTTGAAACCAGTCACTCTTTTTCAGCCTTCCTTCTATGATCTCATGAATAGGATGCATCATGATTGGGAAAGTGAACGTCAACCCCACACACAGCCCAATCTTGACAGCCTTAGAGGTCCAATCATTTGGAAGATTGAGTGTTATAATATCTCTAGTCTGATCACCATAAGCTAAGTATCCTAAGAATCCAAACAACACATACACAAGCGTTATCCCTGAGAAAGAAATTGCAAGAACCCATGGAAATCTCCTCCTCTCTCTCATCGACGCCTCTAATGCCAATGTTAAACCAAAACCTTCATAACAGAACACCGCAACCCCTCCAGCGAATGGCAATGCAGTTAGGCTCGTTATGGTTTTTCTCTCAGACAAACCGTCGAACAGTTGCAGGTCTTGCTTGACCACGATCGCCATGGCCAGGGCATTACAGACATCGGCAAAGATACTAGATGGGGCGAGCGCAGAGAGGGAACGAATCCAAGAAAGAGCAATTTCGATTGGGACAAGAAGAAAGACGAAGGAAGAGAAGCTGAGGTGGTGGTTTCTGAATATAGACAACAAGTTCTGGCTGATGAAGATCAGATAAGCTACAGCACCTCCGAATTGCGAGAGAACTACGAGGAACTCAGTTAGATACCGACCTGGTCTTCCAAAGGCTTTGAAACCCAGATCGCCATATGTATGAATTTCATCAGATTCATCATCAGAAGCTAATTTGTCCTTGCACTGAACAAGGAGAAGCATACAGTAGTAAATGGTAATAGCAGCGATGGTAACCCCGAGAGCTCCAGCGAGCCAACCTGCAACCCTGAAAGCATAAGGGAGGCCTAAAACGCCGGTGCCGATGATAGCAACGATTATGTTTCCAAGGGTTTGAGCCCATGAAGAAGTCCCTGTGGTTGAAGATTTGAGCAGAGGAACTTCCGCTGCTTCCTTTGTCATCTGTGACAAAGATAACCAAGTTGAGACTCAAGATGAAACAACTCTCAACTCAATTACCCATCAAAATCTGAAATTGTCAAACCTGTGCATGAGTGAATGATCGACGGATCTGAATCAAAAGATTTATGCTCCGTTATGGGCTTCTCCTGTTTGGATTTGTTGTGAGGAAGGAGATAGATTTTGAAGAAATAATTTTGGCTGCCACTTAGTTGAAATCGACTGCAGATGTGGTCCAAGGCATGATCTTTTTGGCGCACATCAATTTGTCTTTTGAGCCAATTCAAGCATCAACCCAATCTAATCATGTAGATGATAAGCATGGGGAACTGTATCTGCATAGAACCCACAAAGCTGACTAGATGATAGACGTGAATAACTGCGTTGGTCGGTTGGTTGTGTCCAGTTGTGAGAAAGGATTCGCAATTCAATTCGAACCGTTCAGTAAATCCGAATCCAATTTTGAATGCGAATAAGATTGGGATGTGAATTCTGGTATCGCTCAAACGAATCCGATATCCACCCCGATTAGATTAAGTGGGTAAGTTGAACATAATCTAATACAGAAATATTTTTTTTATTTTTTTATTTTTTTATTTTTTATCCTTCCCCTCAAACAGTGTGCAATGAAACACCTGGAAAATTTTAGCAGACACAATTCATTGCATGGTTATATAACCCAAGTGAGTTCCATTCCTTCTGTCATCTGATTTCTGTCTATTTCCCCCACAAACAGAGGTTAAGGCACAATAAAAACCTTTAGCAAATATGCCCAAAATAGTTTTAGGAAACAAAAAGAGTTTCCAGGGACGAGCCCTGCGTTGTTTCTTCTTTTTCTTCGTTTCTTCTCGTGTCTCTCATGGACCTCTATCTTTATTTCTCTTCTCATCAGAATTAGGTTTTCAACCCTTGTCCTTTATAATTCTTCTGAAAAGGATTTACATCCTCTCCACCCAGTGATTCGGGAGAAGGGAGATGCTCCTGTTAGATGACCAACATGTGGAGCTCAGGTGAATCCGAGCCCTCTATCCTAGCCGACATCCCCTGTCAGCTCAGCTTGTCAGTTCGGTCTCAGCTTGGATAGAGAATTTGGATTCACCCGAGCCCCAAGTGTTGGCCATCGCCACCTCTCCTCCCGAATCTCTAGGAGGAGAGGATTTGAATCCCTTCTGAAAAGATGACTGATAACAAATTTAAGAAACCAACCTTCGGTCATAATCTTCTTTCTTGTCAATAATTATATTTTTGTTTTTCCTTCTTCTTGTCCTTTTTAATAAATATATAAAATTATGATGTCGTGTAAATCTGTAATTCAATGTCTTCTTTTCGTACCTACATTTTTGTGTGATGGTCCCGATGGATACTATCTATTTGCTTTCGAATTGGATTTTGACTCGGATATCTGGTTAAAATTTGAATTCAAATACTGTAATTGGTAAATGGATTCAAATTTGGATAATGATGTATCTGATTCGAATTCGATCTGTTTACATCTATATTGTAGGGCTGTCAAAAACCTAAACCCCACTGGTTAAATTGATCTGGTCCAATCGAAAATGATTGATGTTTAGAGCCACGATCTTAGACGATGTACTAACCGATCGTTTCAGTGTTGACCAGAAATCGAAATGGTAAAAGTGATGGTTAACGTATTCAAATTCGGATAATGGTATATCTGATTCGAATTTGATCAGTTTACATCTCTATTGTAGGGGTGTCAAAACCTAAACCCTGCTGGTTAAATTGATCCGGTCCAATCGAAAATGATTGACATTTAAAGCCACGATCTTAGACGATGTATTAACCGGTCATTTCAATATTGATCAGAAATCGACATGGTAAAAGTGATTTAAACTGATCTAGATTGACCGACTATTGGCCAGTCAAGTGGCACTGTGCTTCTCTTAAGTGTCTAGTCCTCTTCTATAACTTATGTATTGTTAGCATTTTCCTTCTCCGACTGACGTGGGACTAAGTTTTTTTTATACTCTATACACTCTGCTATCATCATGGTTTTAGTCACACATTGACTAGCGACTAAAGATTAAAAGGAATGAAAGTCAAAAAATAAGGGTCATTGGTTGTGTATTGTTCGTTACGTATTGGTTAGAAATCTATGATTTAATCATTCAAAATTTTGTAGAAAAATCTCATTCAAACTTGAATCAAATGGTTATGAACCTGGTTATAGACAGATTTGTACAACCCCCGATTACATTGCTTGCAGCTTGTTTGGTATGAGGCCGATTATAGATTGATAACTAACCGATCAAATATAAACAGTTCAATGTCTAACCTATGAGGGCCCTTTTATTAAACGTTGTAGTCACGGACTCATGATCCTAGGTCTTAAAGTGGCAGGACCGATTAAGCCCATTCAATCGACATCCCACTAGTTGAGTATAAGCACTCAAGTGTCAAGAGGTCATGTACAAGCACTCAAGAGGTAATAGGATCAATTCTCGTATCTTCACATTGTAACACCCTGAGCCTAAGGGTGGAGCACCACAAGATACCAGGACCGACAGGTTTGAGAATAATACTGGAAACTATGCTTGAATTTTTTTTTCTTTTCATCAACTGTAATAGGAACCTTAGCTGAGACATAACACCCTCATGTGTTAAAACTCAAACATTAATCATATTATTCACGATCTGATAACATCAAATTATAGCGAAAGCTACTGTGTGCTAACAAGGGAGAATACCTCCCAAGGTAGCCCTTGTAACATACGTCTAGAATTGAAATATACAAACCACTGTTCTCAATTTTCTACTATTCTTCTTTAAGAGTTAATACATTTATACAAATGATAACTCATTCTTTAAAATATATACATTGTACTTAACTATTGAAGGGGAACATTTACTAATCTTAGAAATGTTATTGCATTTCTTTTCTCAAAATGTTACTCTTTCACTCATTATCCTTGGGAATCCTAAAACTCATATTGTGCCCTCCTCTGGCAGTGACTGCTCCAGTTCAATGGAAGTTTCTGATATAACCTCTTCTGTCTTTGTTTCATCAAAGGTAAAGGTGTGAGTTCACAGCTCAGTGAAGGATTCACACCCATCTAAGCTTAAACATGTTCATCAAACAACATATACATTGAAAACAATGATATAAAAACAACTTGGGAGAGGGGGGGGGGGGGAGGAGAGGGAGAAGCAAGAGCATATGATGAAACAAGTTGACATCATTCAAAAACATAAATTAAAACTTCATAAAATATCCTACACAAGCAGCATGTGATGACGTGGATTATAATTTCATTATATATCATATACTGGCAACATATGATAGCATACAAAAGTAATGCACATATATTCACAATGATGTATAAACTATCATCATTCTTAATACTTGCTAATGCTTCTTTTTTAAGTACAGACTGTCCTCATACTTGCTAATGTTTCTTTATTTTTCTTCCTTATTTTTCTTTTTCTCTTGTATCCCTTTGACTCAACGGATCGACCATTTCTTGACAGTCACATTGGCTCAATGGATTAGCCGTTTCTTGTCTTTCACTTTGACTCAACGGATTTCCTGTTTCTTGTCCTTTAATGGACTCAACGGATTTTTTGTTTCTTGTCTCTTGTCAACTCAATGGATTTACCGTTTCTTGTCGCTCAATGGACTTAACAGATTTACCATTTATTGTCGTCTTCTTTGGCTCAACGGATCATTGTTTCTTGCCTCAATTACTTCATATTACATCACTTATTTCTTCAGTAGGGTTATGTGGTTTCATGACCTAACGTTGATTTCATAATATCAGTTCTCGTTCTTAAATTAAGTAAGATCACTACATAAGCTGGCTCATTTTTAACTTAACTTTGATCTTTGCATAAGCTGACTTATTCTTAACTTAGCTTAGATCTTTGCATAAGTTGGCAGGTAATGTAATAAAAACATAACCACATGCTTTCATACATCACTGATGATTTCTAAGTATCTCAAAACATCAATCATATACATAACATCACATTTAAGCATAAATAGGTAAGTCCCCTCACTTGGTATACCGCCTCTCCCTCTCCTTCCTACTATATGGAAATGCTCATTTAATTGCTCCCTCAGTTCTCTTGGCCTCAACCCTTTTTTTAATCTGTTTAATTATGATAACATAAACATTCTCTTAGAAAGTTTCCTAACTGCCCTAGAAAAACACTAGTCTTACTGACTTAGAGAAATGACTTAAAAACCCTTCTTATTATACTAAAATATATTGCCTTAATGCCCTAACAAAGGATAGGGGCAAAATGGTCTTTTAACATCTATTTAAATTACTAGCTCATAACTTGGGGTAAAATGATCATTTCCTTGCTGCTGGCCCCAAAGGGCTTGGCTTTGTGGCTGGGCTGGGCAGACTGCATGGCTGTTCTATCCATGCAGCCTGTCCTACCCAGGCTGCTATGGCTTAAGCCCTCTTGGGTCCTTGGCCCTACTTTTGGTGTATGAATTATGTACTGCGGCAGCAGCTTCATTCATTTTTTTTTTCTTATCCTCATACCTCATTTACCTCCAAAATGTACAGAGGCATTATACTATTATCGTACATCCTTCAAGTGCTTCATATACAACATCACTATTTTCGGTCCATTTACTGTTTCTAAGTATATCAGCTGGCCCTTTTCTGTTAACCATCTCAACCATAGGTTATACTAAGTTAATATATTACTACTGTCTTCCATTTTATCCTTCACAACTAGAGTCCTATATAAATCATGAGATTCATTTTCACCTTGTAAAATCAGTACTACAGAGACTGAAATCAGTTTTTTTGGTTAGATAACTTCATCATTTTGGTCTCATCATACCTAACTTCGTATATTTATTCAACCACATGCCTGTTGTCGATGGAATCCACTCAGTGCATAAGATGACGCCATGTATCTGTAGGACAAAAACAAACTATAAGGGGGTGGGATTTACCCCGAGACCATTCCGATGCCAAAGTTAGTAGGTTCCACAAACAAATAGAATGAAACTCTTAGTGCAACACTAGAACTCCTTTAAGAGGGGGTTTCCTGAGATACGGCAGTTCCACTAAGCTTTCCTACTCCCCGTAAGGAAGATAATAGTAAAAAAGTTGGATATTCAGAGGGAACTGGGATAAAGTTATAGTATCTCAAGGTGAAAAATCTCGGATCCCTTGTCATTGATCACCTTCCAGTATTTATAGAACCATATTGAAGCTTCTTAGACAAGCTTCTTTCCACCTACCCCCATCTCCATCACATGGCAGACAGAGAACAGTAGGATCTGATAGCTACAACCCTCTAAGGTGGTGCCTAGATGTCTTATCAGTCGTTTACGACACCCATTTGACCCTCTTCGACCCCTTTTTGTCCACGTCACCCACTTCCTCTGACCACTGTAGCCGTCATTGCTCACTTATCGAGCATAAATCATACTTTTAGTTGATTTGGTCCCTGATGTGGTGACCTGGCAGGTCAAATCCGCCTATATGACATTTATGGTTGTTGTCGGTATTTATGAACATTAATGACATAGCAATTAATGTTTAGCTACTTCCATCAATCTGTCTAATCACCATCCTTTTGCTCAGTGGGGGTCAAATTTGATCCCATCCCCCAATTGCTATTAGAGCAGATTCTCCCTTGTCCGTACGTTCTTAGCTTAGATATGCGCCATGTGTACTCGTCTTTATTGACACCTCATCAACGGTCTGCATCCGGAATCTCTTATCAACGGTTTAATTTAGCTCGGGAATTATTTTCCCCAACAATGCCTGTCTCTCTAATCTGACATCAAACACATTACTGCTCTTGCTATTGTACAGTAGTTTTTACAGCAATGGTAACTCTTTTAAACTCCTCAAATTTACTAACTCATTGCTTAGATCATATAACCTTCAACAAGAGTATACTGCCCTTCCATTAAAGATCATGTTTTACCAACTCAGTTCACAAGTTTTTATTTATCTTGTTGTCCATTCAATATTCCAAATGTTCTTGTCCCAGGCCATGTTTTCTAATTCCAGTCCATTATAAACATATTTTTGATTAAGTGAGTTTTATGATGAACTTGATATAACACTGAGAGGGGGGTGAATCAATGTCTGAATTTTTTCCTTGATAATTTCACTGCTGCCCATAGTTGATGGAGATCTAATTTTTCACACACACATAAGCGCATGCAAATCTACATCGCTACCACTCAATGGCTAGGTTTACCAGATTTGCACACCGACCCTGCAAGCCATTCCACGCACTCCAAAATATATCAGAAAAATAAAACAATGAACACAGAGATATTACGTGGTTCACCACCACAGTGTGGGATGGCTAGTCCACGGAGTAATGCACAACGGGCTCCGTATTTACTCAATACTCAGCTTTTAGTTTCTAACAAGACAAGAATACTAATCCTAGGTTTTCCCAGCATAAAACTGAGAGGGCGTAACAATGCCAAGATTCAAGCTTAACAGCCAGTGTCCAGCATCCACTGAACACACCACGCTTAACCCGCACCCACGGGAAGCAAATAACAATTTTTTAGGCTTATAATAATGCCTTACAATTTTCCCCCACTAGCTAAGCATTCAACAATTTTCACCTACATTAGCATACAATATATTGAAAGCATAAATAGATAGGGAATCGAAAAATCTCACAAACAATGCTTCCAATGGCAGACAATATCTCTGAAGCTTCACACTGCTCTCAGAAACTCTTCAACAGCCTTCAATGATGATAGAGATCGATTCACAGAGCACACCTTGTTCACAAGCTTCCAATCTCTTTCACACAACCCATAATCACCATGAATGTAAGCATAAAAGCTCTACTGACCTCTCAAAGGGATTTAGCACTCCATTGATGCACAGAGAAGAAGTAGTTGATGATTGATCACTTCCACAGGGTATGAAACCCTAGAAAATCTTTTGTCTGCCTTCAAAATGTTCTTTTCAACTTCTCTCAATGTTTTCACGACTCCCAACACCTTCCAATAGAAAGAGCATCGAAAAATATGAAAACTGCAATTTGAACGGACTGATTTAGAGCTCAGATGATTGACTTATGTAGGTTTGAAGTTCAACCAATCAGAAAATTTCAAAAAGCATCTTCTAAGTCATTCCCATGCGTTGTCGAACGCTGATTGGGGTTCAAGGGATCTTCAGTAGAGACCGTCAGATTATCTTAAAAAGGTGGCAAACAGTCTTGACCGTCAGATCTGCATATACTGCGTCATCGAACATCAGAGAGACTGACAATCATTCGATCTGCATCTTCTCTCCGCCACACTATGCATGCACCACATGGAATCATAGACTGGTTTTCATGTGGCACGATACACACATTTAAGTTGGGCACAGCTAACCAGAAGGCGCGGGAGAATCTCGACGCGTCGGCTCCGAGACACTATAGCCCTCTTTCTTTTTAGCCATTAGATGAGAATCTCGCATGCGTGGCTGCTTTTAGGAGGCAGATTTCGGATCTTCTTCATATTTTTCTTCCTAAAAAGCCCCTCAACTTTCTTTGAAAGGACCTCTGTAACCAGAGGTTCATTAACAAACTATGTAAAATGGATTTCTTCCCAAGAGAACTTCTCTCTAAGTTTTTTTATCGATCAACTTCTCTCTCTCTAGAAACCTCATCAAACAAGTGATGGGCATTCGGGAGAGCTACGCACATGCCATGCTCGCCCATGCCATGCGCAACAATGGGCCTTGCGGGCCTTGCTGCTTGCGGGCCTGCTACTGCAAGGCATGCCATGTGCTACTTGTGCTAGGTTGCCTTGCTGTGGCTTGATGCCAGTGGTGCCTCGGCCCTCGGCCAAGCTAGTTGCCATGGTGGCATGCCACCTAGGCATAGTGGGTCCCACCCATATATTCTCTCTCCTCTTTCTCTCTCTATCTCTATAGTCTCTCTCTACATCTCCTTTCTTCATGTAATGCTTCAAGATACCGCAACACTGTCTCATCATCAAAAACTTGGCCACATCACCAAAAACTGTGCCACATCACCAGTGGAACTCACAAACAATCTCTTTCATCAAACTCAGTGTAGAATGTCATTCTACTTACTACAAGCCATTTGAAACACACTATAAGGGATGTAGAACACTGTAGAATACACATATGAGGTTATTCCATCTTTGCCACTGCACAGACACTCTCTCTCCTCATTTGATTGTATGCTCATCAACTCTGTCACAATCTGCCAAATTGTCAACAATGACAATACAAAGTCCAACATCTTAGTCCATAGGTTTGTTTATATTGCTGTCCAAAAGTTCTCAATGGGTCCTCATCAAGACCTCTGTTTCTTTCTTTAAGTTCCAACGTACAGAAAATCTTGAAAGAGAGGTAGTTCAGTCAACATGTTTTGCTGTCAACCACTCACACAAAACCTCAATAGTTCATTACATTCTTTAAATTCTTAAATCAAGTGTGGGTTCATACTAACCTCTTATTCTTCTTGAATTCTTTGCAGGTCTCAAGGAGTAGCAGCAGCAGCTGTTGGTTCTTTCTTTCCTTCCAACCGAAATGAGCAGGTGAGGCTCCTGTATGGAGCTGCAACACTTCTATTTCTCACTCTTCTTCTTCCCCACTCTCTCATTTGTCCCTCACACTATTCTTGCTAACGGATCGTCCCCTTCTTGTTGTACTCTGTTTTTTTTTTTTTTTTTTTTTTTCTGTGATTCAGGGTGAAAACAGATTGCATCCTACCTCTTTGTCAAATAACCAGCAACTCCTACTACTTTTTCTCCAACCGAAATAAGTGAACTTCCCCTTTCTTATAGCATAGTTCAGTTGCTCCCTTCCTTCACTTCCATCAGTCCATTTCACGGTTCTTATTGCTGAATGGCTTCTTCTTCCTCCTCTTTTGTTTTTCCTTGCTGTTCTTGCTTAGAACCGAACAGCCTGTGTTCTTCCTTCCTCTTTAAATTCTATCATGCTCCCTTATTTAACTTCCTTCCCCTTGCTGCTATTATTTCTCCTTCTTCCTTTACTGTTTTCACTCTTTTTCCCTAAGCACAAGCACTCCTCTCAAGCTGCTATCAAACGTATGAGGAACATAATCTAAATAACTGATTGTGTTATCCTCTCATGTTATATACTTGTAAGAGTTTTAGAATAAATTTCAGCTACCCCCCATAATAGTTTCGAAACATCACCTACCACCCATATTTTTCAAAAAACATCAAATGCACCCAAATAACTGACGGAAGTGACGGAAATGAGTGATAGACCGTTTTAGCCTTTATGTTTTTAATTGAAATTTTTTAAAATTAAAAAAATCCCTAAAATAACCCTGGTCATTTCGGTTAGATAAACAGCCCAATCTTCTTAGAGTTGGACTCTCCTCTACTACGAACTGCACTCTTCTCTACTATGAACTGCTCCTGTTCTCCTCTTCGAAGAGAAACCTTCAATCTGAAGTCCGATTGTGTTGCAATAGCTGCTGAATCTTCTCCGGCACCGGTTAATAGGTAAGTCCCCTTAATCCCCTCTCTTTCCTTTCCTCTCTCCCTTCCTCATCGTTCTCCCCTCTTTCTTCTCCTTCGTTGTTCTCCCATAGTCCCAAAATACAAATGCAGAGTTGAGAGAAGTATATTTGTCGTCCATTACAAGTTCGTTGGAGCTGAACCCTTCTTCCGCCATCATCTACGATGCATCATCTACGAATGGAGCTGAACCCTTCTTCCGCCATCTCCCTTTTCTCCACAACCCTCCTCTCCGGCTAGCATAGACCGTGCTACACACTACTTCCACCATTTCTCCCCATCTGGCTACCCTGTTCCACAATCCCCATCTAGCAAAAGCAACAACGAAAGCTTAATTGTTAACCCCCTTAAAAAAAAAACTAAAAACTCAATAGGAACAGTAGAGAGAGAGAGAGAGATAAACCCTTACCCATCATATGTTGGAGCTGCATCAGCCATGTGTGGTTTATGTTTGTTCATGTGCAAATCGAAAATCGGAAATCAGATTCTGCAATCGTCCACTTGATTGGCCATTGTAGTATTTTCGATGAAGAATTTATTTCGATGAATATTCTGCAATCAGATTCTTTTCATCTTTTGAACAATCTTTATTTTTGAAGTTATTGAATGTTTTTCATAAAACCTACCAATTTTCCACCGTTTGATCCTGTTACCGAGGGTGAACTCGAAACCCATGACTCCCTATTGATCTTGTCGGTCTCTCTTTTTTAACTACCAAAGACAAGTAGTGGGACTCTGATGTGCAGAACAATGCTAAAAGTAGATGCATCTCTTTGCTTTACTTGCAATGAAACAAAATGATATGATTATCTAACAATTGGTAAACCTGATATTATGTCATTTATCCCTTTTTCTATGATTGAATAAAACTGGTTTGTTGGTCCTCTGCACTCCACTGTTGAATAAATAGGAAATTTTTTATGAAGAAATCTTTTTATCAACATGGTCTGAGTTAATTGCATTGTATTGAGAAGATGTATCCGAAGTGTGAAAGTTGCGGTGCCACTTGTATCACACGGACAACTAGCCAGGGAAGAAATGATGGGAGAAGATATTATCATTGCCCCAATTGTAAAAAGTATGTTATGTGGGTTGAGCAGTTTAAGCAGTGCCCATGTGGAGTAGGGCAATGCAAAGTGAGAACTGCCAAAACGACAACAAACAATGGACGGCTATTTTGGTGTTGCCCAAGTTCTACAGGTGTGAGTATTTTTGTAGTCTCATTGGCATTGCAATAAAAATTGTGAGTTTGTAATTACGATCCCCTTTCATTTTATTGCGATTTGAATTAAAGTTGTTTGTATAATTGTGTTGCAGAAAGATAATCCTAGTTGTGGAATGTTTGAATAGATAGAGACAATTGAATGCTCTCTAGGTGAAACCAGCAATAATGCAACTGTGAGTACAGAAGAATCTTCAGAGGAGATAGGCGAAAGCTCGCAGACCTCACCGAGTTATATCAAAGGTTACTTAGAAGGGGTACTGGCAGCGAAAGAGGAAAATTCTAGGATGTTTAATGATCTCCTTCAAGCTATGAAGAAGTTAGAAATGAAAAATCGTGACAGGAGGAAAAAAATAGTTCATTGTGTCTTGTAATTTTTCTTTCGTAAATTGTAGTATGTATGAACAGTCATTTGAAGCTTCTATAATTTTTCCTCCCTCTTGTGTGCCTTTGAAGCTTGTATAATTTTTCCTCCCTCTTGTGTGCCTTTGAGTTGGGCGTTGGCTAAGTAAAAAACAGAATACAAAGTTTCCTTGCCAATAGGGGTTTGGCTAGGTAAAAAACAGAATACAAAGATTCTGACTCCATTTCATGTTACAACGGTTTTTGGGGAATCATAGATTGCGTTTACACTAGTTGCGTTCAATGAAACACAACTGATTTTCATTCCCACACAAGATCCTCCTGTTGGATCCATTCTCAAAGTTAACACTGCTCCAACCACTGACCTTGCTCTAACTGTCATTTTGGGATGCACTATTTATCTAGTCAAGCCAATCTTTTGCCTAAACCTAGCCCAAACCCAGCCCAAAAATCTGCTTTTAACTTCTATTTTCATTTTATTTTTTTCCTTATGTTCTTGTATTAAATTCTGCACTTGCTATCTTCCATAATTACTCAGTATGTTTCAATAGCTAAAAAGACGAAAAACGGCCTCAGTTCTGGATATGTGTTTCTGGGATTTCTGTGGTCGGTAGTGTAGGAGTGATGAGTACCCAATGTTGTCTGCAATACTTCAACGGATATGTCCATCGCACCACTCGCATTCTTCAAAGTGACTGAACAACAATTAAAGCGCATAAACAACAATTAGATGGATCATTCTTTCGTATATGAGGTGGGCATGTTCTTAAACCTCATTCAAGTATTCAGCCAAGATGACTACTGTGGAACAAACAATAAATTCCATGTCCAATGATGCCATTCCTGCCCATGCATCATTTTGTTCCCCTCATTTCAAACTGTCGTAGGCATCAAGAAAATTCAAGATCAAGCAACATCCACTTCCTCAGCACTTATAAATCAAGACTTGGAAGTTTATTTATCAGAACAGAAATATTCTCAGTTCAAATATAAACAAAAAAGAAGAAAACTATAGGATTTTTCTTCTGCCCTTGTCTTTTGCTGTCAATCTCCTAACCTTCAAACTCCTGCAAAACCAATAAGAGAAAGATGAGAACCAAATAAAATGAAGTGCAAAACAATGTTGTAAAATTATTTTCACTCTCATATACGTGTTTTTACCTGTAGGGTTTTTCTTCTTACATGCTTCCGCTGCCAATCTCCTAAGCCTTTCAGCTTTTGCAGCCATTCTTGCTAAGCCTCGTGCCTGGATGGATGGTTTTGGAGACATCCTAGCAGTTTGGGATCTTGTCTGTATCTGAGAACCACTAGGTTCACTTTCACATTTTTTCTACATAATCATATATAAAATAAAGATGGGTTTCATAGAAACTAATGGATATATTCTTTTTAGATATTAAGAAACACAGAAGTCATACCTGTCTAGTATGGGTTATTTTCTGAGATGTTCGTTGAGAAGCCTGGGTTCCTTGCTGTGAAGATTGAGTTCCACCTTGCTGTTTGAAGGCTCCCTTTTACAAGTATGCGTAGGCTCATACATTTTCACCTTAAAAGATCTACCATCGCGATCACGAGCAGCATGTATGCTCCATTGACAACCTTCACTGGCACAAATTGTAGTAACCCTCTTTATTTCATTTTTCAACCTTATGACCTTACACCCTTCTTGGACAATTAGGTCAGTCAAAGTTCTTTTGTATGTGTACACATCCTCAAAAACAGAGCCAACATGAATATTTACCTTCTCCAAGTGATCAATGTCAGCCTCTTTCCCTAGTTGTGCTTTCATCTTCAACTTCTTCTTCTATGTCTAAAAAACTAAGGTCCTCCTCATCATATTCCAACTCCTCACCACCTTCAGAATCAACAGAGGATTGTCTAGTATCCTCTACATCAATGTCCCAGTTGCTATCCAATGGGTCATCCTCATCATCTTCAAACTCTTCTATTAAAATAGATGGTTCTTTGCCCTTGTTCTTCCTCATATCGGTACTAGCATGCTCTTTCTTGCCATCAGTTTGACCAGTTGTATTCTTTTGCTTCTGCTGCCTTTGGTTGCCACTTCTAATACTGTCCAAGTCCTGGGCTGCCTCAAACACAACTATAGGAGTAGTAATGGCACTGCTGGGCACCTCTAGTACAGGCCTACTCACCTCAGTAGGATGTATAATGGAAGTACTAGGAATCTCCTGTAAATCAACTGTACCAACTTTTTCTCCTTCGAGGTCGGGGCCTACCAATCATTTTTGAGTCATAGCCATTGATCTTATAATTTCCCTTTATCGCCTCACCCACTTTGACATCACATATATGCAAGGGAATAACTCTTCTCAGGCTTTTAAACATTTGAAGCACCTCCACTGCTTCCTTATCATTACTAACTCCATAGTAACCATCATCTGGCAATTCTGCCTTGACAGAAAATGTCACAGATCGACCTTTGGGAATTTCACTGAGAACTATACAATAGGAAGTATGTACAAGGTCAATCCAACTAAACATATCAGCATCCACTAACTTTAGCTCAATGTGATCCTGCCAGATGTAGTAAATGCTTTGTTTTTCGACTATTATGGGAGTGCTGTCAATAAGATGAAAAAAATCTTAAGTAGCAATTAAGGATCAACCTAGAGCAATCATGGGTTACAAAACCTATAAAATAATAAAACAAAATGGGTATTATATGATGCTTCAATTGCCATCTAAGAATGTGATTAGAATGACATCAGATGATCCTACCCATCCCATCAGCTTGTTAGTGATGTTGATTACTGTGATAGGATGGACCCACAAGATGGATGGACAGCTTGGATTTATGAGCATGAAAGTTAAAAATATCAGATGGGCTGTTTTATTCTTCTCTATTAGATAGAAGAAACATCATATTTTGCCTCAATAGCAAACGAAGCTCCCATTTAAAGTCAAAATCCCCCACTCCACATGTGTAGTATCTCCTTTCCATATTGAAACCTTTTCAAGTTCTAACAACCAACACAATTATTCCAGCACCACTAAGCCGCACCATTGAACAGAGAAAAGAGCCAAGGAACTGAAGCACTTTCATACTAATTTAACTATGCTTGGTTATCCATTATAGTGATTATAAAGAAATTTCAGTCAAAAGAGGAACAATCATGGTATGACTTTCAACAATGCAAAAGTGTATGTTAAATTAAGATTAATCTTTTTTGTTAAATGAGAAACAGGAAACAAAAACAGAAAATATTGACTCAATGTTGAAACAAAAGCAGAAAATCTTCAACTTCTATCAATGTTGAAACAAAAGCAGAAAATTATAAACCTGTTTTTGGGTAATCTGATTTTGCAACAGCAAATCAAATATTTGATATGCCTACTTTTGGGTAATTTGATATGCAACAGCAATACACGTAGGAAGAATTGTCTATTGAAAAAATCTATATTAGTCAACAACAATGCACTTATATTGTTGATTTCGGATGGTGGGGGACCAGGTCGTGGTAATTGGCGGTACAAATCGCCTCATCCCCGGATCGGGGGGCGGCGACCCCACCGGATGGTCGCCTGTGGGGGTCGGATGAATCCGATCCTTCCGCTCGGCCCCCCCCCTTGTCGTCTCGGCCGGCTCGAATGGAGGGTTGGATTCATTCGACCTCCACATGGCGACCATCCGCGGGGGTCGCCACCTCGTCCCGATTTGGATCCGTCCCCTATACTGTTGTTTATTGATGGTGGGGGACCATCTCTTGGGAATTATCCCCTTTGCACTCACCACTCACCATCACAACTACAGAGTCGAAGCCTTAATACCACTAACAGGCAAATGGATAAAGACAACATCATTTCCAAAGGTTTTTATCCCATCCCCCACAGCCAAAACAAAAAGAGAATGGGAAAAGCTTACCAAGCTCATGAATATCTGCTAATCACGTGGGCAACGAACTAGAATAGGACAACCTACAGTGGTGAATCGAAAAAGATAATTAAGAATCCAAAAAAAAAAAAAAGCAGATCAAATTAACAATCCAAATTATAAAAAATTTCTTTCAAATTACATACCCTAATGGTGGACAAATAACTCTGTCGGCCACAGCAGACCCACGCGACCACGGACCTTTCCTTTTTAGTGCGACTGTCGAGTGAATATTATATGTGAAGTTCAAACTTTTCAGAGATTCCAGCGACCCCTCCAAAATGGCTCGCAGCTGTCGTTCTCCGGAGTCTAGAAGAAGAAAGGATTTCACACATTTTTTTTTAGGGTTTCTATTACCTGAAATTATGTTGGGGGAAACCACCGATGGAGAGAAGCCGAGAGATTGAGAGTAGAGCATACCTTCAAACACGGCTCCAGCTCGTAGGTGATGGGGAAGAACACCACTGCGTCGTCGTTGGTGGAGAGTGGAAACTATCGAACGAATTTTCTTTCCTTCGATTTCTTCCGTTGAAGTCGGGCTTAGGTTTAGGTTTAGTTTTCATTTTCTTTTCTTTTTTCTTTTTTTTCTAAGAGGGTCAGTTATGTGAGTGAGGGTAAAAAAGTCTTTTGACTTATCTATTAGGGTATTATAGTCCATTTCATATTCTTTTTTGATGACATCAGCAACTAACGGGATTGATTTAACGGAATAGATTAACGGTAGTAAATGTTTGGGTGGTAGTTGATGTTTTTTGAAACGTATGGATGATAGGTGATGTTTTGAAACTATTATGAAGAATAGCTGAAATTTATTCATACTTGTAATTAAAATCTAATTGTGTATTGTAAATACTAATCTACCCATATTCTAAGCTAAATAATCAGATTTAATTTATAACTTGAGGTCACCCTTTTAAACCTACTAACCACATCTTTTCTAAATTATGACTAGCCCTTAGGGCCACATTTTCCATACCATAAGACCCCACCACCTGTCCTCATAGGTGGAAGTTCAAGAAAGTAACACACGGCAGTCCAGCTTGAGGTGTCAAGCTGGGCTGCCGCTTGCATGCAACAGCCTCCTTATGGAGTGGTGGGCCGGGTTGGATCACTCCTTGCTTTTTATTTATTCATATTTTTTTTAAACAAATCTCGACTTACTCTCTCTCTCTCTCTCTCTCTCATTACATGGGGCCCACTTTGCCCCACTAAAAACAACTATAAAGACATGACATTTCATTTCATAATATAATTTAATAATAATATAATAATAATACATTAATGCATATCATATGATATAAATTAATACTATTTAGACTATAAACTCACCAAGGGTTGGCATTTTACCAAAATGGTCCTTCACACCACAGCGACTTCTAGAATCTTTCTATAAAAACTTCTTCACCATCAATACCATAGAGAGCTAGGGTATTACATCTTTCGGATCCGCATCCTGTCCTCCCAGTGGTTCTGGGAGGGCAGTGCCCCGATGGCCGCCACGTGGCCCCGGAGACCCATGTCGAGCCGACACCCAGCCGACAACCTCGGTTGTCGGCCGCGGGCGCGGGTCCGGGTTCAACCGAGAGCCGCGCGACAACCATCCGAAATGGCGCCCTCCGCCCGCCCCCCCCCCAAAATCACTGGAGGAGACGATGTGCATCCACATCTTTCTTACTTAGAATTGATAATTTATCAAAATGCCCTTCCTCCAACCAAAGCTTCAAAGGTAACATGAGATTACTAAAACTAGGGTATTACACACATTGTGCCTGAAGACACCCTTTCTCCCACTCCTCTATATCTCTAGTAGAGTAGTATTGCAGCAAAACTAAAAAATAAAAAATAAAAAATAGTAGAGTAGAATTGCCTATGCCCCACAAGCACGAGTGGGAACTAAAAAAAATGATAAGACTAATCGTCACCTTTGTCCGTTTTTGCAACCATAAAATACCAATGGGGATTCGCACCAACCAGTATGATGAAAGCCATCCAAATAAAAAGAATTAGGATAAATTACTTATACCACCCCTGACCTTTGACCATAATATGGACACACCTTAAAATTGATAACTACACATAAGGGTGTCAAAACTGGGCCCGGCCCGGTAGTACTGACCGAGCCAGCCCAATATAACCCAAACCCAACCCGGACTAAGCCTTAATGGACAGGTTTTGGTCTGAGCTTTGTAAAGTCCGACACCGTTTCAGCCCAAATCGAAACCAAACCGGATCGGTCCGTTAAGAAGTCCGAATTAGCCCAAACCGATAAAACCCAACCCAAACACCGGTAAGGTCCGTTCGGGCCCAATTTCTTAATTTTAATGGTTTTAAATTTTAATAGATTGTGTTACACTATTAGAGTTCACTTCATGATCTAGAAAATTATGTGAATCTATAGTTGAAAAGATTACGTTAATTGTTATAGTTTATTAAATTACATACATATGGAAGGAATAATGCTAATTTTATATATAGAAATAATAAAATAGGCTATATAGTTTACATATAAAATGGACCCGATAAACCCGATAAGCCCGATCCAGACCGAACGAACCCGAAATCACCTCAATAAACCCAGCCCGATAACAAACCGACACCGGACCAGCCCGTTAGTTATTGTGTCCAGCGCAGCCCACCCCAGTCCGAACTCTTAATGGGCATGTTTTGGACTGGACTTATAAAACCCGACACCGGTTCAGCCTGGACTGAAATTGGCCTAGACCGGCCCGTTGACACCCTTAACTACACATACTACCTTTAAATCTCAAACCTTGATACGCATAGACCCACAAATGCTGATTTCAATAAAATGAAATTTTTTTAATGTCCAAGATACCCTTATGGGTATTGTAAAAAGACAAAATTAATCTTTTACCCTTTACTTTTTCTTTTCTCTTTTTGTTATTGTAAAGCCCCAAATCCCCAAATCGCGAGGGGGGAGGATAGCTCAAAGAGCAAATGCGACTGTGGAGAAGGAGAGCAATTGGGTACCTTCGACCAATGATGATTCAGGCTCATATCTTCTTCTCCGGCGAGGATGACGGCGTTGTAAGGTTTTATACTCTCTACTTCTCTAGCGACGGAGAGATTGGGTTACTTCCTTTCTTTGCATAAATTCTGGAATTCGAATCATCTCATGAGGTCTTAGACTCTCAGGTTCATTTTCGTTTTAAGAAAAGGAGTAACAAGGAGTCGGGAAGTCGGCAAGGAAAAGGGATTTGACCAAGAATGGAGTAATTGATCTTGACTATGTTAATGGGATATGGTGCTTCATCTTTAACCAACTCTCTACTTCTGTGAGGTTATTCCACTACTTCTACCACACAACTTGGTAAACTAGTGATGAACCCTGCACATCCTTCACTTTTTTTTTTAATGGTAACATCGATTCACTTATTTTAATGCAATGATAACAAATTATGAATGAAAATAATATTGGTTGGTGTAACTAGTCTTTTATGTTGTATAGCTTTGTTGATCAAAAAGACCACGAAACAATCCAACATCCAAACATCAGGGCTGTTCCCAGTTTGCCCATTTGAGAGATTTAACACTTTATTTGGATTATGTGGTTGTGCTTCTTAATTACCTTCATAATAATAAATTGCCTCTATGATAATACTTCCACAATGGAGAAAGAGAGAAGAGAACCACTCGCCCGTCGTTGAAAACACGAAGGAGGGAGCACTGTCCGATTGGTTTTTATTTATGTGTTTTAGGGATAATTTTGTAATATTATTCTTTTTTTCAAAAGGTCAAAAATGATTTTTCATCTTTTTTGTTGTTAAATGTAATAAGGGTATAATGGTCCAAACAAATTAAAAGGTAATATGTGTAGCTGTTTTTAACTTTAAGGTGTCTCTGTATTATAGTCAAAGGTCAGACGTGGTATGAGTAATTTAAGATCAATTAGATATGTTTATAAGATCAATAACCATTGATCATTTATTAATCATTATCAATTCTGATTTTGAGGATCAATTATAATCGGTTTCAAATGTGTGGCTCAGATGTGTAGGAACGACTAGGTCTCAATTCCACCTTTTCTTTTCTTTTATATTTTTTTTTTTTGCTAAAAATCTAATTTTATAAGATAGAAATGAATAAAGATTACAAAATAAACACCTCATTGGAATGAAGCCCTCACCTTCGGCGTTGTCGGATAAACATTCCACATATAGGATCTTTTATCATGAGCGGCCTTTTTAGCGAGGTAGTCAGCATAAGAATGCTGATGTCAAAGATCGGTAACATCATCTATATCAATAAGAATGCAAAAACATCATCTACACCCCAAAATTTTAACTGTGGTAATCAAAGAAGTTCACTCCATCAGTTGATTCCCGTTAGATGCTGATGTCAGTTGGATTGAAATATTTCAGAGACGATAATACCCTTTTGGCCTGTTGAAAAGACTATTATACCCTTGCATATCTTCATCTTCTGCTCTGCATCTGCTTCTTCTTCCGCTTCAGTTTCTACTTTCTTTGCAGATCTTATCCTCTTCCCTTTTCTGGGTTCTTTTGGGAATTTGAAAAATAGGGTTAAGTATTAATCAGTAGAGATGGAAGAGAAATACGATTTGTCGAGAATCCCAAGCTTTGCCATTTCACCCCAAAATCAAAGCAAGGAGAGAGCGACGCAACTGGCGAGGGTTGCAAAGTAGAGATCTCTAGTAACTTGATTTTTTGATTTTTTTTTATTGGACCTATTTGACAAACGGAGAAGAGAGATGATGGAACCCCTAACAGATTTATTCATAATCTGGATATCCCTATGCAGTTCCTCCCTTTTGTCTTTTTTTTTTTTTCTGTAGTCCATCAAATGCGCCATTTTTATTGTTTTTTTTTCCTTTATTTAAATTTTTGCCATCCACGTACACCTGGGGAAGAAAGAGACATTTTTAACTTTTGAAAATCTGACTTTTTCCTACATGGAAATGATCACACAAGTTTTTGAATAAAATGAAACTCATATAGTTTTACATTGAAAAATTTTCATCTAATCCCTAAAAACTATGTCAAATTCGATCTACTATCCAATGGTTTCCAGAAATTCTAACCGGCTCCATTTAACTGACAGACTTGACTGAACATGTGAGTAGACATTCCTACCCTTTCCATTCCTACCCTTTCTATTTGAAACTTTAAAACATTAAAATGAGATAAAGTTACTAATTTACCCTTCTTTAAAACATTAAAATGAAACTCAAAAAAAAAATCATAAAATTTCATCACTTGCAAGTTGAATCTCAGATCGGGAACTGAGAATCATTCATGATCGATAACGGTTACCATGACCGGACAGAGTTGCAGGTTTTATATCATCCTCATTAGCACTCCATTACCTAATCTTTAATGATCTTAAACCCTTCCAACTCAAATCCAGATTCATTAAAAAGAGATATATTTCACTTCGATTGCTTGGTCATTTCAAAATCTAGGTCAAGAAGATCTAGTCCTTTCTGAATCTCGATTATCCTGCCTGATGTTTTGCAAATCTCGCTAAATGAAGCTTTATTTTATTTTTACTTGTCCCCAATTTTATAGAGATGATGTGGAGCCGTGAGGAATTTTTGTTCTGAAATCATGTGTCCCTCTTCTCGGACTCTCTCTCTTACTCTGCCCATCGACGGCCCCACTCTCTATCTTCCCTCCTTCTTACTTCTTCTCCTTCACTTTTCTCCCACAATCCCTCTTTTTTTTCCTAAAATTTCTTTACCTTCCCCTCTTCTCGGACTCTCTCTCTCACTCTGGCCACCGACGGCCCCACTCCCTATCTTCTCTCCTTCCTACTTCTTCTCCTTCACTTTTCTCCCACAATCCCTATTTCTTCTCCCGTAATCTTCTCTCAATCTCTATATAGATCCCCTTTCGTTTCTTGCTTGGATTGGACTCATCCGTAAAACCTTTTAACTGAAAAAAAAAAAAAAAAAAAAAAAAAAAAAAAAAAAAAAGAGTAACAAAAACCCTTTTAACTGAAGTATCTTTAGAGAAACAAAAAAAAAATTGCAGACATTGAACTCCGACGTAGGAAACGATCAGAGGAGGATCCCCTTGTTTCTTGCTCTTCGCTTCCAAATTTCTAGAGTTTGGGAAGAAAGGAACTTGAAAAACAGATGGGAATAAGGGCATTATTGTCTTTTACTTTTGGAATAAGGGTATTATTGTCCTAATATTTGCAACTAACGGGACTCTACTAACGGGTGGAGTCTCTTTGATTAACGGTGAAAAAAATTTGGGTGGTAGATGAGACATTTGGAAGCCTTTTGAGTGCTAGATGAGACTTTTGAAACTTTTGGGGGTTAGATCGAATTTGACATAGTTTTTGGGGGTTAGATAAAATTTTTTCTTTTACATTTGGTTAAGTGACGACGTTTTACAATTACTCTGCAAAGTCGTGAAATCCAAAACAACGAATTCGTGGGAACCTTTTGGATCCAATAATCAAAGCCCTAGATCCGAAAAGGTTCCCACGAATTCGTTGTTTTGGATTTCACGACTTTGCAGAGTAACTGTTTCGAAGTTTCTGAAGTCGCGGGAGTTCTCAATTCGCAATCCACTAGATCGGAGATGCCGGTATCAGCTTCAGCTATCTATTTTCTGAATCTCCTTGGTGATGTTCTCATCAATCGTCTCTATCGGGATGATGTCAGGTAAGTATTTTGAATCTCACGAATAAAATCTCAATGGTTTTTTTTTTTTTTTTTCGGTAATTAGAATTTGGTTCTTTTTTTTCTTCTTTTTTATCTTCAATTTCTCTGCAACTCTCTCTCTTTCACACACACATTTCTCTGCAACTCTCTCTCTCTCTTCAATTTTTCTGCAACTTGATTCGTAGTGATGAGGGAAATGGTTTGGTAATTGGAAAGAAAGGGCATATCCAGATCTTGACGACATAATCGACAATGCAGAAAGAGTTGAGAATTGTTCTGAAATCAACATATGATTCCATTGGAGGGAGGTAGAGAGAGAGAGAGATTTGGAGGGAGGCAGAGAGAGGAAGAGAAAATATAAGTTTCATTTGAAGGTAAAATTAGTAAATCAACATAATTTTTTAATTTTTCAATTTATAATATAAAAGGTAAACCTATATTTCAACAATTTTAGTTATTTTCGTCAGTTAAGTGGATCTAAGTGACGTTTTTGCATTCTTCTTGTGGGTGTAGATGATGTTAGTAATCTTTGAAGAGTTCTAGATGAAATTTTTTCTTTGTAATATTATTCTTTTTTTCAAAAGGTCAAAAATGATTTTCCGTCTTTTTTGTTGTTAAATGCAATAAGGGTATAATGATCCAAACTAGTTAAAGGGTACTATGTGTAGTTGTTTTTAACTTTAGGGTGTCTCTCTATTATAGTCAAAGGTCAGAGATGGTATGAGCAATTTAAGATCAATTAGATACGTTTATAAGATCAATAACCAATTGATCATTTATTAATCATTATCAATTCTGATTTTGAGGATCAATTATAATCGATTTCAAATGTGTGGCTCAGATGTGTAGGAACGATTAGGGCCCGTTTAATACCCATCGTACTCTCAATTCCTCCTTTTCTTTTTCTTTTGGCTAAAAGTCCAATTTTATAAGATAGAAACGAATAAAGATTACAAAATAAACACCTCATTGGAATGAAGCCCCCACCTTCACCCACCTTCGGCATTGCCGGATAAACATTCCACATATTGGATCTTTTATCATGAGCGGCCTTTTTAGCGAGGCAGTCAGCCACCAAATTTGTTTCTCAACAACAGTGAGTGAATCGGACAGCACATCCAGCTAGCATCACAGAAACAGCTCTCCACTCCTGGAGAAAGAACCATGGAAGCACTCGAGATCACAAACCCTCCACAACTGAGAGTGAAACTCTCTAACCATTTTCTTCGAAACCCAAGAGAAACCAGTTCATTCAGCCCTCTCATCACAGCCCCCAGTTTAGCCGTATAATTTGTTGTCACTCCTCTGTATTCAACAAATGCCACCAGCACCATCCCCCTACTATTCCGAATACCACCTCCTGTTGCAGCCATCCCTAGATTCCCTAAGCTACATCCCTCCACATTAATTTTGCACCACTGATGTAGAGGCGGTTGCCAAAATAGTTCCACCACACACAGGTCCCTTCGATATGATTGTTGAGAGGTTCAAGTCCCGTACCACTCTCAAATCCTCTGCTGTACGCACAACACAAGGATTCCCTAACGATAAATCCCTGCATTCTCCAGATATCCATGCTAGTGTGCGTAACATTGCTGCCTTCAAGTTCTCATAAAAACTCAGATTTATTGCTCTCCATATGCTTCTTAGGACCACAAAAATAGCCCTTTCCATATTGGATTTAATGGCATAACCCGACCCTTTCTCAACCACCATCCCAATAAGTCATTTGCTTGGAACCGAATCCTTTCCTCCACGGCTCCCCGGCTCCCACCCCATCCAACCGTTGGATGGGGTGGGAGCCGGGGAGCCGTGGAGGAGAGGATTTGGACGCCATTTGCTTCCGCATGGACAGGTACTGTGACGATGAAGATACTTCTGACCTTTTTTTTTTTTTTTTGGTAAAGGCTAAATTGAATTAAAAATGAAACTGAAAAAAGAAAATACATCAAATCCCTTTAGAGATGTTAAACCCCAACCTTCGGCAATGCCATCAGTAGGGGCCATCAAAGGACAAATTAACAGAACCTATAACGAGATCTGTCAGAAGCATCCCACACAACCTCCCTAGCTACAAAATCCGAACAATGAGATCCAAGAATAAGAACCTCTATCAATAGCAGCTTTTTTTGCCAGCTTATCTGAAACTCCTTGAAATAGTGAGAAATCCGAAGCCGACAATGTGCAATAGAAGCAAATATTGATTTCCATTTCTGCAAAAGAAAATAAAGGTAAATCACTAGACAAGAATGCCGGACCATTACAGATGAGTCAGCTTCCAACCATATATTTAAAAAACCAAAAGATCGAACAATCTCCAATCCTCTAAAAGCACTTCGTATCTCAGCCACATAGCATGTAGCAACCCCAATTGACTCTGCATAAGCAAATATCACCAAGCCACTATGTACTCGAATAACTCCCCCAGATCCTGCTTCACCAGGATTACCCAAACTAGACCCATTAGTATTAATTTTGCACCAAGCATTAGGAGGAGGTCGAAGAATTCACAATTACAAATAAATGATTGAAAGTTTCCTCCTCCTTCGTACAAAGATGACATTGAGATGGGAAGGAGATACCTTTCTTCTTCACACAATCATCAGTCAGCAACTTCACCTGGCACCACCTCTACGGAAACAGTGAGTTGCTAGGTGTTATTGTTTTGTTCCACACTACAATCGCTCAAGGAAGCTTAGGACTTGAAACTCGAATTAGTTTCCATGGTGATTTGGCTCTAAAGATGCCATTTTTTGTACTTGTCCACACTAATCTGTCAGGACAACCACTAGTTAGAGTTATCTCTCCTGCCACATCAAACTAGTGCTGCAACACGAGAAGAAACTAATGACCATTCCCATCTCTCATTAACAATAAACCAAAAAAGAGAGCAGTCAGAGTGGTAACGTGTCGAATGCATTAGACTAATTATGTATTTCTTCACTGACTTAATTAATAAACTGTAAACAGGGTATGCAAAGGTTGATCCCACAGAGAATGATTTGATCAAAATTTATATTCTACTTAAACTAAATATACTAATTAATGCTAAGCAAATACAATAACGAAGGGGGATTTTGGTTGGTTGTATCAAACTAAAAGTAAACAGATAGAATTTAAATTGAAAAAATAATTAGATGAGAAGATTCAGTTATTGGTTCAATATCCACCCACATATGCAATGAGTATAATTAATCACAACGCTAATTTTTCCTCCCAATTAGAATTAGAGACCCTAGATAACAATACGTTCTGTTACCCGAATTTTCCCTTAAGTTTCTCTACTGAAACAAGCTCTTCAGAGAGATCTAACCATTGAACAACACTGAATAAGCTCTCAATATTTAATTCAATGACAACATTAAGTAAGTGAAAAATAGATCAATCTAAGCAACAATCATACACAAGTGGGGATTATTTAACTTAGGTTATATTATTCACAATGATGAAATAAAAACTTGGACATAATCATTTACCACTGTTTGCTACTTGTGATTAGAATCAGGACGATTACATATCACAGATTCTAGATCTAGATATTAATATTAATCTAATTGACTCAGCAGACCATTACTGAATTATCCAGACAAATATCATAAATAAAGATAAAAGAATAATATAAGTAATTCCAATAAAAGAGAGAAAAAGAAAAACGCTACCTAAAAACGATTACACCATTGACATCAGTTTGGGCTTCAAAATCCCCTTGAACTGAATAAGAAAATTAGCAAGACATTAGAATCCTTTCAGAGAGAGAAAAATTTTCAGCAAAATAGAGAGAGAGAGAGAGAGAGAGAGAGAGAGAGAGAGAGAGAGATTGATTATCTTCAACACTAGTGCTCTATATATAAAACATGACAATCCTTTGTAGTTTAGAATTCATTCTTTATGTAGAATTCCTTCTTTATTTAGAATCCTAAAATTGTAGAGTTTATTTTCTTCCTTAGAGTCTTCTATTATAGGTTTCCTAACTTAAGTATGAGACTCTTTATAAAAATTTCATCCACCGTTAAATACTTTAATCAGATCATACGATTGCTCCGATTCGGATTTGGATCAGATTTTTGTGTCAGACTTTGGGGCAACTTTTGGAGGACCAAACAAATTTGGATTTTTCTTCATAATACCATTCCGTAAAGGTTGAGACGTCCTCTACAACTTTACTGAAGATAACTTTTCAATTCTGAAACTCTTTCCATATCAAAAATCTGCATGAAGCTCAGAACGTCAATATTTAGAATGCTAGAATTTTCTTATCTTTTAGCAATTAATTCACAAAGTCTCTAAAATATGTCAAATTAATAAAATTCATTCTATTCAGTTCAATAAAGCATAAAACATATTAAAAAAACATAGTGCAAGGGAATAAAAATATAAAAATCACACACTTATCACAAAGCCTCTAAAGTTCCCAAGGTCCAGCCCCAGTTTGTCGTGTAAAAAGAAATCCCCAAACCATTGGTCACACCAAAAATTATTTTTCGCTCCATCATCAATTATCCATCTAGAGTGCTTAACTGTCCAATCCCAAAGCTTACGAATGTTGACCCAAACTGGAGAGGTACATGCATAGGTTCGTACTGAGCCATCCTTGTGAGATAGTGGCCTCTCATAAACCTAGCATAGGCTGACTCCTCTGTGTACACTTTCCATTTTACACAGAATAGCTCAATTAGACGTCGAAGACCCAGACCACCCTCCTTCTTAGGTTTAAGTATGGCATCCCATTTCTCCATTACTGCTTTCCGTTGGTTGGAATCACCTATCCTGATAAAGTTACACATCCACTCTTCCACCGTCTTTATCAAAGATTGAGGCCATTTATACACGAAAAAGGAGTGTGTAAATGAATTACTTAGAATCATTTTGACAAGTTCCACACACCCTACATAAGAGAGATTTCTTCCATGCCAATAGAAAAACTTCTTTCTAAACATGTCCATCATGGGGTTGAAATATTCTCTTTGAATCCTTCCTTTAAACAAAGTCACACCAAGGTAAGAAGTAGGAAATCTACCTTCAGAGAAGTTCAAGCAGCTTAACATTCTTTGACGACGACCATAAGCTTCATCATCAGAAAAAAACATTTTGCTTTTTGTTGGACTAATTCGTTGACCCCCAAACTCCGCATATAGCCTTAGAAGATGTTTCAACTATCGACAACCAACTAAGCTTGCCTTCATAAAAATAAAACTATCATCTGCGAATAAAAGGTGAGTAGGAGCAGAGACCTCTTACCTATGGACAGAAGGTTCTTTCCTATCTTTGCTATTAGGTAGGGGTAGCCGACAGGCCAGGCCTTTTCTTTCGTATCGCGAAAGCCCTCTCCCCTTAAAGACAGGCTCAATCATCCCACATTCCTTCAGGTGGTGCAATTCCTTACAAAGAACTTCCTCTGCAAGTACAAACAATAATGGTGAAAGAGGGTCCCCCCTTGTTTCAGACTTGGACCACTCTCAAAAAACCCTACCAGCCCACCATTCACCATAATGGACAACCTAGCTGATTTTACAAGAAAATAGACTCTATTCACAAAAATTTCAAAAAATCCAAGCCTTGAACAGCTTGGTAATAACACGGTTGTCAGTATACTGCATCCACTCTTATGATTCTGGTAGCCAACCCTCTGTGTAGTCATCCTCTATTATCTTGGCTGCCTAAACTGCATCCCCGTACTGTAGGAGCCTCGTTGACTCCAAAAATACTTTTAGCTCTCCCTTCATTCCTTGCACAAAACTGCCTCATCTTGGCTTCCTTGTCTCTCATGGTGGTGGGAGAGAAAGTAAAATAGTTCCTCAACTTCTGCTGGTAGTCATAAATAGTTTTGGGACCCTGTAGAAGGTTAATGTACTCCACCTTTTTCTGGTCTTTGAAGTTCTATGGGAATTTTTTTTTAAAGAGTGCCTCCTTGATTGCCTTCCATGTGTTCTCCACATGACATCATAGTAGTCTTAGCTATACACCCCTCCACCAATTATATAAGTCACCCTCCAGCTTGAAAATAGTACACGTAAGCCAGCAGCAGGCCACGATGCGGTCAGTCATGGTGTCCACGGGTTTGATCCCACACCTCTACCATCGAGATGCTTCCGACACACAAGCCAATACTTCCTGGGCAGGCGGACACCGGGCCTGACATTAGTACTCTCGTCTGCGGGTTCCACCCTTCGAACGACGTCCAATAGACTATTACGTTTGTTTATGGTGCCTGCATTCCAAATAGGCATCAGTTGGTTCGGGACCACTTGTTCTCACTCCTTCTTAGATGGAATCATGACTGGTTTTAGTGAAAAACTTTGTCGGTCCTTTTCATTTTGAAATATATGTGGTTTCGTCATCCCAATTGTCAATCAGTTGCAGAAGAAGCTTGGACTACACCCACAAAAGAGAGACTCTACGAAGGTTATCCAATCAAAATTGGGTGCCAGTTAATCATTGTACAAATGATGGAACAGGGAGGATTTTGGACATGTGTAGATTAAAATTAAAAATTTACTGAAGGACATTAAGTCTATCCAAAATCAACCATGTACAAAGGAAACAAGGAATCAACTTTTAAATTTATCCAACGATTGGATTTGGAGCATGAAAAGGAGAATGATCTTTGGTGGCAGAAGTTTATAGCACTATGGTACACTGATGGTCTACAATGCAGCAGTGATAGCAAAACAGCATCCTTCAATTAAAGCTTACTAATGGTCAATGGACAACTTCAGTGGCTGATATCTCCTCCACCGAAGTCAATTCATACTTTGGTAGAATTTTTTCCATTGGGAATATTGTTACAACGTCTCTATGTAAGACTATTGATGTAGTACAACCAACGGTCACACAAATTTATGAATGCTAGTCTCTGCCTTATGCCTTCATTGGAGGAAGTGAAGCAGGTATTGTTTGCTATGAACCCTTCTAATTCTCCATGACTTGATGGTTTTCCACTAGTTTTTTTTTTTTTTTAGAAATATTGGGGATCTCATTCATGGTGATTTATATACTCTGGTATTTGATTTCTTTCAAACAGGTATTGTCTTGCCACAGTTAAATGAAAATTTTATCTGTTTGATTCCCAGGGTGCTTAATCCCAAATACACTGATCAATTCTGACCTATTTCTCTATACAATGTGATCTTTGAGGTTATCACAAAATCATGGCTACCCATCTTCAACCTTTCTTGGCTGTTAACCTTTTTTGGTTGTTATTATTTCCCCCACTCAATCCACTTTTATTCCGCATCAATCTATATTGAATAATATCTATATTGATCATGAGGCCTTGCATTATATCAATAAACGGAAAAAAAGTAAATAAAAAATCATTTATGGCCATGAAGTTGATATGCAGAAGGCGTATGATCGTGTAGAGTGGGCTTACTTACCAGCTATAATGTTGCAGATGGGTTTCCAGTCTCATTGGGTTGGCATGGTTATGATCGCAGGCATATCATTGAAGCCCACCTTAAACTTGGGAAGGCAAAGACAAAATTCAGGGATTAGATCAGCCAATCCTTTCAATCTAGGCTGATGGCACTGATCCTCCCTAAAATAACAGCCAGTATTAGAATATTGGATCGTCTGATTCAACATGTAAGGTTGTTTTTCACGTTTGTGAATACTTTTAATAGATAAAAGCATGAGTTTCGCTGCCGCAGTCATCCAAATCGGCATCATCTTTTGTCTAATCAACAATGGAAGCACTTTTGTTGCCAAGTTACCAAATGCCAATCTACTCTTTGTAATATCAAGTGGAATTAAGAAAAAAAATTTATGGGTTAAAAGTATTTTTTAAGAACAGAATCGTTGTTGCAGCTTAATTTATCCAATAGAGACTAAGCGGAGCTGATAATAGGCCTCCTTTAGCATTGCTTCTGATGTTTTCCGATGTTCTAGCTAAAAATTTCTGTGAAGCACTTCTTTGACTCTCAGAAATGATTCTTTGACTCTCACAAATGATTCTCATAGTACGCAAAAATTTACCTTAAATAACTGCCACCACAAAATTGGCTTTTGCCTATCTGGTGGTTGAAGGGAAAAACCATTTTGCTTCACAAAAAAATATATCCTTGCTATAAAAACAAAAATCAAAGAATCACTCTAGAAGAATAAGAACCTTTCTCAATCATTCCGGAGAATCGATTGAGTACTGAGTCTACTGACCCAGCCAGCCGTTAATATTGGGCCTTGGTTCCACTAAATCAGATTTCACCTCGAAATTTGTCGGCCTGATTTCTAAGGCTATGTTTGGTATGCATTTTTGGAATGAGAAATGCATTTTTAACATAGAACGAGAATGGGTTACTGAATGAGACATTTCCATTATAGGCTCAAAATGTAGAAAGTAGGCTGAAAAGCACAATCTAAAATGGTTTATATTCTGTAACGCATTCTATGATCTACCAAACACTTCTTTTGTCATTTCCATTCCTTATTATTATTTTTTTCTTTCTATAATTCATATTATAGAGTCCACTTAATAGAATACATTATAAACCAAGGTAATGATGAGATGTAAGCTGCTGGCCCATCACAACCCACATAAACTATAGGATGGGTTTTGTTGTCCCTCTAGCTTGGGCTCAACTTTGGAACTTGACCCTGGGTAGAGTGGGCTTTAGGTTGCTAATTATTGGGCTTGGGCCCAAATCAGGTTTTCAGGAGCTACTCAGTAAAAATATTTTTCATCCACATAGTCTACAGACTCTACACCCTTATTTGATGTGATTCTCAATTCCAAGGATCCCATATGATTTGTTAGTGACCTGCCTTACAGATTCTGTGAAGTTAGCAAAGTCCTACGTCTCCATCAAGGCTTTGGATTCAGGCAAAAAAAAACTAAAACATATAGGATGTGTTTGTTATGTATTCTTAAAATCCTAAATAAATAGAAAATGAATTATATGTATTGAACAAAAGCAAAAGCCTCGGTAATGGTTGGATGATAGTAAAAATTCATAGCAAATCCTGTAGCTAATTGTACTAAAAAAAAAGTAAGCGCAATACCCCAGAAAGAATGAGGCATCTTGTTCTTAGTTTGAGATGCAGAATTGGTTAAAGTGCATTCCAAAATAGGCTGCATTCTTTAACGCAGTATATGATATAAATAGTATACAGTCGGTAAATAAATGGTATAAATAGTTGACTATTTAACTAAACTAGAAGAAATATGATACCTCTTACCATACATAATTTTTCGGGTATAAGGTATTCTATGTAAATCAGTATCTAACGGTGTGAGTGTGTGACTCGGTATATATATATATATATAGTATATGATATAAATAGTATACAGTCGGTAAATAAATGGTATATGCTATAAATGATACACAAATCGGTATAATATAAATCAGTATCTAAACGGCATGTAACGCCAGTATATTTGTATGAAACATTACCGAACGGTATCAAAACCCAAACCATTGCCATACCAAATAGAAAATGATACACCTGTACCAGTTCCGATGAACGATTTCGGTATCAAATTGACACTCTTACTCTTAGTTAAGGGTGTCAATTCCATACCAGTACTGTATAGATATCAAAACCGAAACCATATCAAATTATTTGTACTGAGTCAAATTGAATTAGATACATTCACAAGTATGAAAAAATAGAACCGAAGCCGATACGATACAATATCGATATTATGGACCACACTGGTTGATATGTACTGAATACCAAAACCATACCGAATATCTACCAGTATAAATTTATACCATTTTTTTCTCTCTTCTACACTAAAGTTTGTATGGAACTGTAAATTTACAGGATAAGAAACATATATACCAAATAAAATCTACATATGATACTAAATAAAAACCATACCAAAACGATATAGTAACAATCTGAAAAATTAGAACCGAAACCGGTATGATACAATATCATTGTCATCTTGTAATCCACAATTACCATGAATAAAAGTTTCATTTTATTAATAAAAAATTTTATATATATATATATATATATATATATATATATATATATATATATATATATATATTTATATATATATATATATAAAAGAAAGGAAAATTAAAGGAAAATTTAAGCAAAGAAAGAGTGAGAAAAAGGACGAGAGAGAAAGAGATCTAGAGAAAGTTGAACACACCTGGACAATAAAGAGGTTGGAGAATAGGACTCATGAGGCGAGGCACAATCCAGCACGTCACACTTGACAACCCTTATCATCAAGCTTGGCCTGGAGTTTATAGGAAGGACCACACTCATGGATGCATTCAATTAAAACATGTGACATGTCCCTACTTTATTAAACTTCTATTGTCACTATTTGTCTGCTATACCACTTCATACCTCCCGGCTCCCAAGTTGAGTAAGTACTAAGAATCCATCTACCGACTTCCATGGAGTTTTGGCTAGAGGAGGTGGTGTTTCAACTTTAAAGCTTTTTAACTCTATAGTCCTGTGAGCCAAATATGTGGGAACTCACTGCAAATCTAATGACCCAAATTTGAATTGTTTTTTACCAAAAAAAAATAAAAAAAATTTTAAATTTGTATTGTTGAACCCACACAAATGACTGCCAATTCTAGAATCGGTGCCGGAATCGGGAATTGAGGTCAGTCGATTTCGATCCAAATCAATTGGAATTGGCCAAAAATCCTATCCAATCCGATTCCTCAAAGATGGTTACAACGGAGCTCAAACCATTAAAGTTGCCTATATAGAAACCAAACTTTACTCGTGACGTAAAAAAATACAACAAAAAATAGAAAGAAAACGAATCACACAATGTAAGGATATCTACAGGTCGATAGGATGTCTACATCCAACCGGAGGGGAGAGATTTCCACTAACCCTCTCCGTGTTTACAAAGAATTCCATTGACCCTGGTAATATCCATTGCTAACTATTTAAATGGAAACATAAAAATACAAAATCCCAAAATTACCCATGCACAGTAAATCTTAATACTTTTATATGTTTCGCCCCAATCAATAGAATATAATTACCCATTGGAGTAAAACCTTATAGGAACTTAATTATGGGTGTTTTAACTAATACCAACATTTGTATTTATGCTCAATTAAACTTAGTGAATGTTACCCATTTTTTTACATCTTAATGCATTGACGTTCATAGGGGGGATCCAAATCTGAATCCGACCCCCACATAGCGACATCCAGTGGGGTCGCCGCCACGCCTCCGAAATCTCAGAGATGAGACGATTTGAATCCTCATAGGGGACTTCTACATTATTAGGGGAAGGAATGCAAATATATTACGCAAACGAAGATAGAAGAGTCGAATCCATAACCTTGTAAGTACCGACACTCCACCGTGAAACAACCAACCAACTAGACAAAACAAAACAGTTGTCTTCAATGAAAATTACCTTGAGAGCATTGATGGTGGATTACCATATACTATCAATCAAAATCATGAATCCTTTCAAGCCATTTTCATGGTTATTGATATGTATAATGAGGCAAACCAAAAGAAAAAGTGAGTGGCTATGATCTTGGAAATACTAAATTCCTTGGTTGAGGGGTCTAATCAAGCAACAGGAGGACCCTTTCTGGGACACTAAATGAAAGTTTGATAGCTAGTGGATAATCACTACACATCCACCTTTATAACAACCAATCATATTTTTTCAACAAAAAATTCCACTTTCTCAATCTTTCTCATTATCTTGAAGAAACTTAATTTTTTCACTGGTTGCTGTCAACGGTCAAGAGGTATTTGGTTCATTTTCATTGTATGTGATCCTTATTCTCATGGTTCATTATACCTAACAATCCTTTAAGTGGGTTTAGATGGGATGCTGGAACATTAAAAGCACATGTGTTTTTTTGATGCCTAGTAAATTGAATTCCATGTGGCACAACATAGGCCGTGGATTTTTCATTCAGACTTTTTCTTTTTCTGATGGATTTGAACCCTGATCCTTCTTTCCGAGGGTCCTTAATGAAGTGAAAGCGAGCAAAGAAGAATGAAATGGAATGCGTGTGCTCTTAGGTCAATATTAATAATCATCATCATCATCATCTTATAAAATGGTCTCAAATTCTATAAATCCATGAATGATTATCCAAATGTGACATGAGCACAATCTTAATCTCATCATATGATATACAACATAGGTTTTTTTTTTTTCTTAGAGAGAAAAAAAAAAAAAAAAAAAAAAGTGGTCATTCACTATTAATAAGGGTGTCAAACTGGGCCCGGTCTGGTAGCACGGACCGAGCCAGCCCGATATAACCTGAATCCAGTCCGAACCGAGCTTTAATGGATAGGTTTTGGTCTGAGCTTGTAAAGCCCGACACCGTTTCAGTCCAAATCGAAATCAAACCAGACCGGTCTATTAAGAAGCCCGAATTAGCCCAAACCGATAAAACCCAATCCGAACACCGGTAATGTCCGTTTGGGCCCAATTTCTTAATTTTAATGGTTTTAAATTTTAATAGATTATGTTACACTATTAGAGTTCACTTCATGATCTAGAAGATTATGTGAATCTATAGTTGAAAGATTATGTTAATTGTTATAATTTATTAAATTACATATATATGGAAGGAATAATGCTAATTTTATAGATAGAAATAATAAAATAGGCTATATAGTTTACATATAAAAGGGGCCCGATAAGCCCGATCCAGACCGAACCAATCCGAAATCACCTCAATAAACCCAGTCCGATAACAAACCGACACCGGACCAGCCCGTTAGTCATTGTGTCCAGCGCTGCCCACTCCAGCCCAAACTCTTAATGGACATATTTTGGACTAGGCTTATAAAACCTGACATCGATTCAGTTCGAACCGAAATCGACCCAGACCGACTCGTTGACACCCTTAACTCTTAACCTTTGGTGATGATGATTCATAGAATATGGATATTCCTCTATCCATACCAAAAAAAAAAAAAAAAAAAAACTTTGTTCACTAATGCTGACTTTAGCCATAAGACTCTCATTGACCACCTAGCAATCAATGTAGCTGAAGCCCATAGGGCCCACATCATCAATCACCTGGTAATTTCCACATCACTATCACTATTACCGTCACCATCACCATCACCTTCATCGTCATTGTCACGGTCACATCTATCATTAATCAATTGCATATGGTTGAGATCTATTAAGATATTGTATATCATTGGATCCAAGTGGGCTTCCCATGACATGACCCCATTTGTGGGATTTGTGGGAGGAGGATCACATCTTACAAAATTGTAAACCCTCCACCTCTTTCCTTTCCCTTAAACAACCAAGAACTTTGGCTGCTGGTGGTTGATGTTTATAATTGAAGCTAAACCTTATGAGCTGGCCTGTATGAGATAAGGGCCCAACACATTGTGTGGTAATGGATTTGTATTGAATGTGCTTTGCTTATCTTATCTCCTTTGAAATGTAAGTGGAAACCATAGTTGCTTATGTAGCTTTCATTCTATCAATCAGTTGAAAGACTATGACTGTATTCCACAACCACCATCTAGATACATGAAAGTTTTCCTTTACCTTGGGTGTAGGAAAGGGGGAACAGGATTAAGGGTGTTAATCAGTCGATTTGGTTTGGTTTTGGTCTGGTTTGAGTTGGTTTCGATCTTATAATGACAAGTCCAAAACCAAACCATTAAGAAAAACGTTGTTTCGATTTTGGTCCGGTTCAGTTTCGGCTTTTATCGGTTGGATTAATGGGCTCTTATCGGTTGTTATCAGTCCGGTTTGGTTTTCTATATGTATATATATTAAAAGATTGGGTGGGCTCTTATCGGTCCAATATCTCAATGGTACTATTCGGTTTCAATTTTCTAAATATAATTATGTATTTTTTTTAAAGCTTGGTTTAATGGGCTCTTAAGGATCCATTATTGGGTTGCTATCTTATCTAGTTAACCTCTGGTTTAATTTGGTTTTTCATGGGTCTCTAAAACAAAATCCAATTTCAGTCCAATAAGACTTTGGCCCACTTTATTCAGCTAGTTAAGGCCTTCAAAACCCAAGGTGAAAGACATTCCTCTTCACCATCACGGGTGAATAGAAACTGGGTCCAAACATGACTTCATCTTAACCAAAATGCAGTCGTTGATATATTGAAAGCTCAATAGGGTCTTGGTTGATGCCGAAACCGAACGATATCGATATGGATCAATGATAGAGCCAATAGTATACGGACAGATGGTCAGTTCGATTAAAAAACTAATAAAAATTAATTATAAAATTGATATCGGCTTGGATCGATAAAAAACCGATACCAATTACAATAAACCTTAAAGTTTTCAATACTTACTTTTGACTAGTATCACCATGGAGAAGGATTTGCTTTTTCATTTTTTGTGTCCACCCTGAGAAAAATTACAGAGAAAGGGAATGTGCTTTATTCAAAGTGACCTAACTTTTCCTTTTTCAAAATTTGATTTTAATGGCTTGTGAAAAAGAGAATCCTCTTCAAGACCCATTTCAGATTATGTTGTCGGCCAATCAGAGGACACCTTGCTGATCCCTCACTGATCCAAATCAGCCACAAAAACAGTCTTTTTCACCCTGAAGATCTAAGTGAGATAACTGAAATTGATTTTAACTCTCAATTTGCTTTATTGAGCTAAGCATGTGTTAAACATGTTTTATGTTAATATCAAATTAGTAGATGACCTTAATTAATAAAAAATAAAAAGATAAAATTAGATATTTTTGTGAGCTTCTCTTTGAATTGGTGGTCCATTTTATGTGTTGGCCCCACATGTCAACCAGTAGTTTTCCATTTCCCCATCCAAATCAAGCACAATGCAACAGGTGCCGACACGCAAGCGACAGACACATGTAAAGCTCTTATTGGCATGTCACTAACAATCTACTTTTAGTCCCACCCCTTGGAGACATAATAGAACCCATCCGTTCTTCCTCTCTCTTTTCGCTATTGAATTAAAAAGCCATCTTCTCTTGTTTTTTCCTTCCACCATAGGATGTACCTGGAGAAGTTCCCTTCTAAATTTGGATCCACATTCTCTCCTCCAAGAGAATCTAGAGGAGAGGTGGCGCCCCATACAGATGGACGACACCTGGGGTTAGATTAATCCGACCCCTCAATCCAAATCGATACCCACTGTCAGCTCAACTTGTTGACTCAGATAGAGGGGTCGGACTAATCCGATCCCCAAATGTCGCCCATCTATATGGGGCGCCACCTCTCCTCCAGATTCTCTTGGAGGAGAGGATTTGAATCCTCTAAATTTATAGTCTTTCTCTAATTTAGGAAACTTACTTTAATTGGTAAACTTAAATAAACTTTTATATAAGGGAACATTTAAACACATTGTCCCCTACAAGAAGTGAGAATTGTCCCACAAAACATAGGAATCATCAATTTTGAGAAATTCTTACAAAAATAAATAAACTTTGAGAAATGCTAATTCCATGGGAAGTTGGTAAAACAGTAGAGAATTTGAGCCTTAATCAATATTATTAGTAATATTAATGAAAAATGTAGTTCATTCAATTTTTGTATTTTCTACATTAACCCCTATCTAAGTGATTGGAGGATCAATGAAATCATATAACTGGTCCTACCTAAGAATGAGAGGGTAACATCAGCACCAAAAATAAAAAAGTTTCCTATGGTGTCAATGGGATTTTTTTTATATTATTTACCTTTATCACTCCTTACTATGTGAGTCTCATGTCGAATTTACGATTTCATTGGTCATCACTGGTATAACATGAGAGATTCTTCCCACTCGAGGGGAAACCCTTTTCCAAAAAAAAATTATATAGACCCTATTTTTTACTGGATTAACGAAATTAAACTTGGTTTAAAATAAATATTCTTTATGCGATTAGTCAAATCAGCTTTTTTTTTTTTTTTCTTTTACCTCTATTTATGACCCTAGAAGTAGTTGATGGTTAAGAATTTGGGGGTATGAGGTTTGACCTTAAAACCTTACCCACTCCCCAAGAATAGGGAAACGGTGGCCCATAATATAAAATAATATTATTTTTTTTTGTAGGTTGTGTTGCTTTATGGCCAGAAAAGACACAAATATAACTAATTTTAATTCCACTTACATGCATTACAAAGCTTTCATGGTTGTTCATAAAGAGTATTAAAATATCTAGTTTCATTTAATAATAGGGGGAGTTTATGAATGAAATTTTTATGTGTGTTTGGATTTGTAATGCACATGGGAACCATAGGACCTTGAAAATTATGGGAAGGATGGTTCCTTTTTCATTACTTTTTTTTCCCTTTATATAAGGGATGTTGACATTATAGTATGATATTTTAATAATTTAATATTTATCATACCAATGGATATGCTATTATGTTTAATTTTTTATGAATTATCAAACCTAATCCACATGTTGTTGACAGAAGGATCCCAATTATTTTATTAATTAAAATAATATTTCGAAATAAGAAAATTCTACTTTTGCATGTGGTGGTTGCTTGCCTCCAGTACTTAATGAATTCGCAAATTGTTTGGATAGGGCCGTTTTGGATCTTGAAAACATAAAAATATTTGATAAAAATATGATCATTAACGTTGAAAACAGTTTATCTAATGTCTTTTTCAAGCATGGTCTTGATTGTTTCGTTGTAAAATTTTTCCTGTAAATAATATTTTATATCAAAAATATCCTTTATATAAAATTTTCATATTTTTTCAATAATTTTATAATTAAAATAAGTAATAAAAAAATCTTATTTTATAAGAAAATTTTGTTTTTCCAATTTTTCATAGAAACAATGGAGCATTATGAGAAATTAGTTACGATTGCAAAGGAAAACATGGTTTTCTTCTTAAAGTTTTCCTTATATTAATATCAGAAAATAACAGAGTTTTAGGGGTCGAAAATGGAATCAATTTGTGACTTAGTGATCACATGATGAAAACAGTTATGAATATTTAATTTTATTACGGACATAGGTAGTAATTCTTTAAAATTTTATATATATATATATATATATATATGTAGGCAAAAGATTTTATGTACGTACGATTTTGCATGTATATACTCATGATTTTCACCATGGGATGAGAGAAAGAAACCCAAGAAACCCCTTACTTAGATGAAGGGCCCGATACATGATTGAGTATGGACAGGGCCCGATATATGACCTAACCTAATGATCTCATGGATATAGTTGTTACCATTAATAAAGTATTACTGACTTTGTTAGACTTGACATTTGGTTTGATTTGATTTGATTTTTTTATTTTTAGGAAATTTACGTAAACGCTTCTTTGACAATTGATTTACCGTACAGAAACTAACTTCTCTTGACAAAAATTACACAGATTACTCCTGAAATAATGTTTTATAACAATATAGTTCACTTTGGGCGTTAAAAATTGATGAAATATTTTTAAGACAATATTACTCTTATTCAATATAAAATTACATAATTATATCATCGTTTATCTCTGGAACAAGGTCTCTGTAAGTTCTCCAACCTGCAAATATACCATCGCTATCTCAATTGGAGAACTTGCAAAGGCTTGTTCCAGAGATAGACAATGGTATATTTATGTAATTTTACATCGAGTAAGGTTAGTATTCTCTTAAAAAAAAATTTGAATTTCTCTCTTTAGTTCTTAACGCCCGATGTGGATTATACTGTTATAAAACATTGTTTCAGGAATAGTCTATGTAATTTTTGTCAAGAGAAGATAATTCTGTATAATAAACCAATTGTTAAGGGGTGTCCGAGTAAATTTCCCTCTTTTTTATTATGAATTTTTTCTAAGAGAAAATGACTCCTCTCACATTTCATTTTTCTCTTTCCTCCTAAAAAACTGGGCCCCTCCAAATGAACCAGCTACTGGTATAGTGTTAGTCTTTCATTTCCCCGGTTGATGTGTATATCCTTGAAAAACTAATAGCGTGTAGATTTCTCCCCGTTTTTTCTAATTATCAATAGTTGTTACCGACTTTGTTGATCCATAAATCTTCAAGCTCCATTATTAGTTGGAAGCTGGCATTACGAGACTACATTACAATGACTTAAGATGTTTAAATCTCATTCTAGTTATCAAATCAAAACTGTTACAAATTTATAATCACATATCATAGTTGGATCCACTATATATGGATAGTGATGAAATCTTATGGAAGATATACATATGCACAGATGAACTCTGTCCATTAACTAGTGTCATTGTATTCAACATTAGTTGGTATGAGGATGAGTGATTGATGCAGCATTAGCTGTTCATGAATACATGTGACTAATGACAAGCCAGCAACCTCCTTCTTGGTTCTTAAGTATATTTGTCTGTTGTTGTAAATGCATTATTATTAGGTTATCTTTTGGGCTGCTACTAGTTGAATACACAGGACTTGCGACCACATATAGGTAAGGGTGGAAAACCCTGATTAATCAATTAATATGGGCAGTTTATACACATTGATCAATTGAGGGAAGAAGGTTGGATTAGGGTTGATTCTTATGTTTTTACATTTGAATCCTTATGTGTATCCAACCCAAACCAACCCGGCCGATTGAACCAGTTAATTTTTGGAGGACCTGCCAACCTGAAGTTCAAGAACTTATCTAATGTTTTGAATTCGGATCATAGTTTATAAAAACGCGTTAAATACATAATTTCAAAGTTTGTTGAATCATTCATTAAAAAAAATTAATTTTTTCCAAAGATACAGAAGAATATGTGAATTTTATAAATATCTGTAAAGGGCAAACTTAATAAATTTATAAATGTTTCCTCCAATTCCCGTGTCCGAGATCTTTGTTGTTGACTCAACCTACAAGAGACAAGAAATGGGCAGGGGAGGCCGGGACTATGGCCCCAGGTCCACTCCGATGCCTAAATCAGGAGTCTGTGAATAGACAAGAGGAGTCGGCATCTGAACCCTCAATTTTTATGTGTTTTATGGGATAAGTACTGAGGGATTTTCAATCCAAAGTGTCAGAGCGATATTCGCTAAGAATGAGACAAGGCTTAAATGAGACATATCTGAAATTGCTTTTGCCCCTGTGATGGGATAGAGAATACGAAAAAAAACCCTGGAGGTCATCGCAGGGGCATCTTTGCCCTTGTTCTTAGGTCAAAATTACAAGAATACTTATCCAATCCTTTGAAGGATGCTAATGTGGATTGATACTTCCCAACTATCGCCATCTTATTGGCTGGTTAGCAAATTTACCTAACAATAAATATTAAAAATAAATTGAGACATTCAAGCCTGACGTTGCCAAAGATTTTGACATCATTGGAGTTCTCTCTCTCTCTCGGTTGCAATGAATTACTGAAGTTTTTTTTATTTATTATGTTGTATTTATTTCAGTTGGAAGACTTCTTTTAAAAATTGTTGAATAATGTATAAACTAGGGCATATTACATATATCTGTATTTTGCTCCTGAATTTTTAAATAGGAATCATATAAAGCATGTGTTATACACATACCCTATTATTGTCATACACATCTTTTTTGCCAAACTTTTTAAATAGTATTGAGGTCTAGGTCTGTTCAATACCCATACATGTCTATGTTCTTATTATTTTGCCATACGCATATTCATTTATTATGATTTAGATCAAAAAATTGTTTACCAATAATCCATTTTCCTAAAACGAGATTGACTAAATAGGTTCACCTTTTCCACCTATCACCTGGTGCCAGTAATGCTATGTTTGGAAGTCAAGAAAAAAAAAATAAAAAAAGAAAAGACAAGAAAAGAAAGACAACTTTTTGAAACAGAAAAAAGAAAGTGATACGAAAATTCATCATTATTTCATCTTAATTACATTTGTCATATTAGTTATAACATGTACAACTTACATTGACAAAGGGATAAGATTGCATTTTCCCTATTCATTCAAATTATACATTGGATATTCAAACTGTACATTGGATATACCACTTACCCATGGTATTTTTCCTTTTACATGTTGATGAAATGGCTGGTATTTGAGTAATGGTATTGTCTCCTTGTCACCCATCGGATCACAAATAGACAATGTCATTAGGTATTTATGCCATTATATCCTAACATCTCATCCCTTAAATACCTAAAATCACTTTCAACCCTTTGAGTGTTGAGTCTATCCCCAAGTTCCCAAACACAGAAACCCACATTTCTCTCACCTCAAAATTTTCATTTTAGCTTTTCCAAGCAAAATTACAAGGCTAACTTCCAGGTTGGGTTACTATCTTGACTTTTATGATCTAACTAAGTTTTTCATGTATTAGGGTGAATATAGTACTAAATAATCCAAAGTGAAGTGATTAATTTTAACCAGATCCTATATTATTATATACATCACAATTGTCTTATTGATTTGTGCTAAGTAGCTTTCTCTCAAAAATTAACCCCCTCATGTGAACATGAGAAATATCTAGTTGCTATTATCTATTGTGTAAGTATATTAATACATCGGTATATGCACACAATGGATGACAACCATTGAATATTTTTCATGTCAACATGAGAACATAAGAGATTATGATTCCCCTCTCTCTCTCTCTCTCTCTCTCTCTCTCTCTCACGGATCCGCATCCTCTCTTCTGGTTTCGGGAGGACAGAGGCAGTCTTACCTGAATGGCCGACACATGACTCTTGGTGAATCCAAGATCCACGTCTCAACTGATACCCAACCGACAGCCGAATCGTTAGAAGATGTTGACTCAGACGTGAGTATCGGATTCACTCAAAAATCAAATGTTAACCATCTGGGTAAAGTTACCAAGTCCTCCCAACACTACTGAGAGGAGGTGAGGAGACTATATGAATCCCTCTCCAACACTACTCGGAGGAGAAATGTGAATCCCTCTCTCACACACTGACACACAGGATAGAAGACTACCCATTTCCAATTTTCTGTAGCTGCTGGTAGGATCATCTGTAGGATGGTAAGAATTCGTAGAAAAGAAAGTGGGACAGAGTTCGGACGAATCCTAGGATTTCAATTCTAATTCAAATCAGGAGACTTTCACAGTTCACCTGACATTAATAAAGCAGCAGATTTACCGTGTCAAGTCATCTACATATATAGTTATTGCCCCAACAATGACAACACAGATTTCATCAATGCAGTAATAATATTGTGTTTTTTAAGGTCTCTCTGCTCTCATTGGATGTTCGTTCTGATTTTGTTTGTTTCTGTTTGTCTAGAAGGAAAATTCATTTGCCCATCACTGAAACCGGCGGTTTTTAGGACTGAAGTCTGTGTATGTCGGCTGTGAGAGAAGGGTGAAACGCAAATCATGGAACTATGTAGATTAGATATAATTTAGATCTCTAGATCCACTGCTGCGCGGTGGCACGGCACGGCAGCGCGGGATCCAACTGTTTGGAATGGGATTAGGACACGCGTTCGCTGCATTACACCGTCCGATGCCAGCGCCGCCACGCAACCGCGCGGCAGAGGAAACTTACGCATGTAGACTCTGAGAAGGGTTAACGCAAATCCTGGAGTCTGACGGCCATGACAAAGGTGCGCTGGTGGGACTTTACTAAAAGAGACGAAGAACGAAAGGAAGACAGACATAATGAGGCATCAGATATCTTGTCTCACGTACCAAATCGAAACACGTGTAATCGTCCCAATCGCTGGGGCACTCTATGCCGTACGTCGTGAGCTGTATACCCGTTAATTCTGCCAGAAAGCTCTCTCTCTCTCTCTCTCACTAGGAGCCATAGATTTTAAGAGATTTTATTATATATTTTGACCCTGTTGACCTATCCAATTCCTCCATTTTAAGGGATGCGCATCTTCTCTTCTCAGCTGTTAGATGGCGGACACATGATTCTATATGAATCTAAGATCTATGTTTAAATTAACATCCAATTGACAAGTCAGATCGACAAAGGGATGTCTACTTGAATCATTCAACCGCGGCCATCCGAGATGTTCCGTGTCCTTCAAAATCAGGAGCGATGTGCATCCCAAATTGGTAGGGGTGTCTGTTTAAACGTGGGTCTCAGATTCACCGAGAGTCATGTGTCGACCATCCAAACAGGGTTGCCACCGTCCTCCCAGAGTCATTGGGAAGAGACGATGTGAATCCTCATTCCAAGTGTTTTGGGAAGAGAAGAAACGTAGATTCACCTGAAACCCAGGTGTCGTCCATCAAATGAGGTGTCCTCTCTCCTCCCAAAACACTTGGACGAAAAGATATGGATTTATTAACCTTACAACGTGTAGGATTAGTATTAGATAGGAACACGTTTATCGGATGCATGTTTGTTTGAGATCATTTTAATGGTCCTTAAATTGAGTTATGTGGATGTGAAGATTTTTGTTTGACTATATTTAGATGAGTCTTTTGGAGATCCCCCCCCCCCCCCCCCCCCCCTGGGGGTCGGGGGCGGCCCCCCCCCCCGCCTCCCCCCCCCCCCCCCCCCCCCACCCCCCACCCCCCCCCCCCGCCCCCCCCCCCGCCCAAACGCCCACCCCCCCGGCCGGCCGGCCGCCCCGCCCGCCCCCCTCCCCCCAACCCCCCCCGCCGCCCCCCCGAGATGGATTCCCCCCCCCCCCCAAACCCATTGGGGGGGGGGGGGTTGCCCCCCTTTTTGGTCTATCGTTCACCACCGTTGCCGTAGCCAGCAATGACCCATCGATGATGGGCTGCAGTGGCCGGTGCTGACCACCAGAGGAGGCAAAGTCAGCAAAGTCAGCAAAGTCAGCAAATGATAGCAGCAATCCCTCGTGAATCATGTTTTTGTTGTGTCTATTATAAGTGCTCGTCTATGTGAGAGAAGAAACTCTCTTTTTTTTTGGCCGTGTTACACTTTTTGAAATGGAACTGTTCTGTGTGAACAAAAAAATAAAAAAATCCGACTACCAAACCCTATCATACTCAACCTGCTAGTGGAGAACAAGAAAATGTTTAGAGTTTTACCAAACACAGTCTTTTTTAATATTCTAGAATTATCAATGCACTTTAACGATCTTGGGATTTATTTGTCTACCAATAAATGTGAGCCCTCATCAACCTGCTACATGGTATAATTAAGTGAATCATCCATGATTTAAGGTATTGGTATGTATCGGCCATATTGGCTGTGACTGATACGGATATTTTGTCTATACGGTATCATTTTGTTAATTCTGTTTATGGGTCAATACAAGATGATATTGACAACATATGACCAACATGAGTCGATATTCACCAATACTAGCCAATACCAACTAATACCAAAAATATATATCACATCAGCATATGATCAATACTTGATAGATATTGATCAATATCAAATCCGATATTGATTCCAAAATCAATATCCGATACTCATTCTGATACTATGAACTAAACCATGAAACCATCCACTTTGAATCAGTCTATTGATGAGTTGTTGACAAAACTAGAACACTTTTTATTAATTAAGGGTTTTTCTTAGTGGTACCTCTCAAATGTCAAATATATTGAAACCACTTTTTCTTTATCCCAAGCCAATCTATCATGTTTGGATAGGTGGAATCTTTTAATGGTTGATATCATGAATTTTTTTTTTTTTTTTGATAAAATGATATCATAATTTTACATAAATACTAAAGAGTGTCTGACAACATGAGAACTTGTGATGGATCAAATGTCAATGGGGGTATATTCATAAATCAAATAGACATCTCTTCCAACCCAATCTACATCCTTTATTGAAACAGTGTGATTTCTCAAATCAACTCAACCTATCCCTGTAAGATTAAACTATAACATGGGTTCAAGAGTAAACCTTAACAAATCATGCAACGTTCCTACAACACAATGGACGTACGAACAAATCAATAAACAAAATGCATACTTGTGTATTAGAGATTCTTCCTTACTGATATCAATTCAAACTTTGCTTCTGAGTCTTTCACAGCCCTCAGAGATTTTCCTTTGTTCTCTTCGTTAAGAAGTAAAGAGAGGAATGATCAACTCGGGCTGCAGGTTTCAGACCCACATGTCGAAAACCCGGCCTAATTGAAACTTTAGGTTCATAGCAAGTTTTCCTACCTTGAACCAGGCCGAATCAATGACTGATTAAGTCACACTGATACTGACAACAACAGACCCAGGTACGATTTTCAACAATAACCAAGACTGGACCAAACTGGACCACGGAATAGGGAAAAGTTACCTTGTCCGGTCGTAGGTGCAGCGTCGTGGTTTGCAACCAGACATGGTATGGGTCTGACCCACTTGGGTCAGATACTCCAAAACCGAGCTGAGAAAGGGGTGAAAGGGATATTCCTTTCCTCCCCGAGTTGTACCCACATGGGATAACTCCCTAATCCAACAAACCTCGTACGAGAAGGAAGTTAATTTCTCAAACTCCTCACACAAGGACATGTGGCAAGAATATTCCTTAGAAATCTTAGGATTAGAGTTCTAGTCTAAGAGGAGAACTCTAGACTAATTAGAACCCCTCCTAGTATGCCTCTCTTGTAAGCACACACTCTCTAACCCTAGGAGAAAGTTCTGACGCATACATGGTGAAAGAGGGATAAGAAGAGAAGAAGGGAGAGCCGAAGTGAGGGAGGATCAATGAAACATTGAGCTCTGCCTAACCTACCTTCAACCCTTGTCACTTGTAAGTTTCTCCATCCTCCTAATGGGGTTTGACGCCGTAGTTAACCTAGAGGAGATCATCAGCTCATGAAAATGAAGGGAAACTTCGCCTCCCAACGTCCATGGATATTAGTCTCAGCTGTCTCATGCAAAGAGACGATGATGGTAAACCTAAGAAAGACCCTCAATCAAACCCTTCGACCAAAACCTAGTAATTCTCCCAAAGTAGACGAAAGGTTAAACCTGAGGGGGTAATTGCATTCCCAACCAGGAAGGAACCCAACCATAAAAATGGTTGAATATCAACCCTAACCCTCGGACCTCAAACCTTCGACGGAGTCTACAACGGAGGTTGTCCAGAAGCAAGTTCGGGGGGAGGTCTGGTTGCAAAACCCATGCAACCGGACAAGACCAGAGACCAGAACCCAACCCTAGGAGGATCCGATCGATGGTCCGGTCGCAGGATTATGCTACCAGACATGCTTCTAGACTATTCCAGAGGGCTACTGGAAGAGTCTTGTCAATACCATGAGCGATCGAACATGCCTTTGGACCTTTCCAGAGGAGCCAAGCCCAGTTCTGGAAGGAAGTCCAGTTGCAGTCTTCCAACCTGATGTTGCAATCGGACAAGCCCAGAAGTAAATTGAATGTGTCATTCGGAGATACGTGATGACATATATCAATACAACGCCATCACTTAACGTTGCAAAGCATCAGTGATTATTAACTGTTAATTAAAAACAACCATATGATGTCTAATGAACCACAATGTCATTGTAGGGGTAATCGTGGGCGAGACAAGGAAAGCCTCTATGGAACAGAGGGTGCGTAGATCTCACTCAACAAGTGAGGAATAGTTTGACTTATTTTACAGAGTGTTTTTAATCACCCTTGGATGTCTATGTTGCATCTATAATTGAATCGCATGTCATACAATAAACTATTGATTGTTCATCCATATGCATTTATCTATATCTGTTGTTTGGATAAACATGATATCTGTTTAGCCTATGTGGGATTCAGGATGGAGTCGGGGACCGCCAAATTATTTGACCACAGGGGCATTGCTTTGCTTCGCTAAGTATTCTAGCAGTGTGACAGCGTCCACGGGGTAGTTGCAGACTGAGCTCACTGCTGGGGTATGGCCATAGGTGCACGTTGTATGACATATAGGATTGGTTAAAGTTAATATCCCTATGTTTATAACCTTGGCCAGTAGGGGGTTTGGTACTAGTGTGGGGTTCAGAATGAGGAGGTGACCTAGCGGTGTTCATTGGAGAGTCTCCGACTCAGGCTACCCTGTACCATTGTTACAATGGGAGTTGCATGGCTTCGACAGGGGGTTTGCTAGGCAAAACCATTGAGTACACATTCACCCTTGCGCATGGGAAATTGGATGAGCTTTGGGAGTGTAGTTGACTTATTCCATAGTGTATTGCAAACATTACCATATATATATTTGACTCATGCATTATTGTTTGCTTGCACGTATTGTTTCTCACTGAGTTCAAGTTAAAGAGCTTACCCCATGATCATGTTTTCACTTTTAGTTGATGTTGCAAGAAATACCGTAGCGGACTTCATCAACGCACCAGTAGTTTCCAACCTCGCCTACTTGGATACGCAAGTAGTTGATAAGGAAGGACATGATGAACTATGCGAGTCTAACGACTACGTCTTCGGTTAGGAGGAGGCATCACCAACACTTTAGTTTATCAGTTTTCTTAGTTTAGTATTATATCAGTCGTTTTTCTGAATTATTATACTTGGAGTGTGTTGTTTGATAGTATTATTATGGCTACATTTTAATACAATGGTTTGGAACCTGATGTTATTATTTAAGTTTATCACTAGACTCTCAGTTTCATTTTAATATGTGAATTCCACTATCTAGTTTATACTCTGATTTGTGGATTATGCTATTGGGATTTGGTGGTTGGTTGTGATGAATACGATTTTTCGTGGTCCTGGGGTTGTATTGAGCCAGTTCATTAACAGTTTAGGCACACCTTCGGTTAGCCTAAAATTGGGGTATGACAAGTTGGTATCAAAGCTTTTCAGCTCTATTATCACACCAACCTACATGAAGTGCAAGAACCACTGGTCCAAGTGAAACTGAGAATTAGGTAATAAAAGCCATAATACTAACAAAGAATAATAGAACATCTAGCAAACTATCTTAAATAGGTGTGAAATCAAAAAGAGCATAAACTACTATATTAAACATCTAATATGCAGAAAAAGAGTGTTAAATTTTATAACAAAGTAAATTAAAATTTTATGACAAAATAAAATATTCATCTTAAGGTATGGTCCACAATACGGACCATTACCTTGCCAAAACTCAAGAGATATAGAAGGCTAGGGAAGATCAGGATGTGGTGGAGATTGTGTCGGAGCAAAAGGGGATCAAGTTGCCTCATCGAAGTCATCTGTGGGAATGATGCTGGATCTTACCAAAGCCACCCTCTGCCTCCTCAGCTCTTTTTAGAGAGCATTCATCCAAACAGAAGTGGCAAATTGGGTGCGTTGGAGGCGTCGTAGTTGATTCTCCACTACTTGTGCATGCTAACGATGATCCCTCCGAACATCTCGGACCTCCACCACATTCTCCTCCATCTGCACCCTTAGCCAATCCAAAGAAGTCGGACCACAAGAGGGCCCTGCAGCAAAACTTCTACTAGCAGCCGGTGGCTCCTCCCTCTCTGTTTTGACTGGCTCTTCCTATCTTCCCCTTGCATCGACAGCCTCAGTAGCCCGACCAACCACTGTACCTCAAGGATGGGGCCTGGCTTCCAACTTCTCATCACTCAGGACTTCGTTCTGTAGTTTCATCTTGTTAATCGTAATCCAATCGAAGTCAGAGGCTACGGTCTCATCAAAAGCATAGTCATCTAAAACATCAACCCCAAGCCATGCAAATAGATATGTGAGTAGCTTACTGTATGAAAAATTGCCTTCCCAGGTGCACTCTTCCGCTACAATCATTTGTCGCATCATAAGGTACGACAAGCACACCTACTGGTGCATCAAGATGCAATAAGTGAGATACTGGCAAAAGGTGGAGACCTCATTGTAGTAACCACCTTGAGGGAGAGTATTGTGTTGAATGGCCCAGAAATAAACTCGAGGGATAGGGTGACAGTTAATGTAAGACCTACATGCAAATTTCAGGGACGAAATTTCTTTTAAGGGTGGGGGAGTTGTAAGACCCGCACTCCGTAAACCCGGTCTAAACCTTGGTTTTGTGTCGTGACAGGTCTTTCGATCATCACCGGGTCAGACGGGATGAGCGGATGACAAACAGGTATGAAATCGGACCAAAGACGATCGAATCAACATAATTTTATGTTGACCGGTCGATGGTACCGGTCTTGGTACCGGTCGACCGGTCAGGTCCACGCAGCTAAGTGTGGAAATCCAGAAATTGACTTCTGAGGGTCCCACTTGCCTGATTTCGAATTCTAAGACTTTTCTAATCCTAGTAGGGTTACTAAACCCTAAATCTAGCCTATAAATACACCCTTAAGCCTCCTCAAATCCTTTCCATTGTCTCTCACAAACCCTAGAGAAGAGAAAGAGGTTGGAAAGGAGAAGGAGCTAGGAAGAAGAAGAAGGTGCCGCCACTGCCGTTCGACGAAGCTCACTCTACGCCAGTCAACGGTAAGTGTTTTAACCATTCTTCTTACCCTAAGACCTTATGTTATTTGTGTGGGTGGATCAATACCATGCAAAGTAGGTATTGATCTAAAACCCTATTTTGGCCAATAAACCCTAAGTTGCCGTCAAACCCTATATTCGAGTTCCGAGATGATATTCTTCGAAACGAGATTTGAATGAGTTGGACATAACTCTAACTCCAAGTTTAGACTTAGAATGGATAGGAGAAACCTTGGAAATCCATGGAGGATGATCGACGACAGTCGAAAACCCATGTATGGTCTTCCGGAGACATACCGGTCGACTATATCGGTTGCACATGGTGCGACCGGTAAGTTGCCACCGGTATCCCTCGGGAGGTTGGTCTATGGGGACCGGCTGACCATACCGGTCACCAGTCTTCCCCACAGAGCTGCGACCGGTATATGCCACCGGTCAGCTCTGTGAGGGTATTTTGTAACCGTGTTGATTTCCGACCAACATGAAACCCTAAGAAAAATATTTTAATGAAACCCTAATAATGTTGTAGGATTTTGTGACATATCGTTTGGATCTTGCGACATAGAGCAAGTTATCGAACGAGCGTCAGGTAAGGGAATCTGAACTAAACCTAATAATTAATAGACAATAAGTCGATGTTAATCACCTGAATATCTATGATGTGATGTTTGTGCATATTCACATGCCATCCTTTACTTTCAGTTATTATTATTGTTCATGCATTGATAGGATGTGATTGTTAAGCATGTGATTGTTTTCGATAGTGTGTTGAGTGGGGCATGGGTTTGGGATCGCTCCTCACACTAGCACCTTTTGTAGTATTCTGTCTTAACATGCTTGGTACGGGTGGGGCATCAGGGGAAGGTCATGGTACGGTGGTCTCCGATGTTGATGCTGGCCTGGCCATTGTTATGTGGCACTGTGGTCTCCGAGTCGACGCTGGCTTGTCCACGATGCTTTAGCTCTATCTCTATGTCGTAGGGAGTTATGTTGGGATAGGGTCTACCTGTATTGTTTCTATCCTAGTGGGTTAGTTACGGATAGGGCATCAGGCGAGGTGTGGGAATGCCTTAGCTCTATCTCTATGCCGTAGACGGCTGTGCTGGGATAGAGCGTACATTGATGACATATAGGATTGGTTAGTTGCGAGCCCAGTTTGCGAGCCCTGGCCAGTAGGGGCTTAGGTACTGGTATGGGTAGAGTATCAGGAGAGGTACGGGGGTATCTTAGCTCTATCTCTATTCCATGATGGGTGCATGTGGGCCAATGGGGGTGTGATCCATGAGGTGCCACACACTCGTGTATAGAGGTGCGGGGGCCACCAAACCTTTCTATAGCACATTGCAAACTTAAAACCAGACCACAGCATAAAATGATTGTTACTCATGCATAATATTGTGAAACTGTCTGATTGTCTTACTGAGCTAAGTTGTGAGCTCACCCTTTGTACGTACATTGTTTTAGATGTTGATGCAGGTTACACTGTGGATGATTACATGAATGCCCCGGCTTATGGTGATGTTGCTGCTCTAGGTGCACAGGCAGGAGAGGACGAGCATGACGCTTCATGCGAGTGCCCTTTCTGCGTGTACCTTTGATTAGTTTTCTTTATTTATTTTCCTTATTTGCGATTGGATTAAAGAGATGTAATGATATTATTTTATGTGTTTGAATTTGGATAATTGGATACTTATTTAAATTATCAATAGATACTCAGTTCATTCTATTTAAAGTCTTCCGCTGTATATTTATATTCTGATTGTGGTTATGTGTAATGATTTGTATGAGTGGACACGGCCTATTCGAGATCCTGGTGTGAACCGTTGGTTCAATGACGGTTCACTCACACCATTCTGGTTGGATCAGAATTGGGGTGTGACAGTTAACGGACTAGTGTGTTGTCCCTTGCTTCAGAAGGAAACTCCATATCTCCTGACGTTACCCCTGTGAGGAAATCTCTCTCCTTCGGACCGCTGAACACTACCTCTCCGCCATAGGTATGCCAAACAAACCGGCCAACTGCTCAATGTTGAAGGAAATATCCACCCCCTTCAGCTTACTAGTGATCCGCAAGGCTCGCACTGAATCAAAGTCCCCCAAGCCACCTTCAATCCACATATTGCATTAGAAAAGACGGACAAAGTCGGGATGAGTGACAACCTAGTATTGCAACACCAGAGACCACCCTAGAGCATCGAAGGCTGCTTGAACATCAAAATGCTCAAGTTCTTTGGAGGCCACATACCTTCCTACCTCTAGTAGCTTATTCTCGAACCAAGAGAATGACACTTGGGCTTCTAGGGAGTGGAAACGGTATTCGTCCAAGGGGGCTTGAGCTTGTTTTCAATGGCTAGGAGTCTCCCACCTTGGATCCATTCACCCTACAAGGAAGAAAACTAGAAGGAACACCTTCAATATGCAAGTCATGAGTACCGAATTGGAATGTGTTCAGCACATCAACATTAACATAGGATAGTCCATACATATGACAAGGAAAAGAAGAAGATGGGCTACTTGACTAGCTTAAACAAATTGGATAAACCAAATCATAGCACCATATCACATGCCATTTTGAAATCCTAAGAGTGATATTTCATATGCTTAAACCATAAAAAAGATCCCTTGAGGTTCATTTACTAAGCATTGAGAACACCAAGACTAAACCCATGATAGCATGATGCTAGGATCAATCACATGCCACAAAACCGCAAGAATAATAAGCATAGCGACATTCCAAGCATGTGTGAATCTATGGCATTGGTAGTCTAAAACAAGAAGGAAACCTATCATCAAAAACCCAAACTATGAAGGAAGGGTAATCCCAAAACCAAAATCCTGTTTTTGGAGGATTGATAATGGTAACTTGATGAAAGAAAACATCACCCAAGCACATTGTATAGTTGATTAAATAAATAAATGGGGAAGAATAAGGAATAAATCCCAAAATAAATCAAAATCTAGGGATCCTTAAAACCCTGGGTACAAGAATGAAGGTAGAAGATAGGATTACATACCTTAGGATCAAAGGAGACGACGTAAGTTGATGTTGGAATCACTTTTGGGAGCATCGTAGGCAAGATCTTAGACTCCAAAGGCACCAAGGAACTCCAACCGCACTAGAGGAATGGGGTTTTGAAGTTTAAAACCCCACACCTTTATTTATAAAGGGAAAAATTAGGTTGTCTGGTTACACGGCACGACCTCAGGTCCGACCGGACATCCAACCGAACGAGGCCAAAAGCTCTCGGTAACAAACCAATTGCACAACTATGAGACTGATTGTCTGTCGAATGCACCAAATTAATTATGTATTTCTTCACTTACCTAATTAATAAACTTTAAATAGGGTAAACAAATGTCGTTCCCATAAAGAGTGATTTGATCAAGATTTATATTATACGCAAACTAAATATACTAATTAATGCTAAGCAAACACAATAACGAAGGGGGGTTTTGGTTGGTTGAATCAAACTGAAAGTAAACAGACAAAATTTAAATGAAAAAATAATTAGAGAGAAAGAATTTAGTTCTTGGTTCAATATCCACCCACACATATAATAGGTGAAATTAATCGCAACGCTACTCTCTTCCTCACAATTAGAATTAAAAACCCTAGATAATAATACACTCTGTTACCCAAGTTTTTCCTTGAATATCTCTACTGAAACAAGCTTTTTAGAGAGATCTAACCATGGAACAACACTGAATAAGCTCTCAATATTTAATTCAATGGCAGCATTAAGAGAAAGAAAAACAGATCAATCTAAGCAACAATCATATACAAGTGCAGATTATTTAGGCTATATTATTCACAGTGATGAGATGAAAACTTGGACATAATTATCTACCACTATTTACTACTTATGATTAGAAACAGGACGATTATGTATTACAGTTTCTAAATCTAGAAATCAATATCAATCTAATCGATTCAACAAACCATTACTAAATTATTCAGACAAACATCATAGATAAAGAGAAAAGAATAACATAAGCAATTCCAATAAAAGATAGAAGAAGAACAACGCTATCGAATAGAGATTACACCATTGACATAAGTTTGGGCTTCAAAATCTCCTTGAACTGAATGACAAAACTAGCCAAACATTACAATCTTTTCAGAGAAAAAAAAAAAAGAAAAATCATTCAGAGAGAGACAGAGAGAGAGAGATTGAAATTTCCAACAAAAGAGAGAGAATGAGATACTATCTTCAATACCAATGCTTTATATATAGAGCATTGGCAATCCTTTGTAGCTTAAAATTCATTCATTGTTTAGAATTCCTTCTCTATGTAGAATTCTAAAATTATAGAGTTTCCTTCATTCCTTAGAGTCTTCTAGAATGATAATTTCTCTATCGAACTTAAATATCAAATCAATTCAACATCTTCTATTGTAGGTTTCCTAATTTGAATAGAAAACTCTTTATGGAAATTTCATCCACCGTTGAATGCTTTAATTAGATCGTGCGGCTGCTCTAATTTGGATTCGAATCAAATTTTTATGTCAGACTTTGAGGCAAAGTTTGGAGATCCAAACGAAGTCGGATTTTTCTCCATAATATCATTTCGAAAAGCTCTAGACGTCCTCTACAACTTTACTGAAGACCACTTTTTAATTCTGAAATTCTTTCCATGTCAAAAATTTGTATGAAATTCAGAACGTCAATATTAAGAATGTTAGAATTTTTTTTATCTTTTAACAATTAATTCACAAAGTTTCTAAAATATGTCAAACTTATAAAATAAATTCTAATCAGCTCAATAAGGCATAAAACATATTAAAAAGCATAGTGCAAAGGGAATAAAAATATAGAAATCACATACTTATCAGAGACCAGAGATTCTAATTGGACAGTCACAAAAGAACCATAAAAAGGGCCGGTCATAGAGCCGGAAGCAACTGCACCTCTTGACTCTCCAACTAGATCCCTTTAAGTTAAATTTTTATTGTTAATTATTAAAGAGGCATTTCAAATTAAACTTAGAATATATTAGCGTCGGTTCATTACGTCATTGAGTACTAACGGCAAAGTTACCTCTTTGAATTTGAACCATGTGGTAGGTACCATTCTTGAACAAGATAACTGTTACGAGAACTAGTATGTAATCAATGGCACCCCATACTCGATCTGATCTATGCAACAGTAAAGGTCAAGACGTTCGTCGGACGACGCCACAGACGGCGTATCCCTACCACTTAGTTTGTTACCACTTGCCACACCTTTAGAGGGGGCATGCCAAGGGGTACCAAACCTACCACAACTGCCGCCAGTGAACACAACCAGTGATATGACTACTATTATGAGGAACCTAGCTCATACTATGGGGCAAGAACAACGTGAGATACTGAGAGAACAACATCAGGAGTCTCAAGACCTGCAGAGGCAGCTCCTCATTGAAGTCATAGTAGATGTAAGACAGATATCAACAACCACGACAGTAATAGTGCCGATGTTGGGGGTAAGGACAAACGATGTACCTCCGACACCCCAAGTCTAAGCAACAGGTTAGCCATTACCTTGGACAGTACCAATGACAGGGATGAACCCAATCGGGGTGGTGGTACAAAACCTAACTACAATACCCCTTACAATCCCGCAGATTAACTAGTCTAGGACAATTGAGCACTTCGTGAAGATAAAGCTTACGAAGTTTATAGGAATGGGCAGTAACCCATCGTAACCCGCCATTTGGATAAAGTCAATTGAAAAATCACTTCATATGATGATTTGCACTGAAGAGGAGAAAGTGCTTTGCGCAGCATACATGCTGGAAGTTGAACCAAAAACTTGATGGGAATCCACCCAACCAATTCTAGCAGCGAAGCATCCAATGATTACTTGGGAAATTTTCAAGGAAGCTTATTTGACATGTATTTCCCTATAAATTTTAGAGATAAGATGGAAGTTGAATACATGAGCCTATCACAGACTCAATGGATGGTAGATGACTACCAACACCGCTTTGAGGAGTTGTAATACTTCGCCCTGACAAGCATGAGGGAAGAAGGAGACAAGGCTAGACGTTTCACTCAGGGCCTCCAAGGCAACATTAGGGCCATTATTCAAGCTATGGGGAAGGAAGTATGCTTTGATGTGGTTTAGATTCCAAAGGTGATAGAGACCAGCTTGAGGGATAGATACCTCTCTCAAAGAGGAAGGGGAGGTAAATGGGCTGCACCACACACCAACACCCGCGTAGCAGCCAAACCTTTCCGTATAGCTCAACCAGTAGCAAGCACCGCTAATGCCAGGCCAGCCACAGTTGAAGGGCGCACCAATAACAATACTACCACCATCTTCAAATGTTATAATTGTGGGAAGACATGACATTTTTCCAGGGAGTGCCACTTACCTCCAAAGAACCCTCAACAAGGAAAAGGTATTCGTTGTAACTGTAGAAGGAGCAGCAAACGCCTGAGACGTGGTTACAGGTACACCCTCACACCCTCAAACTTCTATAAGTTACTTACATACTTGTGCACTAAAACCCTGAAATTAAAAACTTAGGTATCATGAAAATTGAGTGAGAAAAAGCTAGAGTACTTTTCGACTCTGGTCTACCCACTCCTTCGTGTCCCCCTCTTTCAAGATCAATGGGAGCAACAAGAGCCCTAGATGTACGTTTAGTGGTTCGATCACCATTAGGAATGGAGGTTACACTAAATGAGTACCTGGGTCCTTGCTTAGTAGAGATCGAAGGGAGAGACCTACCAGCAAATCTCATCTAACTAGAGATGATAGATTTTGATGCAATACCAGGAATGGATTAGTTGTCACACCACCAGGCCAGTATGCTTTGTGCCGAGAAAAAGTTGATGTTCAAGGATGGAAAAGGGGGGACATTTGAAATTACGGGTGATAAGAAACCCAAGTGCAAGAAGCTATTCTTATCAGCAATGAAAATAATGAAATGCCTATAAAAGGGCTGCACTAAATTCTTAGTATTGGTGTTGGATGTCTCGACAGAAAGGCCTAAACTCGAAGATCTTGAGGTAGTTAGAGATTTCTTGACGTGTTTCCAAAAGACCTACCAGGGTTACCTCTAGATAGGGCGACCGAGTTTGTCATTGATTTACTACAGGATCTACCTCAATGTCCAAGACACCTTATAGAATGGCACCAACAAATATGAAGGAGATGAAGACTCAACTATAGAAATTATTGGACAAGGGTTTCATCAGACCAAGTATATCACCGTGTGGAGCCCAAGTCTTGTTCGTTAAGAAAAATGATGGAAGTGTCCAGTTATGTATGGACTACAAAGAGCTTAACAAGCTACAATAAAGAATAAGTACCCATTATCACGGATTGGTGATCTATTGGACCAACTTCAGGGAGCATCCCTATTTTCAAAAATAGATCTTTGATTTGGGTATCACCAACTAAAGATTAAAGAGAGTGACATCCCCAAGATAGCTTTCAGAATCAGATATGGACATTACAAGTATTTGGTGATGTCATTCGGCTTAACCAACGCCACAGCATCATTTATGGGGCTAATAAATCGAGTGTTTTATGACATGTTGGACACATCATTCGTTGTCTTCATAGACAATATACTGGTATATTCCAAGAACAAGGAAGAGCACACTGTTCATCTAAGACGAGCACAGCAATAGTAAGAGATGAAGTACTCTATGCGAAATTTAAGAAGTGTGACTTTTGGTTATCGAAGGTGGCCATTCTAAGCCATGTAGTGTAAGCTGAAGGAATCAAATTAGATTTGAGCAAGATCAATGCCATTGTTGAGTGGGAAACCCCAAAGACAGTCATCGAGATATGAAGCTTCTTAGGACTGGCTGGTTATTACAGACGTTTTGTGAAAGACTATTCTAGGATTGCAGTCCCATTGACCAAATTAACCAAAAAAAAGAGAGAAGTTCGTATGATCTGAACAATGCCAAAAGAGTTTTCAAACTCTAAAGGAGAAACTGGTGTTCGCTCCCACACTGACAATATCAGTCCCAAACCAAGCCTTCACCTTGTACACTAATGCGTCCAAATTGGGACCAGGGTGCATGCTAATGTAAAATGATCAAGTAGTGAAGTATAAATCCAGACATCTAAAGGAGCATGAGAAAAATTACCCCACTCATGACCTAGAGTTGGCAGCCGTAATCTTTTCTGTCAAATAATGGAGACACTACTAATATGGGGAAAATTTTCAGATTAAATCAGATCATAAAAGCCTAACCTACTTATTCAGGAAAAAGTAGTTAAACATGAGGCAAAGACGGTGGTTAGAGCTACTGAAGGACTATGGATATTAGCCTCAGCTGTCTCATCCAAAGAGAAGATGGTAAACCTAAGAGAGACCCTTAGTCAAACTCTTTGACTAAAACCTAGTAATTCTCCCAAATCGAACGAAGAGTAAAATTGAAGGGAGGAATTGCATTCCCAACCAGGAAGGAACCCAACCATAAAAAGGGTTGAATATCAATTCTAACACTCGGACCTCGAACCGTCAATGGAGTCTGCAATGGAGGTAGTCCAGAAGTAGGTCTGATTGCGAAACCTGTACAATCGGACAAGACCTGATACCACAACCCAACCCCTGGGAGGGTCTGGTCGATGGTCCGGTCGCAGGACTATGCTATCGGACATGCTTTTGAACTATTCCAGAGGGCTACTAGAAGGGTACGGTCGGTACCATGAGCGATCGGACATGCCTCCAAACCTTTACAAAGGAGTCAAGCCCAGTTCTGGAAGGAAGTCCAGTTGTAGTCTTCCAACCGGATGTTGCAACCTGATAAGTTTAAAAGTGAATAGAATGTACATTTTGAAGTTACGTGACGACACATATCAATACAACACCATCACTTAATGTTAGAAAGCATCGATGATTTCTAACCGTTTAATTAACACAATCATATGATGTCTAATGAACCATAATGACATTGTAGTTATAATTGTAGGTGAGACAAGGCAAGACTTTGTAGATACAGGGCACGTAAATCTCACTCACCAGGTAAGGGATAGTTTAACTTTATTTTACAGAATATTTTTAATCACCCTTGCATGTCTATGTTGCATCTTTGATTGAATCACATGTCATCCAATAAACTGTTGATTGTTCATGTATATGCATTTATTTATATCAATTGTTTGGATAAGCATGATATTTGTTTAGCTTGTGTGGGATTTAGGATAAGATCGGGGTCCATGGGACTAGTTGACCATTTGGCTTTACTTTGCATCACTAAGTATCCTAGCGGTGTAACAACATATAGGGGGTAGTCGTGAACTGAGCTCACTGTTGGGGTACGACTATTAGTGTACATTGTATGACATATAGGATTGGTTAGAGTTAATATCTCTATGTTTGTAACCCTAGCCAGTAGGGGGTTAGGTGTTGGTTTGAGGTTAGGGATAGGGAGGTGACCCAGAGGTATTCATTAGAGCGTTTTCGACTAGGGCCGCCTGTGAGGACAATGAGAGACGGTTCGCCCTCTTCCTCGGGACTGTCAAGAAAATCATCAATGTTTGTTTGGAGTCGCCACCTAGATTAAGGTCTAGGACCTAAAATGTAGTCTCATCCTGAGATAAGACTTCTATTGACTCACGATCCAACATATTGGCTTTGGCCTATCAGAGAACGGATAAGCGTTCAAGGTGCAGCTTGGGAAGGTGTTAGGCACCCAAAACTGCCCGATCCATAAATCGGCCTCCTATGTGATTCTACTTTCCTTAAACTCTATGGTTCTGACTGTTCATGGTCAATGGATGATGACTAGGGCTCATGGGGGATCCTAAGATAAATTGTTAAGTTCTTCTAACCTAAGTTCAGCCAAACATGTTCTCGAAGTAAATAAATAATTAAAATAATATACAATGAACCGAACCAAAGACGGTTCGGCGATGGACTGAATCTGAGATGTCCAGAACATCTCAAATTGCCTATGTATTCTAATCCTAAAAATCAAGTCCAAATCGTAGTTCGAAACAGATTGTTATTAAAGCTTATGGATGTGATTTATGCTTGATCTTCAGTAGATTCAATTGTTCAAGTTGAGATTTATGCTTGATGAAAAGTTGAGATTGAATCTGGATAGTCCTTATGGACTAAGAGTACCGTACTTGAAAAGTCCTCCAAATTGCCTACGTATTCCAGAGGTCCTGGAAATCAGGTACAACGTAGTTCGTTTATTGTGGTTTGATGACACAGAATAAAACTAGCTCAATCTGAAAAAGGAAGATGTCGAATAAAACCAACATAATCCAAAAGGGTGATGTCGCATGGGACCAACACAGTCCAATAGGGTGATGTCGCATGGGTTATGTCGCATAGGACCGACATAGTCCAAAAGGGTGATGTCGCATAGGACCGACATAGTCCAAAAAAGGTGATTTCACATAGGACCGACACAGTCCAATAGGGTGATGTCATATAGGACCGACACAGTCCAATAGGGTGATGTCGCATAGGATCGACACAGTCCAATAGGGTTATGTCGCATAGGACCGACACAGTCCAAAAAAGGTGATGTCGCATAGGACCGACACAGGCCAAAAAAGGTGATGTTGCATAGGACTGACATAGTCCAATAGGGTGATGTCGCATAGGATCAACACAGTCCAATAGGGTGATGTCGCATAGGATCGACACAGTCCAATAGGGTGATGTCGCATAGGACCGACACAGTCTAAATAGGTAAAGTAGCATAGGACCGACACAGTTCAAATAGGTGATGTCGCATAGGACCGACACAGTCCAAATAGGTGATGTTGCATAAGACCGACACAGTCCAAATAGGTGAAGTTGCATAGGACCGACATAGTCCAATAAGGTGATGTCGCATAGGACCGACACAGTCCAAATAATTGATGTCGCATAGGACCAACACAGTCCAATAGGACCAAGAGATAATCCTAAAAGATCTAATAGTTGGATTTAAATCTCACCTATCTAGGTTTCTGCACCTTAAGGGAGATGAACTGAGGGGTAGGGATCGTCCAAAAGCTACCCTTGTCCTGAAAACACTAATTTTGGAATTGTTGGGTTTGGCTTGATCACTCTTGATTAAAGATTTTTTTATCATTTTTCATTTTTACCACCCCCATGAATGTGGGTGCCTAAATGCATGTCCCCACACTTAGAAATATCCTCTAGCAGTGTTTATGCATGGTAATTCGACTAGGGTGTTGCAGAAAGTAAGTTATTTGCCGACGACAGATATCATTCAAGCATGGCATTAATAAGCATGTCAAACATGGTAGCGTTCTCAAAGCTAATAGTGCAAACATTCTACACATGGCATGCACAATATGACAGTGTCATCAAGTGAACATGGTAGATGCATGAATATAACAATGTAGACAATATCAGATCCTCAATTTAACGGTTAAATCTCTTCAAAACATTGATAATCATGATCAATACTTAGATTTCATCAAAACATCCAAGATCAACGGCTCAGATCTCACATCAAGTTATAATCATGATCAATGATTCATATCTCATAAAAAAAAACTAGGATCAATGGCTTAGATCTCACAAAAAGATAATCTAGCTGTTCAGATTAGTCATCATGATAGTCCAGCAGCTCAGAATCGATCAAAAAAACCCATGATCAAGATCCAATGATTCAAATCACTCAAAATCACTCACAAAAAAAAATCCAATGGTTCAAATACCTCAAGATCATAATCCAACCGTTCAGATTCATATAAACCATTCCCAAAGATAATCTAGTGGCCCAGATCACTCATCATGATAATCTAACCGCTTAGATTCGATAAAGTCACTTATCAAGACAATCCAATGGTTCAAATTACTTAAGATCACAATCCATCCATTAAAATTGATTAAAATCACTTCCAAAGATAGTCCAATGGTTTAGATCGTTCATCATGATATTCCAACCATTCATATTCGATAAAGTCACTTATCAAGACAATCCAATGGTTCTAATTACTTAAAATCACATCAAAATTCTAAATCAAAGGCCATGATTAACTCATGAAAATTTCAATTATATGGTCATAATCAATTCTCATAAAATTCAGATCATGTGGTTGGATCACCCGCATTAAAATTCTAATCACATGATCGGACCAATCACATTAAAATTTCCAAGCACATCGGATCAATTTCATCACCCAAAATGCAAGATCAACGGCCATATTTCATTTCATTATATTCATAACAAGAAAGGTTGAGCCAAAACCCAACATGCACATGTGGAACCCGACACATATGATCAAAGAATCATCATGTATGCGAAGATACAATAATAAAATGAAGCAAACAACTACAATACGACATACAAGTATGGTAAACTGGAAAAGAAACCAACCTGATGTGCGTCGGCGAGATTAAACTCCAGGATGTCGCGAAGATCGACGATGATGATCGTCACAGGATGTTGCGAGGATCCTCGGGTTGATGATGAAGGTCCTCACAGGATCTCGCGGGGATGGTCGTGCTCAGCTGCTGGGTGCGAGTTGCGGACAGGTGTAGGGATGGTCGCTGGGTGCGAGTTGCGGACAGTTATGAGGGATGGTCGTCGGCTGCTCGCGGGGTGGAGTTGCGGCAGGTGTGGGATGGTTTTGGGTGCGAAGTTGTAGACGCTATGAGGTGGTGGGTTGGCTGCTTGGGTGCGGTTCAAAGTTGTGGACGGCTAGTGGGAGTGTGTGGGTCTGAGGGATGGTCGTGCTCGTAGTTGGGTGCGAGTTGTGGACTGGTGTGGGATGGTTGTTGGATGCGAGTTGCGGACAGGTGTGGGATGGTTGCTGGGTGTGAGTTGCGGATAGCTGTGGGATGGCTATTGGGTGCGAGTTGCCGACAGGTGTGGGACGGCTAGTCGCTGGGTGCGAGTTGCGGACAATTATGAGGGATGGTCGTGCTCTGCTACTGGGGGCGAGTTGCAAACAGGTGTGGGATGGTTGTTGGGTGCGAGTTGCAGACAGGTGTGGGATGGCTGCTGGGTGCGAGTTGCGGACAGGTGTGGGATGGCTACTAGGCACGAGTTGCAGATAGATGTAGGGATGGCTGCTATAGGTGATGGGGGCAATGGGGATTTTAAAAGGAAATAAAAGGGCCGGCCTTCCCCTCCAAAAAAAAACTCCTCCTCCTTGTGAGCATCGATGGGGTATTTATAGAAGCAGGAGGTTGGATGAAGAGAGGTGGAGTGGGGCTCAATGATGGTGACTGGAGTTATGAGGCCTGGCTGCTGTGAGGTGTTGCTGTGAGGTGTCGACTTGTGAGGGACTCGATAGAGACTACTGGTGTCTACACGGTTGTGGTGCTCTATACAAATTATGGGAGGTGGAGTGTTGCAGGTCAGTGGAGGAGGTAGCATGGCTGGGCGGCATGGGCTGTTCGGCTGGGTAACTTGAGGTGTCGATGGGAGAAGGTGGGTGCATTCAAAGAGGGATGGGGCACTGGAGCTGGTCGGTTGGGTTTTGGGGAGAAGAGGTGGAGTAGGGCTCAATGATAGAGACAGGATTTAATGGAGTATGGGAGGTGGCTGGGTTTTAGGGAGAAGAGGTGGAGTGTGGCAGCACCTCCGCCGATCTTCTCCCTCTTTCTTTCCCCATCTAATTCTCTCTCTCTCTCTTCCCGTGCTTTTCTCTCTCCTCTCACGTCTGTCCTCTCTCTCTCTCTGATCGAATATATATATATATATATATATATATATATATATATATATATATATATATATATATATATATATATATATATATATATATATATATATATATATAAACGTATACATATTTATGATATAATAATATAATATATATTATTATATAATATTATATATAAATATATATAATATATATCATATAAACACATATGTATAACAAAAATGCAAAATACAAGCACATGGGTTGAACCGACTTGGTCTGGACTGGTTTGGACTGGGTAAGGCTGGACTGGTTGAGTTCGACGGGGTTGGACCAAATTTGGCTTGAGCTGGGTTGGGCTGGACTAGGTCAGACTGGCTTCTCTCTCTCTTCTCTATTGTCTTATTAGCAATTTTGGCTCGCCTCTGCATGGAATGTTTCAACGGCCTCTATCCTGGATTTTCTACGTCCACTTTGAAGAGTATAAAAAATGTAACATAATGGGACTTGAATCACCTGATTTGGATGTGAGATGACCAAATTGTGAATTTTTGAAGTTTAAACAGCCCAACATGCAATAATTCGGCTGCCAACTCTGCATGGGACCCTTCGGCAACCTTTGCCCCAAATTTTCCATGTCCACTTTGAAGAACACTAAAAATGAAGAATACTGGAGCTTGAATCATCGAATTTGGACGTTGAATAATAAAATTATGAAGGATCGAAGCTTCGTCGACAATTCGGCTGAAGACTTTGTATGGGACTCTTTGATGGTTTCTGCTCAAAATTCTTTACGTCCACTTTGAAGAGGACTGACTATGGAGCACACTGGCACTTGAATCGCCTGATTTGGACTTCGGATGATCAAGATATGGCCGAATGAAGTCCAATCAATCAAGTTTATGATAATTCATCCAAAAGTCCTTAACTCATGATAATTTACACAAAAGCCCTCTATAATTTCAAATCAACTAAAATCATGATCTCTTCTCCATCTGACATCAAAATTGAGTGATTCTGGTCTCATTTCGAAGATAATTCCATGACTTACGCATCCATGTAGGTCATAGCCCATGATCTTGCTTTTGGGACCGACCCAAAATCAGCCTCGAAAGCATAAAAAAAAATCCAGACCTTGAATTGGGACCCGCAACCTTTCCGAATGTGCCGCACACTCCCCTTTCTTTCTTCAAAGCTTCACTAATCTCCTCTCCCTTACTGTCTACCCATCAGTAGAACTCAGCTCGGTCGGAGGTGGCAAAAATGGGGTGCTTACACCACCCTGTACCATCGTCACGATAAGAGTTGTGTAGCTTCAGCAAGGTCTGCTAGGCGGGACCGTTGAGTGCCCATTCACTCTCGCTCATGGAAAGTTGGACAAACTCTGGGAGTGTAGTTGACTTCTTCATAGTGTATTGTAAACATAATCAGACCCATATATATATTTGGCTCATGCATTATTGCTTGTTTGCATGTACTATTTTTCATTGAGCTCAAGTTAGAGAGCTCACCCCGCTATCATATTTTCTTTTTAGTTGATAATGCAAGAAATACAGTAGTGATTTCGTCAACGCACCTGTGGTTTTTCAACCTTGCCCACTTAGATACTTAGGTAGTTGATAAGGAAGGACATGATGAACTATGCGAGTGTAACGACTATGTTTTCGATTAAGATGAGGCGTCGCCAACACTTTAGTTTATTAGTTTTCTTAGTTTAGTATTATATCAGTCCTTTTTCTAGATTATTATAATTGGAGTGTGTTTAATAGTATTATTACGGTTATGTTTTGATACAATGGTTTAGAACCTAATGTTATTATTTAAAGTTATCACTAGACTCTCAATTTCATTTTAATATATGGATTCTGTTATCTAGTTTATACTCTGATTTGTGAATTATGCTATTGAGTTTGGTGATTGATTGTAATGAGCATGGTTTTTTGTGATCCTGGGGTTTGTACTGAGCTGGTTCATTAACGGTTTAGGCACACCTTCGATTATCTAAAATTAGGGTGTGACAGCAAGGACTCAAAACTTGGTATTTATAATATTAACTCAATCTTTAATCCATCCCCACAATGAACTGAGTCGGTTTATCTCTAATTCGTGACAAACCTAACCAAACCAATCATATAAGTAATGTAAACCCCACCAATCAATTAGCTCAGTAACTAATTAACCCACCAATTGATGACATCTTAGTCTCGTTCTTGGGCTAGATTAATTACAAAACCACCACTGACCAGTGTGGCCATGAATCCATTACATAATAAAATGTCAAAAACTTTGACTCAGTTATTAGTGTTAAACAACAACAGAAGATACACCTCAATTTATAGTCCACAATTTTTTGTTATCACAAATAAAAGTCTACTAGACAGCATGAATAACTTTGAGATATAATCATGAAAATATTATTTTCATGTTAGCCAAATCTTTGATCAAATTACTTTTGATCTAATTGCATTGAAATCCTCACAAGCAATAAAGTTTGCTATTAATGAATACCTATACAAACCACCATTGACTTGGGTTAATACCTAACTTTAGGTTACCACCATTGAACTTTGTATAAATATCGTCTCGTAACTTTGACATGATAAATAAATTAACAGATAAGCAAATTAGCAATAGTATAAATGTTAATGTAAACACAACCATGGTCATCAATAACCATGTTCATAAAAGTCATAGGCTACACAAGCAAACATAGACAAATATCACGATAATATAAACAAAAAAGTCTCTCACTAACTAAGCACACCATAAGACTCGACGACACCCATGTTGAACACATATCCCTTAAATACTCTCATTGGAAAAGCTTTCATCAGAGGATTTGCCATCATGTTGTTAGTCGAAATGAGTTCCACATTGATATTATTTCCATTGATTTTTATCTTTGCCATAAGATACTTGACCTCAATGTGCTTGGAATCTCTAGATTTCTTGTTGTTCTTTGAAAAGAACACAGCTGAATTGTTGTCACGATACATCATGATAGGCTTGGAGATAGAGTCCACAACTTTCAAGTCAGAAATGAAATTCTTCAACCAGATAGCTTACTTAATAGTTTCGTATAAAACTATAAATTATGTCTGCATAGCGGATGATGCTATAATAGTTTGTTTAACACTCTTACATAAAATGACACCATATGCTATCATAAAAACATACCTTGAAGTTGATTTCCTTTCATCAATGCAACCACCAAAATTTGTATTAGAATAACCAACTACCTCAAATGTATCACTACTACCATAAATGAGCATGTAATCCTTGGTCCTCTACAAGTACCGCATACCCTTCTTTGTCACTAGCCAGTGGACTATACCAGTATTTGACTGTAATTGTGTAGAATACTCACCGCAAAAGTTATATCAAGACGAATGCAAACTTGTGCATACATCAAACTTCTTACTGCAAATGCATAAGTCTTACCAGCCATAGAACATCTCTTAACATAATTCTTTGGACATTTTTGCTCTTTAGTTTATCCCTTTATTAATAAGCATGTCTATAACTGAACAAATTAACATTAAATCGTTTGAGAACACGATCAATATGTGCCCTCTAAGATAATTCAAGTAGCACTCGCTTCTTGTCACAAGAAATCTCTATGCCAAATACAAAATTGCTCTCTCCCATGTCTTTCATGTCAAAGTTTTCAGATAAAAATGCTTAGTTTTAACAAGTAAACCCCATGTCACTGCTGACCCGTATATATTATCAACATATTGGACAAAAAAGATAGGTTTACTCCCACTGACCTTTAGATATATGCAGTAACTCATTGTATTCTCAATAAAATCAAAAAAGGGGACAACCTAGTTAAATTTTAGATATCACTATCTAGACACTTGTTCAGTCCATAAATTGACTTGTGGAGTTTGCAAATCATTCCTTCTTTTCCCTTCATCTCAAAACCTTCAACCTTCTAGTTGAAGCATATAAACTTTCTCTACTAGATCCATGTTTAGAAAAACAGTCTTTACATCCATTGATGCAACTTCAAATCAAAATGAGCCACTAATGCCATGACTCTAAAGAAATCCTTCTAAGGGACCGAAGAGAATGTCTCATTGAATTCAATTCTTTCTAGTTGTATAAATCTCTTTACTGCTATTTTCGTTTTATAGCACTCAACTCTGTCCTTAGAATCACACTTCATCTTGTATACCCACTTTGAACCTATGGGTACACAAGCCCTTAGCAAATCCATCAGTTTTTCATACTTTGTTGTTGTCCATAGACAATAATTCATCATTTATGGATTCTAATCACTTTGATGCTTTATTTCTACTGATGGCCTCTTGGAAACTGGTTAGATCTTCCCCTTGTCCAATATCAAAATCTCTCTCAGTCTGATAAAAGATATACTCACATGGTATGACAGACCTATCGGGTCTAGCAAATCTCCTTACTGTCTCCTCTAGCTCTGTAATCAAGGCTAGATCAACTTATAAGTTGCCTCATTAGGTAAAATAGGGATCATTTTTGCTGCATTGTCAACGAGCTCTGGTAAAACATCTCCTGGTATAGTTAGTAGCTCAGCTGAGTGAGGTGTCTCAGCAACAAATTCTATATGAACTTCATCAAACTCTATTTTTTTTTTTTTATTGTGACAGCTCATCAGTATATTCAATGAATCTTGCATGACTAGTTTCTATTATCCTATTTGTTGAGTTAAGACTGTAAAACTTGAATCCTTTAAATCTTTCTGGATAGTCCACAAAATGATAATCTACAGTCCCTATATCAAACACCCTCTTACGAGAATTATATAATTTTACTTCTACTCTGTAGCCCCGAAGATATAAATGATTCAAGCTATGTTTTTTATCAATCCATAACTTTAAATGCGCCTTAGGGATTGACTTACTCGGCATTCTATTGAGAATATATGCGGCATTCTTAATTGACCCCCCTCCCCCTAAAGACTCTAGAAAATCAGTATTGCTAATCATATTCTTCATCATATCAATATTGTGCAATAAATACCGTGCTCTTATAAATATGTAGCAAATGGATCAGGGATTTTATTTCAATTACCATGCCTGCCATAATATTCACCTCCTCTGTCACTAACAATGTTAATCCTCTTGGACAAAAGATTTTTCATCTCTGCCTTGAAAATCATGAAAACATCTAATGAACTAGACTTGCATATCCATAACGAGACAGATCATCAATGAATGTAATAAAGTGTCGTTGGACACTAAATGTAGGTGTAGAAAAAGGTCAACAAATGTTAGTGTATACCAATTTTAATAACTCCTTGCTGCGAACATCCTTCATCTTTCTTGATCTTGTCATCTTATCATTTATACAGTCCACACAAACATGTATGTCATCAAAGTTGAATGGTTTCAAAATGTTGTTCTTCACAAGTCTTTCCATCATCCGTAAAGATACATGTTATAAACATCTATGCCAAAGTGTGAAAGAGTTTTCATCAAGTACAAAGAATTTAGAACTAACATTAATAGCCAATAGGGAAATACAATTTAACTTGTAAAGGTTGTCAACAATACAATCATTACCAATGACATGTGAATCATAAGATCAAGTAAAGCTATATTTATTAAAACTCAAAGTATATCCTTTTCTAGTTAGTTTTGATATTGAAATAGGTTTCTTCTCATGGAGGGTTCATAAGCAATATCTTCTAAATCAATGTAAACAATTGAATTTAAATGAGTCATAACTATTCCTTTGGCTACAACTGCGACTTACACTCCATTCCCTATGAGCACGCTCACTTCATCATTACCGGGCACCAACTTGCTTAGATATTTTTAATTACAAAGCGAATGATGATTTTAAGAGTGACGATAAATTTAAAGAAAATGTGATGTCATATTGCCATGCGGTTGAACTATCAAACGCAACATTGGAATAAAATTAGGCAAATTATTATTGCCATAATGGGTATGTTATTATTTCAAATATCACAATGTATATATTCATGTGGGCAGATGATGTGTCCTTCCTACCGTTGAATGGAGAGATCTTGTCTAGATCAGTCACGTGTCAAATTTCAAGGCCTAATTCAATTAAATATAATTTTTATATTAGCATACATCATGTATATATCTATACATATGTACTAATATTCTAGACATTACTATGCATTCTCCCAACTTTAAGCAATAACAGATGGTATAGATTAAAAATCCATAAAAATATTCAAATCTATTTTGTGATTTTCAAAACTTTCACAATCTATTGTTACATAAACAATTACCCATGAAATTAACAAATGTCACAATCCATTGTTACATAGATAACTACACATAAAATTAACATTCATGGTAATTGCAAATAATAATAATAATAATAAAATAATTTAAAAAAAAAACCCTCAAAAACATAATTCATTTTAACCATTATTGTTGAAAACTGTGAGCGTTGTAGACCAATAGATTTAATACATGTTTGCTAAGGAAGATGGTTTTTCTGTTCTCTTGATAGATCTAAAATGTTAATCTTATATATTAGATTGCAAAAGAGTTGATAGGTTTAGAACAACAATAAAATTAAGCAATAAGTATGGCCGAAAAGGTTGGTGGAATTGATTTTGTTCATTTTAATCCCTTTCATGTGATAAGTCACGACTTTCCCTGGTTTATCCACATACAGATTTTTTTTTTTTTTTTTTTTCAATTCATCCTAACCAATTTTAAGTGATAATATGAATGAGAAGGTTTTCTAAGCAGGCAACATGGAAATGAACCTCTAAATGGCACCTGAACCTCTACCATGTGGTAGTTTAGGTGGTGCCTAAAATTTGTAGGCATGTAGATTCCAAAATTCCATGCTCACATATAAAGTTTTCGTTGAATCAAAATTTTTCAAATGATGAAATACAAGTTTTGAAAAACCTAAGACCATGGGAAAGTTGACATTGCATAATAAGTGTCGAAGTAACAATAAATGTGTATGAAACAATATGGGGATACATGCCAATATATGAGAAAATTTATTATTATTATTATTATTATTATTATTATTATTATTTTGGTAAAAAGGTTTATTATTAAATTATATGTTAGAATTTGATAATGTGACAAGCAGAAGAGTCTGTTTGGAAATTTCTTTCTAAACTGATCCTTCGAAGGAATTCTTCCTTACAAAGAATTCAAATCCACTGTTCATGGATTGCAAGTACAATAATACACAATTATCATATATGGTAGTCATGTAAATTGTAATGATAAAAGACAATTGAGTCTCCCATAAGTTTGACAAATTTGACATGCCAACCTACCATGTGGGACAAAACCCTTGTCTTGTGGACCTCAAAACCTTCTATTGGGTTATTGAGATCATTGGTAAGACATATTTTATCAAACAAATCTCTTGGCAGGGTCTACAAAATCTAAATCATTGTGTATGATATGACATATATATATATATATATATATATATATATATATATATATATATATATATATATATATATATATATATAATGCACCATGTAAAATTTTGATTAAAGAAACCGGGAACAAAAACACTACGGAAAACAAGGGAACTTTAGGTGATTAGTTAACCAACAACAGATATATATATATATATATATATATATATATATATATATATATATATATATATATAATGCACCTATGTAAAATTTTGTGATTAAAGAAACTACTGAACAAAAACACTACGGGAAAAACAAGGGAACTTTAGGTGATTAGTTTAACCAACAACATTGGCATGAGGTTGTTCCCCAAAAATCCACTATTCTACTAGGATATTTTTTATGCAAGTCATGGGGCAGATTTTTATTATTCATGCATCCAAGGGAAAAATTGGGTTATAATGCAAGTATCCAGATTGGATCATGGCCGATCCATATCAGTTTCATTGGCTTGCAAATGCCTCCTAACCAACCTCTTAGTTAGGGATGCATTAATTTGGTAAAGGTATTAAAATCAATAGATCATTAGGTTCTGATTGGTTGCAAAGGGAATTAAAAAGAAGAGAAGTGAACTTAAAAAGTAAACTTTCATAATCATAACATTGTATGCTATCAAATGACTATGTAACTAATTATAAATCATTCAACATTTAGTTATTAATTATTCTTCACTTTCCATTCAAATCCCTAGTATTTAAAAAATAAAATAAATTTTACATCTAATAAGTAGCATTACTAATTATGGTTAAATATTTAAATAATATATATAATTATGTTATGTTATATCTATATAAGTTTCCTTTTTAAATTTAAAAATTTCATTTCATTTCCCTTTTAATTTCCCTTGCAACCAAGCTAAGCCTCAAGAAAATGATACATCGTATAGTCTTTTGTCAACTTTCTCACTGATACTATCTTTATACCATTTCTATGCAACTTTTTTTTTAAAGGTTAGAAAAAAAATTTGTATTAAAAATAAGATAGTACATAACACTAAGATTCTCGAAAAAAATAAAATTTATTGACCTGAGACCCACATTTGGCATTGCCTAGTAGCAGGGTAGGCCACCAAATTAGAGAGTAATCTTAAATCTAACTTAAGTTACCGTACCACCTTCAATATTGTCATCAGCAACGAAGACTCACATTTACTAGAAAAACTATACTTTCTTATGGATGTTGGCCGACTTAACTTCAATTTTAGGCAACTATTACTACAAATGCATTTTTTTTTTCCTTTAACCTCAAAAAGAAAATTCCAACATATTACCTTCTTTAACACCCTTCTCATCCTTACCAAAAGAATTGTCAGCTAGCCGTATGTCATCGTGGGTTTAATCCTACATCTTGTGCATATGTGTTTCTCTAGATATATAATGTTTTACGACATCATGGGTTGATTAACTCTTTTAATATTGACGTGTATTGTCCTTGTCCCCCTTTTTTTTTTCCATCACCCCACGTCTCTCCCTCTAAAAACAATTTCCTTGAAACCTAATTAATTAATTAAGCATCTTTATTTATAAATAAATAAATAAAATAGTCAAGCATCTTCATGTCCTTGCTCTCTATATTCGCCAATAAAATGGATTGAGATAAGAACGAGCTAGCACTAATGTCGTGTCACTTAATAAAAGCACAAATATGGTTAAAGAATAAATAAATAAAATTGCCAAATCCATACTTATGGAGGTAGTGGTAACAACTGTTGTGACAAAATTTCATATCAAAAATGTAAGAATAAGTATTCAATACGGCTCTCCAACACAAACCCTTATTCTTTTAGCTTGTATTCTATTCAACTTTTACATATGTTCCTTCATCTTTTGAAGAAAAAGAAAATTATTCCAAATCCATTCCTAAACGTCACAGTCATCCATTAGTTATAGAGATTCGAAACCAAAGCGTCGAAAGGAGTAGGATCATCTGTAACACTGTTGTATAGTAGTGTTGCTTCTAATCATTGACAGTGCAACGAGACAGATGATCGATGCACTCTCAATGGTCACGATCTATAGTACTACACTGAAGTGCTACAAACGATCTTTTTCCTCCTCAAAATTGAGTCTTCAAAATCGGAACCAAATGAGAACAAATCAAATCGGAACCTTATTTGGTAAGAATTGGGCTAGGTTTTTAGAGATCGATGGAAATCGAAACTGGAGTAATCAATAAGACCAATCTAATAGACCAAAATTGAACCAATATCAATCTGACAATGGACCGATAAGAATTCAATATACATTATGATATATGTAGTTGTTTGATACAATTTGTTATATTTATTTCTATTTAAAAAAATTAATATTATCTAAAATTTACAAATAATTGGAAGATGTTTATCATTAATAGGGTAATCTATTATTACTTGTTTATGTTTTAGTATTATCACTATTATTATTTATAATTTATAAATAAAATAATTTATTATAAACTATTGTAAAGAGAGAGTCTAGCCTAATCTTTTAATAAATATACACATATAAAAAATAAAACAGAAAATAAACCAATAAAAGCACATTAAGCCAATTCTATAAAAAATTGAAAATTAAATAGGGCCAAAACTGGATATTTCTTAGTGATTTGGTTTTGAACTTGATGATACAATATCGAAATCAATTCGGATCGGATCAAATCAGACCAAACCAATCGATTAACACACTTGTAATAATATCAGCAAAGAAATTAAAAAAACAAAATCCAAAACTGTGGATACCTTAGAAGTATGCAACCTTCGGTGGGATTCAAGATTTCATTGCTTGAATTAGTCAAGTTAAAAGTGTCAAAATCGGGCCCAAAGCGAAACCGAAACTATACCAATCCGATTTGGGTCGGATTAAACTGAAACCAAACCCTATTGGACACTAATTGGGTAGAGTTTTTAGAGCCTCTGAAAAGCCAAAACTGGGCTGGACCAATAGGAACCAAAACCGGACAACCAGATAATAGACTGATAAGAGTCCATTAAGCTAACTTTGTAATAAATATACATGTAGAAAATCGACACTAAAATCGAACCAGCTCAATGATGGCCCAATGGAGTCCATTAGGCTGACTTGTTACCATAAATAGATATAGTAAACTGAAACTGAACCAAGGCCAAACTGGTAATGGACCGACAAGAACCCATGAATCCAGTCTGATAAAACCGAAACTGAATCAACTCAGACCAAAACAGAAACCGGTCGAACCGATCCGTTGACACCCACCCCTAAACCAAACCAACAGCTGGCCTGCAGAACCGATATTTCCGTCGATACTGGAAAAAGCTTGCGCAAGGAATACGAGGTCAGGGAAGCGGCGCCGAACGGTACGATTCTCCCACACCCGTCGATTTCACCACGTCATCATTTACTGGGAATACGTTAACTAGTGGTCAGCTCAACACACGGACCCACCGCTCCTGGAAACATGGTTTATGGGTCCCACACTCGTGCTATTTATATAATTAAAACAAAAAAATAATAAAAAAAACTAAAAAAACAATAAATGAGTGCTGTCATATATCACCATCACATGCAGTAGTGGGGTCCTCCAGCCGCCGACATAGTACGCCACGTCAGTAGTGTAATTATTAGACCCAGAGGCGAATCGGAGATCATTAAGATTCTTAATTACCACTTAATGGGTTTTTTTAAGGCTTAATTCATTCATTACCTTCCAAGAAATGTCCGTACGACCCGCATGCGATGCAGGCCCGGCTCACCCGTCCCAATATAAAGGTGCTTGGGCCTTAGACTCTCAGTTTGTTTAGTTGACCAAACTACCCCTGATCCAAAACAGAAATTTTACCTTTTTTTTTTTTTTAACTACTATATATATCTCTAAAAAGAATTAAAGACAGGGAAATATTTGAATTATAGAATATTATTTTTAATTTGAAAAAATAATTAAAGTGTGAGACTTAATAAATTAATGGTTTAGATGGTTTAATCAAAATTGATTGTGTTTGGATCATTTTCCCTCATGATATCTTTTTTTTTTTTTCCAAATAATTCCCACATGGTATCTTTTTCAAGTTTTGCGGGTTTCACATTACATGGACGATGATAAAAGTATAAGGAAAATACTTATGAAGGAAGAGGAATTAGACAAAACTTCTTGGTTTTTTTTTTTAGAGGGAGTCGGGTGTTGAGAAGGATGAGAAGGACAGAAAGAGTGGCAAAAAAGTCTTTTAATTTTTTTAATAATAATAAAAATTATTATTAATCATGTGAGAGATTCATTCTAGTTCCACTTTCAAGTAAAGTCTTCACAATGACTAAAAAAATTAAAAGGTAAATTGTAATGTTCATTTTCAAAAGTTTTGATGCACGGGTATGATTTTAGCCATAGATGGAGCAGAAAAGGATAAGTAACACATGCATGGTCAGTGTACAAAAACATCGCTATTTTATAAAGACCATGAATTTGTAAAGAAGTGGAAATATTTGAGATGTGTTTGACTTTAGTAGGTAAGATATGTTATGAAACAGAAATTAGAATTAAAATTCTTTGAAGATAATTGATTCAATAGATAAGATTTTTAAATGAAATTGAATTTTTATTCTTGTTTTTGTTAGTTCTCCCCTCTCTTTGAAAAATAAAAATTCTACACTTTAGAATGGGAGAGCAAAATTTTTTCTTTTCTTGTTTTAAAAGTTGGATATTTGAAAACCCTATCGTGTCTGTCGCATGACTTTGAAATATGACTCAAATTTCTTGGAAATGTAAACTAATTATCTTTTTTTTTTTGGTAAAAGAAATTATATGTATAGAACTCAAGGTATGAGGAGCCCATAGCTTTGATAACTAGCTAGGAGTGGAAATTGATTGATCAATTTGTCCAGCATGCCATGGATAAAGCTTTCCTTGTCAAGGAATCAGCCACACCTTTTTATTTCCCTTGGAGTAATAGGACAATGACTGTAAAGACCTGTTCTCATTGCCATTGCTTCGCCATGTAAAATGGTAGAAAAGATGCAAGGTTCGGACACAAAAAGCATAGGTCCCCCATTTGCGTTCCTAAAAATGAATCCAAAGCCACCATTGGATTGATAGGTTGATAGCTATGCATCTTTGTTAACTTTAAGCTAAAGTTCCTTATTCAATCCTCGAGATTTTAATTCAATCTAAATTGGCTAGAGAGTTAAATAAGGATCAAAATAACCCATTGAAAGAATCTAAAAAAACCAAAATAGTGCACACATGACTACCAAGGGAGTATTTGGACATACATAGAGAGTATACGTATATAAGGTTGGTTATATTGACCTTGGTACATGGCCTGATGAATTAGTTGATTCGTAAACCGATCCAATAAAGTGGGTTGGTTGTAAACAATCGACCCGATCCATGCTACTTAACCCCAATCCGACCCAAACTTAAAATTGGTATCAATAGGGACCAGTTCCATTCTCATGCCAATTACATGAATCCTGTTGGGAATTGACATGTTTATCTAATAATTATAGTTACTGCATCACCTCACTAGTAATAGATTTTGTTGGGGCTATTTAAAAGTATTTTTTTCCCTTTATATTATTGATATTATTAAAATAAAAAAAATCATGCCATTTTTTCTCATTAGTTTTTTACCTAATATAATCAATCTATATTTATTATTTAACATAGCATATGTGCATTAACATCTATTACTTGCCAAATATATTTATATCAAATATTCTAAATTAATGATGTTCTAATCATTAAAAATTAATGCCAAATAAAGACCCACATAAAGGTTAGAGAAAGAAATAAAAATTTTCTTATCCAACATTGTGAAGCTGAAGTTGTATCTCCTTGATATAAATTGTTATCTAATATATCTCTTATCTTATAAGGTTTCAAAATTATTAACATCCAAAGGAAACCACCCCTAATTACTTTATATATTTAAATGAAGCACCATCAAATTGATTCTTCTCTTTTTTCATTCATTGGTTTTCAATTCCAGGGAATTTTGAGATAGAGAAGATATTAAATTCTCATTCATTTAATTTACTTAAATATTATGGTATCTTGACATACTTTATTTAGGATACTAGTATGATATCTTGCTTAAAATTGACCACTACACTTCCACATAAATAAATAAAATCCAATTTTGCAACTGGTTTTACCTATAAAATTGTGCTGATGCTGTTAGATTTTAATCAAAGTCCAAATTGGGTCATATTCTAATTTACTCTTATCTTATTTACTAAAAAAAAAAAATTACCATCATCTTTATCGATGCATCATCGAGACAGAACAAGACGAAAGAGTCATTTAGATTTTCCAATAAAATAAAAACATCAATAGAAATGTTGACCAACATGACCCCAAACAAAAAATGTAACTAAAAAAATGTCTCTTTAAGTCATATAATGTATTTAAAGTCTTCGTGGATAGATCGAGGAGAATGCAATTAAATAATAAAAAACAAAAGAAAGTTTGATTATCTCAACTAATTTATTTATTTACATACGTATAAAACAAATACTTGTATTGTAACACACATTCCCAAGTATCCTTGAATTAAAATCTCTTCTCTTGTCATAACTTGAATTTCAAAATAAAAACTCTTTATCTAATCTTATCATTACTCTAAAGATTTGATGACTTGCTAAAATTAGTGATGTGGAAAAAGAATGATTATGGTTTCTTATGTCTAAATTTTCATAAATTGGGAAACTAACAACAATTTAAACTAACAAAAAGAAACAAATGGTTTGAACTTAAAGGAAAAAAAGAATAACTCATCAAGCCATGTTTAGATGTTAAGACAAGAAAAAACAAGATAAGACAAAACTTAATGATGGAATAATTCTTTTTCATTTCCAACAATTTTTTTTTTCCTCTTTCGTAGCATTCAATAGGGATTCAACTCATCCCAAGTTCATTTCTCGTGTCGGCTGGATGATCGACACCTGCACTCCTTTTGATCCTACAATATAAGAGTTATTGTAAAGAAAAATAAAAATAAAAAATTACAAAAGAACTCTATAACCCTCATACCCTTGGATTTGAAGGAGTGCCTGATCGACACTAGCTTTTCTCAAGTCCATTTCGAACTTGAGAAGAGCCCGATCTATTCAATAGTGTTAAAAAGAGTCATTAGTAAATGAGAAATCAAAGAGAAAAAAAATTAATAAATTCTCATGACATCTTTTTCATGTTTGAGAGGGTTATTTTAGAATTTTTCTTTTTGTATTATATAGCACACATTCTCATTTATCCTTAAAAATTTCTTATTTTATCATAACTAGAACTCCAAAATAAATTTTTTTAATCTTATCTTATCAAAGTTCTAAACATTTCTTGACTTGCTAAAATTAATGATGTGGCAAAAGAATAGATTATTTGTTTCTGATTTTTTAATTTTCACAAAATATGCAATTAAATAGAATTTATGGTAAGTCAAGAAAATAAATAGATTGAAGTGAAAGAAAAGAAAAAAGAAAAACAGTATAAGATAAAAATAATAATATAATAATGATCACTTTATACAGTTTTCTTTATTTTTTTCATTTCAAAATTTTTTTAAAATAATTTTACAGAAGAAATAGAGGGTAATATTGGAAAGTGAAAAAGTAATTTGCTTGACCTTGGATATTAACCATGGTTATCGTTAAGGACATACGAGGAAGACAAAAGAAAAAAAAAAAAAAAAACCTTCTTGACCCGTTACTACAATTTCAGATGAGTTGGTTTGTTTTTTCCTTTTTTTTATTTTATTTTTTTATTTTTTGGTATTAGAGAGTAGAAATGGTGGACGGAAGGAAGTGTGTACGTCTGAAGAAGGGTGAAATAAAGGAGAGGATTTGTCTGGGGATGTAGGGCGGGCGAGGGGGCAGTGTTTAGGCATTTGGTCTCTGAAGAACTTAGCAAACCCTCCTTTTTTAGCTCCTCAGGTTTCTCTCTTGTCGGCGACTTTTCCGGCGTTCTACACCTCGATCTCTGTCGTCTCCTCTTCCTGGCCTTTCTTCTCTTCTCCTACTACTCGCTTTTCCTTCCTCCGGCGCTTTTTGCCGGAAAATTTAACACCAAGAGTTGCAGAGCTGTTCGTTCTTCTTATCAAGCTTCTTTTGCCCTTAACTGGGGTAGAGAAGTTGATGATTTAGTTTGTTGAACCCTCTGAGTGATTGATCTTGCCGTATGGACATCTCTACGAGTTTTTTCTTCGGTTCTGATCTTTGAAAGTTTCGAATTGGTTGGTTCTTTTGCTTTGTGAAATGATCAGTTAAAGCTTTCAAAACTATTCAGTTAAGTGAGCTGTAAGGGAGGGAGAGATCGTCGGATTCCTTCCAATGAAGACGCCGGCGAATGTTGCAGCGGCGCCGGCGACTGCTAATCCATGCGAAGGTCTGTCTTTTTTTTTTTTTTTTTTTGGTAGAAGCGAAGGTCTGTCTTGACTCTTGAAAAAAACATTAGTAATTCCCCTTTGCTTTAGAAATAACTAATTTCTTTTTGGTAATATTTATGGTTCCATGTATTTTCTCCTAGTATTTTTGCCAATGATCTGTTGCTACGTGTCATTGCAGGAGAGAGAAAGAGCATAAACCATGAGCTGTGGCACGCGTGTGCCGGACCTCTTGTCACGTTGCCGCCAGTCGGGAGCCTGGTGGTCTACTTCCCTCAGGGTCACAGCGAGCAGGTTAGGGTTTCAGTTACCATGCGCCTTATTGGTGACGCTTTTTGACCTTCGCCTCTCTTTGCAATCTTTGAACTTTAGAGTTGAAGTAAATGGTGGTCGGAGGAAATTCAGAAACTTTACCAATTAAAACTTGAAACTGATATTTCCACATTCTAGAAAAAAAAAAAAATTGTAAAAGATGAGGAAATTGAACAATGTGCTAGCGTACGATGAGGAAATTCTGAACATTTTCGCCATGTACGTGAACTGCTAAAAAAAGAGGAAAAACTCGCTTACAGAAGAAAAGCTGAATCAAAGTGATATTGGGTAGTATGTGCTATTTTGCGCCATAGTGGTGAATGATGTTCGTGTTGCTCGAGTCATGAATGGAAATATTGATTGCAAAATTACCCTTTTGCCCTTAGATCTGAAGTTTTGGCGATTACCACATCTAATTTGGAATTATCACTAAAAATTATATTCTGGAATTTTATTTTAGTTATTCGTTTTGTTTGCTGAAAAAAATTTCGTCCTTTCTGTTATTTTATTGGGAACTTTTTATTTTTTGAATCTACCTCTCTAATGTTTATTACAAGATGGTACTAAATTTTAATATATTTCGGCCAAATATTCATTTTCTGTCGAAATCCAAACAAAACCCCAAATTTTTAACCTAATTTTCAACCAAATGAAAAAATATATCAAATTGTTATGTTTTTTTCTTTTTAGTTTAGGAATGTTGGTTATGAAGAGCATTTGTAGTAATTCATTGTAGGTTCCTTCTTTTTGAGAGTTATTATGTATTACACGTGTTATTGTTCTTCTTATAGATTATCGATCGTTGCGATCGAAAAATGTACTTTAAAAAGTTGAATAAACTGCCTGGATTTATCATTTTGTAGTGTTAGTAATTGCAAGGGAAAATGGTAGAGTAATTGTTGAGATGTGAAGATGTTTGAGTATTTATCTTTTATATTTTATTTAAAATTTCTATTTATCATAAATTGAAGAGTTTAAGTCAGTATGTTTCATCACTACTAGTATTGCTATTTGTTGAACATGTTATAGAATTGTTTCTATTTCTCTTATAGATCTAGGCAAAACAGGTTGACACTATCAGTTGTTTTGGTTCATACAAGCTTTTTTGTTTTTTACGACGTAATTTTAGTGATCTAGATTTTGGCCTCTGAATGATTTTTAAGATGAAAGCTCAAGTTAGAAAATTTTCATTTAGAATCATTTATAGTGGAGCTCTAAGGAAAAGGCCAATGTATTTTCAGGTTGCAGCGTCTATGCAGAAGGATATAGAAGCACACATCCCAAACTACCCAAATCTGCCTTCGAAGTTGATATGCCTCCTTCATAATGTTACGTTGCATGTATGGAACTAATTTTTATCTGTTCATCTTTTTTGTTCCTCGTAGATGGATGTATTTTGTATCCATGGATTTGTGAGCTTCTATTTATTAATTAATTATTTTATTGAATTCGATTTTTTTAGGCAGATCCAGAAACAGATGAAGTTTATGCCCAGATGACACTACAGCCTGTTTCCTCTGTAAGTATACTTTGCCAAGTGTTTGAGGATTGTTATTTCTAACCAGGACTATATTTTAGGCATGCTTGCATTTACTGATTTGCATGGTAAAATAAATTAAAGAAAACAAATAAGGTAAAATATCAACCATAAAGAGATGAAGTATTATCTTTAAAAAAATAAAAATTTTGACGTTCTGCCTAGGAAAATGGAAGAGAAAAAGATAAAAAGGTAATTAATTTACATAGTATGCAGGTTTTAAATTTGTAGGTAAGTTCTTAATCTGACTTACTTTACGTCTTTGCTATCCTGACTCTAGAAGTTTTCATTTCTGTAATCTCTTTCTCTCTCTCTCTCTCTCTCTGTCCACACAAATGGTGATTCTATATATTTAACATGTAAACTTGTTGGCATATATTAATGAGCCTAAGAAGCACTTAAGAGTTTCCAGAAAGAACTGCTCTACTGCTGTTGCATGTGGCTGTCCTCATGGGTTGAGCACATTACAGGAATATAATCAGCTAGACAACCAGATGCAATCCCTATGCTCTTGTTCTTTCACATAGTCTGGATCTTGTTTTCTGATTTCAAGTTACTGTCAATGCCTGTTGTCCTTTTAAATTCATCAATCCTTTTTTTCTTTTTGGATGCAGTATGACAAGGAGGCATTACTGGCTTCAGATCTTGCACTTAAACAAAATAAACCACAAACAGAGTTCTTCTGCAAGACCTTGACTGCAAGTGATACAAGCACTCATGGAGGTTTCTCTGTGCCCCGCCGTGCAGCAGAGAAGATTTTCCCCCCTCTTGTGAGCAAATTCCCCCATCCAAAGTATTTGCTGTATGAATTTTAAAGTTGTAGTAGGTTCTTATCCATTCTTTTGTTGTATGTGTAGGATTTTTCTCAGCAGCCACCTGCTCAAGAATTAAGAGCCAGAGACTTGCATGACAATCTGTGGACATTCCGGCATATCTTCAGAGGTAAATTGGTTTTGTTGCTGTGTAGATCATTTAATTGAACTATTCTGGTTTCAGTTTCCTTACATTCTCTATTATTATATGAGTAAACCTGAACCTTTTGCCTGGATAAAGGTTGTCTGTGATCGAATATCAGTTAAAAAATTTCTATTCTTTTGGTACCCAGGCCAACCCAGAAGGCACTTGCTTACAACAGGTTGGAGCCTATTTGTAAGTGGAAAGAGGCTCTTTGCTGGTGATTCGGTCTTATTTATTAGGTAATCGATGCTCAATAATAGAAAATTTCTGTTTTTATCTTTTGGCTTCTTGATTATTGTAATGAGTTTCCAGTTAAATTTTCTTTTCTAGAGCCAGCCTAATTTTGTTGGATGAACTTTTGTATCATTGCTGTTATGAGCAGAGATGAAAAGCAGCAGCTTCTCTTGGGTATTAGGCGGGCTAATAGGCAACCTGCAAATATATCGTCATCAGTGTTATCAAGTGATAGTATGCATATTGGCATCCTAGCAGCTGCTGCCCACGCAGCTGCAAACCACAGCCTATTCACTGTATTTTACAATCCACGGTAATATGCTCTTCTTTATTTATTTATTTATTTTTACTTATTATTTTGGTCTGGATTATTTTTAGAATTTAATTATTTAGCTTTGTCTTTTTCTTCAAATCATTGTACTGTGGAAGCCTATGTTAGATTATTAATTGCTGTCTGAACTGGAATCTTCACTCTGATCTGTCTATCCGATAATAATCATTGTTTCTGCAGGGCTAGTCCATCAGAGTTTGTGATTCCTTTAGCCAAGTACTACAAGGCTGTTTATGGCAACCAACTATCCCTGGGTATGCGATTTCGGATGATGTTTGAAACTGAAGAATCAGGCACCAGAAGGTATTTTATTATAATTATGTTTTTCTCAATTGATCATTATTATTATTCCACTCATCCACCTGGCATTATTGATTAGCTAGAAAATACAAATAAGGTTTAAAAACATGGCATACCAATTTTGTGTCACATCTGGGTCAAACTTAAAATAGGCTTAGTTACTGTAAATTTTAAATTGTTTGGTCTGTATTCTGTTTATAAATTCTGAAGTTTATTAATTTTTTTTGTTTTCCTAGGCTTAGCTTTTCAATATTAGTGTAAACTTTCTTAGCACCACACCTACCCACAAATGTGACAAAGGTTTTCTTGGGATTTGAAAATAAAATGAAATATGGATGAGAATGCTCCTCTCAGTGAAAATTTGTCAGCAAGACACCAGGCTTCTTTACCCAGGAAGAGAAAAAAAAGAAAAAAAGAACAGCTTTCTGCTTTAGAATTTCTTGACTCTGAATGTGATAGTACTGCTAATTTCATTTTTAACGGGCATTCCCCTTAGAGACTCCCTTAGAGACTTTTAAAGAATGAATTAAATTCCACCCCACCCCCTAATATATATATATATATTAAAGAAAAAGAAGAAGAAGAAAAACAGTTCACCTTCATCAAGTCTTCTCCAAGTCAAAATTGATTCGGTCCTTTGAGCTGGTTTACATCATACTGAAGGATTCTATCTGTATCTTCTGCAAGGTATATGGGCACAATAACAGGCATCAGCGATCTTGATCCGGTAAGGTGGAAGAACTCACAATGGCGTAATTTGCAGGTAATTTTGTGATCTCTTTGTAAGTTTCTCCCAATATAGATTTACCTTTTTTATGGTTTTTATTTTTTTTATTTTATTTTATTAATATTTAGAGGCAATCATAATCATGCAACTGCTAAATCAAGTTCTCTCGTATTTGGTGAAATTGTTATTACATTATGTTATATCCTTGCATAGGTTGGCTGGGATGAGTCTACAGTGGGGGAAAGGCGTAACCGGGTCTCAATATGGGAGATTGAACCTGTGGTGGCTCCATTTTTCATTTGTCCACCACCTTTTTTCAGATCCAAGCGTCCAAGGCAGCCAGGAATGCCAGGTAATCCATAGCTGTTATTACTGAAAATGTTTCAAATTCCCTTGGATTCAGACTACCATTGGCTGGGAGAAAGAAAGAAGAGAAGAGTGGATCTCCTGGGATAAAAAATGGATGTTCTTAGTGCTGAAAAAGTTTGATGTGTGGATGCTTTCTTTTGTTTTCTCTGATAATTGCTGACCTTGAAGATTACCCATAGAGAGTCCTAACCTAGCTTAATGTCCATGAATGCCTTAGTCCATCTGCCGCAATCATGCTATCATAACTTGTCAATTTTGTTAGTGGATATCTTACTGATGATGATTAGGATTGCCTTTGCAGACGATGAGTATGATCTAGAGAACCTTTCCAAGAGAACAATTCCTTGGCTTAGTGATGATATCTGCATAAAGGATCCACAATCCCAGAATGCTGTAATGCCAGGCCTGAGCTTAGTCCAGTGGATGAATATGCAACAGAATCCTTCCCTCAGTAGCTCAACATTGCAACCTGACTACATGTGTTCTCTAACTGGGCCTGTTCTCCAAAACCTTGCTGCAGGAGATCTTTCTCATCAATTTGGCCTGCCAGGAACACAGATCTTGCAGCAAAACAACTTACAATGTAATGTTCAGAGACTGCCGCAGCAAGCACCACAGTTTGACCAGCTGGCAAAGTTACCTACGACATTGAGCCAATTAGGCTCGGTTATGCGGCCACAGCAACAGCTGGAAGACATCAGCCAGCAGCCTAGACAAAACTTAATTAATCAAGCACTTCCTTCTAATCAAACTCCGGCACAATTATTACATTCTCAAGTTTTGATGCAGAGCCACAACGCTCATCATCAACAACCGCTTATCCAAAACCATCAAATTCATTCTAACCTTCTTCAGATCCCCCAGCAGCAGCAGCAGCAGCAGCAGCAGCAGCAACAGCAACAGCATCAGCATCAGCATCAGCATCAGCAGCAGCATCAACATCAGCAGCAGCAACAGTTGCAACAGCAGCAACAGTTGCAACAGCAGCAACAGTTGCAACAACAACAACCATCACCACAACAACTACAGCAGCAGCAGCAGCAACAGCAACAGCAACAGCAGCAGCAGCAGCAGCAGCAGCAACAGCTGCAGCAGCTGCAGCAATTTACTAGTCAAAACCAGCAGCAGAATCGTGTGGAATCTCAACCCTCACAAGTTAACCAACAATTACAGATGTCAGAACATCAGATTCAATTGCAACTGATTCAAAAGCTTCAGCAGCAACAACATTCACTCTTGTTGCAGCAATCTATGCGGCAACAGCCTCCTCAGCTGGCCCAACTCCAGGAGCAGCAGAGGCAGCTGTTGGAAGTGCCTCAAAATTTGTCTACTGTATCTAACTCGAGCTTGCTGCAAATGATCCCCCAGCAGATGACAAAGAATCAAAGGCAACCAACTGTTCGGTTCTCTCATCCGACCCAGCAGAATCAACCACAGCCCAAGCTTCTGGAGCAGCAATCAGGCATGCTGGCAGAGTTAACTGGACAGATGGTCCATCCTTCAGCCTCAACAGCAAATCTGCTCTCAACTGCTGGAAGCAATTTGCTGGCAGCCACCAGAGTTGGAGCACAGTCAGGTCTTACTGATGACATTCCCTCTTGTTCCACATCCCCTTCCACAAACAACTGTTTCAATGTAACCCAGCCTGTCACATGCATTAAAACCCAACGCAGCCAATCATTTCCAGAGGAAATGGCTCAATCTGCAGCAACACTCTTGAATCCTGGTACCTTGGAAGCCATGTCAGCAGCTCCGAACTTAGTCAAGGACTTGCAGCAAAAGCCTGATATCAAGCCTTCTACATCAGCATTGCCTGTATCTCAGAGTCAGGCTCATGGGGTTGTTTTGCCACAGACATATGTTAATGCTGCAGTCCAGATGGATTACTTGGACTCAACGTCTTCGGCGACATCAGTTTGCCTTTCCCAGAGCGATGGGCCTTTACAGCAGAACTTCCAAATTTCGTCTTTCAATCCCCAGTCAGTATTGTTGAGGGACACAAGTCAGGATGGGGAAGTTCCGGCAGATCCAAGGAATAATGTTCTGTTTGGGGTGAACATTGATGGTCCATTGGGAATGCCTTCAATTCCTGATCCTTTGCTGGTGAAGGGCATAGAGTCTGGAAAGGATTTCCCCAGTCATCTCTCTTCAGATGGCATGCTTTCCAACTATGGGAACTCCAAAGATACTCAGCAGGAATTTTCTTCCTCAATTGTTTCTCAATCACTTGGGGTTCCGGATATGCCATTTAATTCAATTGATTCTGCCATCAATGATGGTGGCTTCTTAGGCAGGGGTTCATGGGCTCCGCCACCTCAATTCCAGCGGATGCGAACATTCACCAAGGTTTGATGTTTTCGTAGTACTTGCCAATACATGGTGCCTCCTTTGCTTTTATCAATGTCATTTTAACTCACTCAAGAGTGTGACCTAATTATCCTTATGTGCAGGTGTACAAGCGTGGAGCTGTTGGACGATCGATTGATATTACTAGCTATTCAGGTTACGAAGATCTGAAACAAGATTTGGCTCGTAGATTTGGCGTAGAAGGACAACTAGAGGATCGACAGAGAATAGGCTGGAAACTGGTCTATGTGGACCATGAGAATGATGTTCTGCTAGTTGGGGATGATCCTTGGGAGTAAGATCTCTCTCTCTCTCTCTCTCTCTAACTCTCTCACTACACGACATGTTGCTCATGCGTACAATATAACTTCCTTTTCATGTTTTACACCAACAATGACATCCTTCTTTCCGTAGGTCTTGTGACAATGTTTTGAGGCCTCACTTCACTGCAATTGAATTTTGAGGCCTCACTTCACTGCAATTGAATCCTGTGAAAATTTATCAATCACATAGCTAACCATTTTACCTCTCTATGGAATGCATGCCTCCCTTGCTTTGTCTACGCTCTGGGATATCAGTAAGAATAACTAGTTTGGCCAGTCCTAGACATTTGTTCGGTTGAGTCCCCACATAAGGAACCCTCTACGGCAGGTCTTCAAATCTGTGATAGTTAGATCTTCTAGGAGATTGTGACACTTGCCTAGGAAATTGACATAGGTATTTGCAGTGTCTATCAGTTTCGGTGGCCTCATTCATTGGATGCCCAGCCACACGAATCTCTATGGAAAAAAAAAAAGAAAAGAAAAAAGAGGGAGGGAGGGGATAGAAAAAGAGGAATTTTTATTGGGAGATCTCTGCAATTAGGTATTTTTTATATTAAAGATACTTGTTTTAACTTTGAATTGATACATTGTATTGATTTTGCAGGGAGTTTGTTAATTGTGTTCGTTGCATCAAGATATTGTCCCCTCAAGAAGTTCAGCAGATGAGCTGGGATGGGGATTTTGGAAATGGTGCACTTCCAAATCAGGCCTGCAGCAGCTCAGATGGTGGTAATGCATGGAAAAGTGGTAACTGTGACCAGAATTCTGGCAACCCTTCCGGCGGGTCTTATGACCACTGAATTGTGGTTGGAACCTACGTGGCTCGTAAGAATAAGATGTGTATATCAGTGCATCATTTATTCGCCAGCCAGAGAAATGTTGTGTAGGTCTCTCAATGGTTGATTTTTCGTTTCGGAGCCCTTCAGTGTGTAGTAGTTCGCAGAGGGTGTGAACGGTATGAAGGAATCAGGAAGTCAAGTAGTCCTTGTGCAATGGCCTTGATTAGCTCGAGGGTAGATATTGAAAAGCAGAACAGCTTGTGATGTATCACTGGCCCAAGTGTTTTCTTATTTTCTTTTTATTGTTTTTTTTTGGGGGGTAGGGGGTAGGGGGTGGGGGTGGGGGGTTGGTTGGAAGGAATAGGATTCGAAGTAAACGCCGGGCTGTACTCTCACGTCCCACCCACCTTAAAAAATCCAGGTTCCTCCAAGTGAGCGGATATCAGTTCGCCCTATACTCCTATTCCGCCGGTAGTGTGTAGATCCTTGAATACACAGACAGCATGTAGATCCCTCTCCCTGGCCCTGGTTGTGGGGGGCTCTACTAGTTTGAGAATTCTGGATTGCTAATGTCCCTGTAGACAGTTGCTGACGGTAGCTAGTTCTGGTTGTAAGACCAAAATTTTCTCATTCCAGTTGTATTGCAGATAGTAATAGTGCAAAATTTGTACTGCCTGCTTTTTAATGTAAAAATGTGTAGAAATGTTTGCTCTTCCTTCTCCCATCTATGAATGCTTTCAAAAGTTTAAAAACAATTAGTATGAACATAGGATCGTGAGAATACTGGGAAATGATGACAGTTGTTTATTGCCTAGTTTGTGGACCCTTGTCTCTTCTATTTGATGGTTCATTTCAATCCCTTTTTCTCCCCCAAAAAAAAGTAAAAAATAAAAAATAAAAAATAAAAATGATCAGAGTTCTATCTCCAATATATTTATATTTTTTTTCAATGGAAACTACTTTGATTTGATCTCCTAGAAAAATGATTTTCAGGACTTGAACATCCCATTACTGCTTGCTGTGGGTGGCCCTTCAATTGAACTACGGCAGTCGGATGTTGTGTGACCAAAAAAGAAACTTAAATGGGACCCTCAGTGACAGCAAGACCGTGCAATGACCCTACTGAATACGTGAACTGGGATGGGAACCACTACACTGGAACTGCAAATCTTCATGTTTCTCACAGATTTTCTGTGGAAAATATACCGGTCCACCAGCTTCAGACACTATGATGTGGGGGCGTGAGGACAGTCAGTAGGTTAGGGGAAAGGGCTGACAAGGGTAATATAAGGATTTTGAATTATGAGGGAGAAAGAGAGATAAAAGTTCATTTTTTGGGAGAATCAAAAAAGTAAAGTGGAAATAAATTTCCACAATCAACCAGTTTATATACAGAAGGCCTAAAAGAAAACTGACATTTTTTTTTCTTTTCTTTTATTTTTGGGAAATTTTCTCTGAGCTCTCCTATGTTTTGGGATTAGACATGACGCACCCCCTTTCGAATAGATCCAGCTGACTTCCTTTTTTTAATTTACAAGTTATTACACTTAACTCCATTACACGTTTAGTTGTCTTCTATTAAAGTATGATATACATGCTACAATAATTAAAAGATGTCAAATTGCCTGATCTAATGACATACATGCTACAATAATTAAAAGATGTCAAATTGCCTGATCTAATCCGTTAGTCTCTCTCTATCTCCTCCATCCCAACACCCTACATTTATTTCTCTTCCCACCCCAACAGCCTCTTGGGCTTGTTGAAGTTCTGCATTGGGGTTTCTAGAAGGCACATCGGTGTTCGGTTCTGCATTTCTGAGGCAATTTCTTCCTCCGCGGCCTTTTGTTTTATAGTTCTCTACCATTTGTTGTTGTGTTGGGACTATGGGATAGCCATAGAAATTATTATTATAGACAAAAAGGGCAACCCAATGCTTGCTGATCTTACAATTTCCTCTCACTAGGAGTCCAAGCACCCTTGTCACTGTTGAACCCTCCCCCAAGGCCCGAAGGTTCTATTTAATTCCCCAAAAGATGAAGATCTCGATAGCTTTGATGCAAGCCCTAATTATTTTATTTATTTATTTATTTTTTTGATGTAAAACTTTGATAAAAACCTGCAAATTGCTTTGGTTATTTCACTGATTTGAGATCTGAAATTGCAAATTCAGATCTAGGTTTTTATATTTTCCTAATCTGAAATCAATTTTTATATTTTCCAAATCTGAAATCACAAATTCAGATCTAGGTTTTTATGTTTTACAAATCTGAATTAGCAAGTTATTCAAGCACAAATGTTTTGGTCGTTTAGCATATTGATGGAGATGAAATTGCCATCTTGGGTCTCTGGCGATTTGATGTTGTTAAGGATGACGCCTATATTAGATGTATTAAAAGTGCAGATGGTAGAGTTCTTTTATTCAAAAAAAAAAAAAAAAAAGAAGAAGAAAAATAAATGGTAAGAGTTCTAGTAAGGGATGAAGAAATCAAAGAGAGATGAAATGATTATTTCTACAGCCTATTAAATGAAGACACTTGGCGTAATAGTGCCTTAGAAGGCTACATTATTCACCAAGACACCATAGATCGTAGATATATACACAAAATTAGGGTGATTAAAGTAAAAGAAGCTTTAAGGAGGATGATTGCAGACAAAACACCATGCCCATATGAGGTCCCAATAGTAGTTTGGAAGAACCTAGGAATCCTTGGAGTATCTTGGCTAACTAGCTGTTTAATAAGTTTATGAACATAAGGAAAATGCTAGATGAATGGAGGAGAAGCTGTAAGACCTGCATCCAAAATATAGGTCTAATTTGAATTTTTGACATGTGACAGGTCTTCCCATCGACACGACACAAGAATCCATGTGGGAACCACATATGTTGTGCACAACAAGGTCCAAGCCAAACAGTGCCTAGCCGGGTGTGCGGGCCAGGAGTTGCATGCGATAAATCTGAGCCCCCGTTGCCCGCAAGGTATGTAGCAACAAACATGTGGCCGTAGCCATTCAGCTAGACCCTAATGGTTGTCCAATCACAATTGGGCATTCCCAATGATGTGGGACCCATTTAGGACATGTGAAAATTATTTAATTAATTAAATAAATGATGGAACAAACTAAATCACTAAAAGTTAAGAGAAAGACCAAATCTTCGCACAAGGAGTAAGAGTTTAACTCCTGGGAAAACAACTTCTCAAGCACAGGAGAATCTCCCCACTCACCTATTGCGCAGGGACTTGCCAAGTGACAAGTGTGGCCCCCCAGGTTTCCCAGTGCATTGCAACAAGGAAAGAGTGTGAGGAGTTGCACTCTAAGTCTAACTCTCCCCTCTTACTCCCCATAACTAACAATTCTAGTGTGCTAGAACCCTCTTTTGGTTCAGACTCACGTTTTGGAGAGGGAGCACAGAGGAGAGGTCTGGAGAAAGGAGTGATCCTAAGAGAAAACCCTTCCCCAAAGCTGTCCAACCAAAGCAAGGAAGGATAACTCTAAGGTAAGTCTTTGGGAATTCTTCTCTGTTGATTCTAAGACTTGGAAAGGCCATGAGAGGACAATCCCAACATCTTGTCTCCCATGCAGAGGGATTAAACCTGGGAATGCTATCTAGATTTGATCATGTCTTGTAAAGGTCATTGTATTAGAATCCAAAACCCATGGTGGGAATGATCCTAGACCTTGGGATAAGCCTTGGTCAACCTTGGAAAAGAAACCTAGGTCATACGGACCCAGAAGCCAGGTTTCTACTGAAGCAGAAATCGTTCTGGCTATGTGTGCAGGAGCAGAACTCGTCGCCCACACGCCATCGCCCGCACGATTTCAGTTTGCTTTGAATTGGTTATTTATTTATTTATTTTTTATCAAAGGTGAGTATGGGTCTTGCATATGGAGCACTCTTGCTCTGGACATCGTCACCCATACAAGCCCTAATGATATCAACACTCATAGGAATATTATTTCTATGCCGGCTTATACATGCGGGTGACAAATCATAACCCACTCAGTTCCAGAAGGGTATCCTTCATTAAAATATAGGATGATCTCAGGCTCCGTATAGGCCTATATGGGCGGAAGCATATTGTGAGCCGCATGTCATAGCCCACAGATGTCCTGACACCCATAGAAAGTATATTCTCTGCGCAGGCTAGTAAGTGTGGGCGCACGTCAGCACCCACACACCATCACCCGCACAAATTGAATAGTAACAAAATGATCTGATATTTGAACCGGTAACATAGACCTAAACCATGGACCTTAGGATACAAACCTAAGGATAATAAGGATACTAGGAATGATTGGACATAGGTCCAACTGATAAAAAATACTAATCACAGCATAACTAACCTATTAGGTAAACATACGTAAAAAATCAAGAGAACACTATGAAACATAGTACATCTATTGCTCACCACCTAAGGTGAGGGACTCACCACCTAAGGTGAGGGACTCACCACCTAAGGTGAGGGGATTAGCTTGACTTAATTTATTATTTATCACATGTATGTGTTGCTTGTATTGTGCCATTGTTTGATAATATATCATCCAATATTTGTGATATCTGCTCATGCATATGCATTTATATCTTATCTTGTTGATTGAAACATGATGTTTGTTTAGTTTATATGGACGAACGGAAAGGAGGGGTTTACCTCTGGACTGTGCTGACCATTTGGACACTGCTTTGCATATACTAGTATCTTAGTGGGATCCTGACAATTGGAATGGGATAGGAGTTTTGGTCTGAAACTGAGGTACGGCCCCTTGCATTAGTAATTATTCATGGCTTAGGATTATCATATCTAGTGGCTTATAACCCTTGTCAATAGGGGTTTAGGTATTGACATAGGCTTAATACAAGAGGTTCGATCATGGGTTGTGTGCTCCCCTTTCGCAGTTAGAGCAGCGCCTTCCTCTAGTTCTATGTGATTTGAGTTTTAGGGATGATGTCAAGGTTCTAGGTATTATTCCTCAAGGATTGGGCATGTTACTTAATGATGGGTTCTCCTTAAGGATTAGACAAGCACCCAACAAAGGGTTAAGGCTTAAGGTTTTAATGCCAAGGCGAGACCTATCTTGGCGGATGCTGGTGTACGTCTTGACATGGAGTCTTGGTCATCTTCATCCTTAGGGTAGTAGTTCATTGTGAAACCCACACCTAGAAATCCGTTCTAACTGGATTTCTGTTGTGCTAAAGGTTTTCCACCATAGACCGAATAAGGTACAAGTCACAAATAATACTAGGTTGCACCATTAGTGAACATGACCAGAAGAAGGGGGAACAAAATGATCCAAGCTAGTATGATCCACCAGCATCGACCGGTAAGGCCAAAACAGACTTAATCTCAGAATTTATAATTCGCTTTGCTTTAGGAGACATTTTAGGATATCCTCAGAACCAAAATATGAACCTAGGAGGGACCCACACCATCTTAACTACTTTGGAGTAGGAAAAGGGAAGGAAACTCTCCCTAAGTTCAAACTCTTACCACTTGGCAACTTCTTAGGAGTCCCCATTCAAATTAGGAGTCTAACTCAACTAGGAAACCTTAGATGAATAAAAATCACTATCTTTTACCTTTTTCTGAGTACGTATTACTCTCAGAGAATTCTAATGCGTTCTCAAGAGAAAGGGAGGAAGGAGAAGAGGAGGACGAAGCTCTGCAGCACTCGTGTGAGAGAAATCGCCGACAAAGTGCACTGTCGATTTGCAACAATTAAGCTATTGTCGGTAAAATCCTAACTTCTGTAAACTCTAATGCAAACCCTAGTGTTCTATGGAAGGATGTAAATATGATATGACGAATACACACCTCTCATCAATAGTGAGATTAATGTGGGCTGTTGGAAGGGAGAATAGCTCTTCTTAATAACTGTCCTAGTTTAGGTAATTGATTTCATACTTGTTAGCGGGGGTACATAAGCCTAGGAGACTTCCCATCACCGGACCATATTAGCCTAGCAAAGGAAGGAATAAATTGTAAGAGGAAACCCCAACTTGTTAAACAGAAAAGTAACCATCAGGAGGAGGCAGTCGATACACCAAATTGTATGGTAAGGACCGGCGTAGCGACCGACAAGTCCCAGAAGGGTCTCGGAGAGTTAGCTGGACGATGTCATGATCGATATTCTGTACCGATCGGTATATCGACAGACAAATGGCAGAAGGTCTAGATATTCTACCAGACCATAAGCTGGTAGATGGTGTAGTGACCAGTATATCGACCGGTAAAGCCCAGACTTAGGTAATTCAAAGTGTATCAAGTAGGACATTTAACTAATAATCCTACATCTTGTATAGGCATAAGTACACCTTGCTAACACATGTTTTCTAGTGTTGACAACTACCATTATATGATATCAGGTGAGGAATAGAACCCTGACCTAATTTTGATGTTTTTGATATATATGCTATTGATTGATGCTGCTTGCTGATATTTTCGTTAAGAATAACATGTCATCCAATATCTATCACTTTTGCATGCATTGCATTAACAATATGATTGATTGTGATTGTGATATATGATGCTTGGTAGGCTTAGTGAAGGGGTCTGGGACCGTTGGATCCAAGCTGCTAAGCAACTTAATTGTCATGTATCGTTCCATATCCTAGAGGAGGATAGCATCTTGGGGGGAGGGGGGTGGGCAAAACGGATGGTCTGAGAATCTTACTAGGGTATTGGAAGGATAAATATGATGTCATATAGGACTGGTTAGTAATAGAATCCATGTATGTAATCTTGGTCAGTAGGAGGTCAGGTATTAGTAGAATAGAGTGATAAGGGAGAAGGATCAACAGTGTTCATTGGAGCATCACTGGTTAGACTTGCTGTCCGATCACCATTCTGATTGGGATGTCATGTGGAGGCATCAGGGCTACTGGGTAGGCTGGTGAGTACCCAACACTCCTGCATGGAGGTTATAGTCAGCCTCTGGGAGGTGTGACTAAGCCTTACCTTAGCACAGTGAACATACATTATACCGGACCCTTATTGTGTGTATAATTTATTTATATGATTGTTTGCTTGTCTGTTTCTCATTGAGCTTAAGTTGTAAATCTCACCCTTGCAATCGTCACTTTTTTTAGTTGTGACTGCAAGTACCGTGAAAGGGAAGCAGGATGTCGTTTCAGCAGAACCAGAACACCCTAATGTCACACCCCAATTCCGCACTGTTCAGAATAGTGTGATGAACCGTTAATAACCAACGGTTCAATCAGGATCTCGAATAGGCTGTGTCCGTTTGTTTAAACCATACACTTCCACAATCATAATCAGAGTAAATACACAATAGCGGAAGTCTTAATATTAAATGAATTGAGAATCTAAATGTGATAATCATAAATAAAATATCCAGTTATCTTGCATTAACTGAGACATAAGTAAATAAAATATAAAATTACATTTCCTCAATAATCCAAATAAAAATCTAATCGAAAACGCATGAGTTGCACTCGCATGACGAGTCATGCATCTCCACTATATCTTTTGCGTCCATCGCCACAACATGTCTGTATGCGGGAGCACTCATATAATCTTCCACAGTCATACTTGCATCATCAATTAAAAATATTTGAATTCGAAAAGGGTGAGCACACATCACGGCTCAGTGAGCAAACAAAACAATGCAACAAACATATGCATGCATTCAATTCATAACTGTGGTCTGGTATATAAGTTTGCAATGTGCTATAGAAAGGTTCGGAGGCCGCCTCACCTCTATACACGAGTGTGTGGAGCCGCCCAATGAATATCGACATTGCCGTCCCACATGCACCCACCATGGACAAGTATACACCCAATGAAAATGGCATTGCTGTACTGGCTGTCCATACCAACACGTAAGCCCCTATTGGCGAGAGCTTACAAACTGGGTTCGCAACTAACCAATCCTAATGTCAAACAATGTATCCAAGGCCTCACCCCAGCATCCCTCAATACACTCATAGAGATAGAGCTAGGGTCTGGTGACCAGGACACACCACAATGTCACGTCCCCCTTGAAGCCCTACAATGTATTAGTATTGCTAAGGTAATGGCGATATGACGATGTTAGTGGACAAGACTTAAGTAGAGATAGAGCTAGAGTCTGGTGACCAGGATACACCTCGAAATCACGTCCTCCCCTTGATGCCCTACTCGCATCAAATACACTAACCATACACAAACATTCACATGCCTATTCCTAACATCACCATCCTCATCATGTTATAAAATATACGAAATTAAATATGCATGAACAATAATAGCAGGAATAAAAGATGACATGTTGAATGCACATTACAATCATACAATCATAAAATCATACATGACATTGGACTCAATAAACGAAAACAGTTTATTATTAGCCAATTAGTTTAGATCTTGTTCCCTCACCTTTGCTTGAGTGTAGATCCTCTTTCAAGCTTTAAGAATCACCTTTATATCACTAGGAAAACCTAACAAGTCGATAGTTTTTTTAATTAGAAAAAATTCCCAACAATTTAAGCTTGCTGTAAAGCTAGGGTCGCCGGATGGGTCGCAGGTATCTGAGACCCCAGGGTGTAGGGTCGGTCATAGGGTCGGTTACCTATCGACCCTATGTGCGACCACAGCCTCCCTGGACTTCCCGAGAGCATGGGGTCGATCCTATAGTCTCGTAGGTTCATTTTAAGAATGTTCTATGGCTCATAGCTATATTTTTTACACACTTTCCATCGCCTATGATGATTACCTTCATGGATTTCTTCGAAACTCACCCATGGGTAGATGATTTGGGTCTCTCCCAACCCTAACTTCTTCATAAACTATTCTTAGGGTCTTACATAGTTCATGGAGAATGTATCCATACCTTAGGGTTGCTGAGATTCAGAGATTTCTCTGAATTCTTTCTCTTTAGTTGTCTTCTCAAATTCTCATTCTCTTATTCTCCTCCTCCTTCTCTTCTCTTTCTTTCACTATCAATTAGGGTTTCAAAAGGAGTGAAAGAGGCTAAGGGACGTCCTATTTATAGAGGAAAACCTCCCAAAATCCGTCCCAACGAGTTTAGAAAAGGTTCCCTTTGAATTAGGAAAGTTTCCTAATTTCTGATTTCTGTCAGTCTTCCTAGGGTCGATGCTAGGGTTGCAGAATCCGTCGACCCTAGGGTCTCAAGTCATCTGACCCTAGGACCTGAAAACCATGGGTTGGATTCTGTTGAGGTGGAGGTCGACCCGACCTGTTTAGGCATGCGACCCTACCCTCCATTTTACTGTTTTTGGGTCAATTTCATACCTGGTCTTGTGATTTCCTTCACGCACTTGGTCCATGTGGCTCGACCATGATAGGTAGACCTGGTATAAGGTGGTAAGACCGGTTCGGTACGGGTCTTACACTAAGGGGGCGGAACGAGAAGGTAATGAACCAGGCACTGGAAGGTGAACGTAGAGAACCATGCGAAGGGACGGAAGACCACTCTAGTGGGGAACCATAATTATTTATATTTTAATTTATGTTACTTGACTTTTAAGAGTTTTAGTACCCATCATATTAGGGCTATGAAATGTTGGTTTGAGACCTGGATAATATTTGAACATATTATCAGTAGTATTACGTATTTATAATTAGAGCTCCATTTATTTACAATGCTTTCGCTATTAAAATTACTCAGTGATAGAGTTACGGGAAGTATAATGGTTGGTGATGTTATTAACTGAGTGTGTATCCTGGGTGGACTACGATTAAAATGATCGGTGGTCCAGTAGCCCGTTGAAATTTTTACATATCGTAAATTTGGGAAGTGACATTCAAACTCGGCGTGGAGCTAAGTGTGGGTTATTTACCTCACCTGTGCTTGAAGGGTACTATCATCTGTGCTTGCGGATATCGATAGCGCATGCATGTTTCCACAAACCAAACCACTTAGCTTACTACATTCATTTGCTTGCTTACATGTGTTGATTTTCTCATTGAGTGTGTTGGTTGCTCATTCCTTTGTGTACACATTATTTACTAATGATACTGCGGTTGAACCTGAAGAAGATGATGAATGTGAGGACGCTACTCATGGTCCTACTTGCGAGTGTGATGTATGTGTTGATGGCTAAGAGCCATTGCCATACCATTAGTTTAGGCTAGATTTCTATTTTTGCCTTTTGGATATGTTGTCCCAGTGTACTAGGTGTATTTGAATATTGGATTATTTAGTTAACAATATTTAGGTCATGATATTTGATTCGAGATAAACCTTGTTATGATACTATTTATCACATAGATACTCAGCTTGATATTTATTTAAAACTTTTGCTTTGTTATTACTCTGATTCTGTTATGAAATGTACACATGTGGAATGGTTGGTTTACGGTAAACATTGCAATAGTGTTACCGCTCGGGTAAGATTTGCTTGCACTGCAAGGGATCTAATTACACCTAAGGGACTAAGTTTTGGGGTGTGACAATGTTGGTGTATTTTGTAACCAAGGCTGCTTTTGAATTTTTGATGTCTTTTCATTTTTTTTTTCTTTGTAAAATATCAGAACTCCTGATTGTTGGCTATACACTAATGCCACTTTGCCTTGGTTAATTTTCAGTATCAACGTTGGACTTCTGTTCCTGGAGTTCAACTTTGGCTCTTAAGTATAAATATTTTGTTGTCTATAACTATAGAGGTGCCTCCACTTTGTCGTGGCGATGTCTACAGAACTGATTCACTGCTTTTGCCTGTGGATAATTGAAGCGATGGTATGACATGTTCTTTTTGTGATTCCGGGGTATTTTGAACTCCTTATTTTAAATAAAACCATTGATGTTTATTAACGTATACTAATAAATTACGTTTTATAAAAAACGGCGGCGTAGGTATATTACTAAACGACGCTTATTGCGAAACACCGCAACAACTCATACAATAACGATGTATAACTCAAGGCCGACAGTACCTTTATGCTTCATTTGTTTTGATGTAAAATTTTACTTGTAATATTTTATATGTAAAAATAAAAACATAAAAAATTCAATGTTTATTTTCAAGAGATAAAATATAGTGATCTCTACAGGTGATGGAAAAGGAACTTCGTCTTTCTTTTACCTATGAGAAATAAATTTTGAAATTTTTTTTTATATATAAAATATTACACGTAAAATTTTACCTTAAAATTTAACATTGAAACAAATGGAGCATTAGCGGCACATTTGCGGCGTATGAAAAAATGCCGGTGATTGATTTCGCCGGCGTTTATTTGATCTGTGGTGGCATTTAAAAACACTGTCCTTGACCAATATTGTTGTAGTGATTACTCCAACAATACTGAGTTGGAAACAACTAGGCTTGAGATGGAAACTGCCAGCTAGGAAACTCCCACAAGAAGGATTTACAGACTTTCTCCTTAGATTCAGAAAGACGACCGCCCTGCTATGAAATAGGCCTCTGGAAAATGAAAAGTCAAAATGATGATTAAGAATCTTCAACCATTAGTATGAGGAACATTTGTTCTCTCAATCCCTAGTCACATTCATTTCCCTCATAGAAGCGGGACAACAAATTGAAGACTGCCCCGCTCACTGGGCTAGTCAGAACAAGGTGGAACCTAAACCCAACAAAATCTATGCCACTAAAAGCAATAAGATTAATTTGGTAAGAAAAATTATCCCTTCAACTGTAAGTAATTTTTTTAAAATATTTACTTACTAAATAATTGCTTAATTAGATCTAATGATCGAAATCTAAAATTCGGAATCCAAGGGCTGGAGACCCAGTTGTGTGGATATCCATGCAGCCGGACAACGTTCTTTCACCCTCAAAAGGTGGCTTTTAGTATGAGATGCCTGATTCTATACTCTGATTCATCTAACCTAGATTGAGGTCCGAATCAGAAATGCTAAGACTGGTGGACTGGGATCGTCTGCTGTACTCCTGTGTAGCAAACACAATCCTGAATTGGAAGGGCATTGGGACACACGAATAATGCCCTCCCAATGCTCAGAATCTGCTACACAGAGTGCAGTAGAGGATCTTTCTCCAAGACTAGTAGTCATCCCAGATGGGATTGTTAAAAGCATGATCACCACCACTAAATTAGCAAACATGAGTGAAAACCATATTATAGAAAGAAAAAATTTCATATACACCCCAACAAGAATTGCTAACATCATCTACACCCACAAGATTATAAAAACATCACCTACCACCCAAAAACGTTGCTTTGATAATTAAAGAAGCCCCCTCCGTCAAAAGATTTCCGTTAGATGCTGATGTTAGGTGCATTGGAAAATTTGATGGAAGATACTATCCTTTTAGCCTGGTTAAAAGATCATTATACCCTTTATTTGATTTGTAACTTCTTCTTCACCAGCGACGGTGCATGTCTTCATCTTCACTACAGTTTAGCTCACATCTATTTTCTCACTGGCTCTTCAGAAAAAACAACAAAAATAATCGATTGGCAACAATTTATGAGAGAATAATCCAAGAGTCGCATTAGCATTACCTAGAATAAATGTAGTGGAGAAGAATGGAAGAGGAAAGAAGAGAAATTAAAGAAAAAAAGAAAGCAAATAAAACATCAAGCAGAATCTCGCAAAATCGTGGCAAATCACAAGCACGCCTGCAACGGCTAAAAGACACTCACCATGGGAGAGTAATTGAGCAAACACCATTTTTATTTCCAGAAATTAGGCTTTGGAGACGTTATCTAGCAAACACCACATTAGCTTGGAGGAGATTAAGAAAGAGAATGTTGATCTGGAAAAAGTTTCAATTGAGGAAGTGTTTGAATCATTGAAATGTTCAAGGGAAGGTCACAAGTTGGAAGAAGGAACTAGAAGAGAAAAATGTGAGCAAGATCCTCAAGCTTCTAGGGTTCATGTGGAACCCTCTATTTTGGGTCATGGAAGCCACTGCTATAATGGAGTCATCATCTCCATATTGTTCTCTCTCTCTTTCTCTCTCTCTTTCTCTCTCACACACACACACACACACACACACACACAAAATAAAAAGGGATATCTTGTCAAATACAGAATAGCATCAAGCCATCAAGAGATTCTGAGAAGAAGCAACAATTCATGAGATAATAATTGAAAGAAGAGGGATGAAACAAAGCTTTCCTCTTCATGAGTTTGTCATCAACCGCACCCACCAGAAGATACGATGCAATATTGTGGGTTTTCAGGGGTCGAAGATACGACGTAGATTGATCTACAATATCGGCATGCTCAACAGTCGGGTTTTCGACGAGAGTCCCATAATTGCTGGGAATTTGCCTCCCTGGCCTTTGACTTCTAGTCTCAAGAAGCAACACAGTGTGGAGTACTGGATGATGGCGTCGCTTCTATACGAGGGAGGAGGAGATTCAGAGGAGATTAGAGAAGCGGTTAGGGTTTTGGATCAGGTGATCCCTTTCTTCTCGTCTCTGAGTTTCAATACCCATGGGCATAACATGACGGATCTGGCTATTGGCCTCCAAAATTGTTTAGGTCTTCGCGGAGAATGATTTTGACATGTTGGAATTGGTTTCTAGTGGGTTTTCAGGGGTCGAAGAAACGATGCAAACGATCCATCCAATTTATGATGGGTTTTTTTGGATTGACAATTTGGGAGTCAATATAAGATCAAACTAGTCATTCTACTTAATTTTTAAAATTTTCAATTTATAATATGAAGGGTAAAATTGAATATTAATAATTTAAGTGATTTCCGTCAGTTAAATGGGTGCGGTTGATGTTTTTATAATCTTGTGGGTGTAGATGATGTTAGCAATCCTTGTTGGGTTGTATATGAAATTTTTATAGAAAACCTCAGTCTACCTCATCACATAAACAAGGAAATTGACACTAAAATGATTTTTAGGGTAATTTGCATTGATCCCCAATGTTATGGGAACTCACGCAACATTAATCCGCCTTATAAACATAAGGCCATTATAGTAATTGTGAAGGTACGACAAAAGGTGTTCTAGATCTCAAGGTAGAACAGCATTTCAATTAGGAGACTATAATCTCATCTGACTTTATGGATATTCTCCATCATAGAGATACAAATATCTCAAGGTCATAGAGGCAAAGGGGAATGAAAAACTCCAAATATGGTGTTTGTGATATATGTCTCCTTGGGGTGAGCACATTGACTGCTTATCATGAAATCCTTGACATTCAAGTGACATCATGGTTAATCAACTACAATCATTTCTAACAAGGTTGGTTCACATCAACAAAAAGAAATTTTATTTTCACAAGATCTATGATTAAACCGTCAATATTGGAAGTGCAACAGTATCAGAAAATATATAACCAAAGTAAGAACAAGGGTGATAGTTATGGGACCCTCACAGGTGGATATGCTCTGGCTTTAGTTACAATTGTTTTACAATCTTGAGATCGGGTGAGAACTCCAAGACCTAGCGTTTTCAAAACCATTCTTGTGAAACCGAAAATCTTCGGAAGCCTTCTGGATCTCAGCTTTTGTGTTCATCACAAAGGATCTAGTCTGAACGACAGGTTCATGGAGGGGCTGTCCAGCAAAGAGGACAAACCTCAGTGTCTCAGTGGAGTTGTTCCACACACTGAGCCCATCCCCTGGACCTAAGACTAAGAGAGGATGAGCTGTGTCTGTAGAAAACTTCAAAGACCCAAAGACACCCTTCCCTTCAAGGATATACACGAATGAGTTCCAAGACTCTGGGATGCTTTGGTGCCATTCAATTCCTGGCTTCATGATGACATCAAGGAACATTGTGGGAGTCCTAGTGAATACTGGAGTATTGACTCCCATGGATTCTCCTGCTAAAACTTTGACTTCAATCCCATCTTTTTCTGCCTTCTTGATCTCTTCCCCGACCACTTCCTGATATCTAGGCTCCATCCTGTAATTTAATTTGGATTCAGGAATATAAATATTTGGATGTTCCAAAAAACAAAAAATCCCAGAAAGAAGAGATAAATTGGCTGATGGGTTCTTACATTTTGTCTCCTGATGGTAAATTGATCGAAAGCTGCAAACCCCTGTTGAGACCTTCTCCTGTAGGCGTATCTGAGTGAACTATCCCTCGACCTATAGTCAGCCACTGAAGAACAGAAAATAGAAGGCAATGAAAAATGAGACCCAAAAAGTCAATTGTAATTTTATATATATCTCTAATCTCATGTATAATGAAACCGATCCGACATCTGGGTTTAACTATATATTTTTACCTGTACATCACCAGCTCTTATTGTGCCTTTGTTTCCAACAAAGTCTTGGTAAGTTTGAGCTCCCTGAAACCCACGAACCACTAATCAGCTCCTCAAAATCTAAGAGCTACATGAATAATTGAAAAGAGAGAGAGAGAGAGAGAGAGAGAGAGAGAGAGAGAGAGAGAGAGAGAGAGAGAGCTTTGCGAACAACACTGACCTCCAACATATATGTAAATGTCTCAAACCCTGAAAGAACAGAATCTAAGTCATTAATGGAAAACGAAGAATAAAAAAAAAAAGAATAAATCAAAGGCCATCAGTAATGGGTTGCAAAACCAAAAATAGACACTGTAGACTAATCGAGGAGATTCTCAAACCTCTATGATGATGGTCATTTAGTTTATTAGTAACTGCACAAGCAAAGGCAACAGCTTAATAAATATTTGTAGTTCATAATGAAGAAAACCAATACATGACTTAAACTTCAACAGGAAGAAGAAACCTACAGTTGAACTCAAAGAATGCGAGAAAAGGATCAAAACCCATCAATTCCTTACTGAAAACAACCACAAAAACCCACAAAAATAGTAGTTAGTAAGCACAACATGAGCAACAGGATTAACATATTCAATGTGTGTCCCCCTAGAATGACCGGACCCAAAGCTAAAGCTCAATTCAGGAGCCTCTTCTGTTGGGATTGGCCTGTGTTGGGTCCAGCCGTCTAGTCCCAAGGGAGTGTTGGAGTTGAATCCATATGGAAAATGTGAGTTCATATCAAACTGAAACCACTTAAAAAAAAGAAAAAAAAAAAAAGAAAGAGAGAGAGAGCCCACAACAGATGAATATTTTTGAACACGAAAAAAACTGAATATTGGAATGATGAATCAAGAGCACGGAGAAACTACAGGAGAAGGAAAGGGAAAAGACAACCTTCCAATGCATACCAAATAGGATCCTATTGCATCAGTTCTAAGCTCAGGTAACAAGCTCTTGATCACCGATCTGCTTTTGCTAATACAAGATGTTTGATGCTCTGTAGACATTTTCCCGATCAACGAAGAGGTTGAAAAGAAGGTGACAGTATAATTATGGGTTATACCTTTGTCCCTAAATGATCTATTAATAATCAGTCCAGAGTCCAGACCTAAGTCATATTTATAATGGATAAATTCATATAGATAGGCAGTACGGGTCAGAAATTAATATCCCCGAAATTAACATCCCCAGTGATACCCACATGCGTTTAGGAAAGGATTTGGACCACAGTTAGTTAATAAACGCCATACCCTTTTTTTTATATCGTATAATATGTGTTTTACATATCACATTAAATGATTCGGGAAAAACTGGCATACGATTAAGATCGCTGTATAAACGCGTATTAAACACCCACCGTATTATATATTACGAAAAAACGGTGAACATAAATGTAAAACGACTTTTCGTTTATAAATGGAGTTTTTTTTTTTTTCAAAAACTTTAAAACCCTACGGTTCCCTCCCTCCCACCAAGTCTCGAGGTGAAGAGTCACATATTAGAGTTTTTTTTTAAAAAACTTTAAAACTCATTGGACTCTTCCCTTCCACTGAGTCTCGAGGTTACCAACTATAGGTGACGAAAAAGGGGTGGACTTTGACCCTGAGAATCAGAAAACTTAAGTGCATTCAGATTCTCTAAAACTGATTTAACATAAATGAAAAATAATATTAAAACAAACTGTTTCCTATAAAAGACTCATGGGTCATGACTCATGAGACCCACGATCCATGTCCATGATTGTATAAAATAATAATATTACTTTAATCTTTATTGTTGACTAGAATTTAATCTTTTAATATTTGTTTTATTTTTTAATTCAAACTCTTAATATTTTAATATATTTCTCTCTCTCCCCATGGATTATAAAGAAAAAAAACTCAATCGGTTTAATATCTTACTTTATATTATATTATCTAATTCTTAATATTCATTTATATTTTTTTTAATCTTATGGCTTTTCAATATATCAATGTATAATAATTTTTTGTCCCATATTGTTCAAATTTCATCGTTTAAAACATGTTAAGTTCATTGTTTTTGCAGTTTTAATATTCATTTATATTTTTTTAATCTTATGGCTGTTCAATATATCAATGTATAATAATTTTTTATCCCATATTGTTTAAATTTCATTGTTTAAAACATGTTAAGTTCATTGTTTTTGCAGTTTTAGTATTCATTTATATATTTTTTTTAATCTTATGGTTGTTCAATATATCAATGTATAATAATTTTTTTGTCCCATATTGTTCAAATTTCATCGTTTAAAACATGTTAAGTTCATTGTTTTTTCCGTTTTAATATTCATTTATATATATTTTTTTTAATTTTATGACTGTTCAATATATCAATGTATAATAATTTTTTATCTCATATTGTTCAAATTTCATCGTTTAAAACATGTTAAGTTCATTGTTTTTACTATTTTAAAAAATAAGATCGTATTTTTAACCATCCTATTTAATTTTTAAACCTTTTTAAATGTTTCATATTATTCAAAGTTTATGGTTCTCCTTCTGTTATTAACTAACTATGCTCGGAAAAGTATCTTCAAAATGTCCAAACTCTTGGAGGTGGTGAAAAAAAGTTTTGGAGATCACTAGATCAGTGCCTGATGTGGTATAATTTCCTTTTCCGTCCCGTTAAGGGGACATGTCAAATTGTTAATGAATAAATATATTGACAGTTGACAAAAAGGTGATGTTGCAGACTTGCTTCCCTCTCAAATATAAAATTAAAGATAATCTTATTTCCACTAATAAGGAAGCCTTTCCTTGATTCCAAGTTACAGCGGGCAGGTAAATGAATTTCGCTTGCAGTCTTTCACACTGTTTTTATAGTAAACTGTTGTTGCTGGATTTCGTTTGATACTTAAGACGCTATCATGTATCTGTAGACTAAAAACAGGTAATGAGGTGGGTAGATTTTATCCTGTAACCATTCCAATGCTTAAGTCAATATAATTCAAGACAAATAGAATATAACTCAGAGATATGATACTCAAATTTCTTAGAGAAAAGGAACTAAGGTACCGAAGTTCAGCAAGACTTTTCCTTCACAGTTCACCATGGTAATGAAGTAGCAAGCCAATGCATAAGATGTAGGTGAGTGAGATCTCACATAAGATGAATAGAGAATTCTAGAGAAAATTTGATAGAGTAAAAGTACTTTGAGAGAGTGAAAACTTAAATGCCCTGCAACTGATGGCCTTCTGCTATTTATAAACCAAATAAGAAGTTTACTAGGCAAGCTCCCCATTTTCACATACCACCATCTTCATCGCCCTGTCTGTAGGACAAGATAGGATAAAAGAGCTACGACCCTTGGGGGTGGTGCAGAATTGTCACATCTAACATTTTTGACCCTTTGTAGGTCCATGTCAATGTCTCCTTTTGGTGTAGATGGTTGCCATTTCCAGTATTTAAGTGGATTTGATATTTTCGCCCTTGTAGCGGTCAAGAGCATGGCGATATAGCGAGTTGTGTCAATACATTTTCCATTTATTATTCTTATCGGCATTAATGAGTATTAACTACTGCACATTTAATTGATGCCCATCTACTTCTGTCCAATCTGTCTCATCTCCACCATTTTACCCAGGAAGGTTGAATGACATGTTTTTCAAAAGCATTGGACGGGATGCTTTACATTTTAGAGAAAATAGATACTCTTTTAAATAGGTGCCACGTGTACAACCCCTGCAGTTCCTCTTGATATTCCATTGACGGTTTAGATTTAATCGGGATTATTTTTCCCCAATACTAACTAAAGTATTTTCAAGTTGTAATGGACTTGGACTTGGGGATTCAAATCGTCTCCCGCCGCTGGAGGTTTTCCAGCGCCATCCAGCAGCTGGAGTAAATCTGACACAAATCCCAATACATAGGGATTGGATTTGTGTTGGATAAACTCCAGCCGCTGGATGGCGCTGGAAAACCTCCAGCGGCGGGAGACGATTTCTGTGCCCTGGAAATATGGAAAGATTATATTGGAGATATGATTGAGATTGATGTTGACTCTGATTTCACCCATGACTTCAAAATCATCTCAAACATTATATAATATTTAGTCAGCAACGTATGAATCACGCACTTCAAATAATGAATGTTTCTGATTCTTCACATGCCATCAATGACATCCAAGGTTGGGGTGGTTGAACAAATATCACGCCGTCAAATATTAATAAGTTTTTATTTGTTCATACTACGTCATACCCAAGTCAACAGCCGTCAAATGCTAATAATTTCTTATTTGTTCATATTATGTTATATTCATAGTTATTTAATTCTTCAAATTATTGGTGAATTATTTTTTTGAATTGAATAATATAAATAATTCTCTCAAATTTAAATTATATTAAATGATTTTATACAATTTTCACATTTTTTTTCTAGAAATAAATATAGTGAATAATTCTTTTAAATCCAAATTATACCTAATAATTTGGATACTTAAAAAAATTATTAATATCCTAGTGGAAGATTTAATGCCATAACCACTATTCTCAAACAAAGTTTTTCAAAAGAAAAAAAAAAAACTTAACGCCTTAAGTACTATTTGCATTTTTTCCCATTTAGGACTAATTATAAATCTAAAAATAACATCATAATACAAATAATACAAAATAGAACATTAATTTCATTTTTTTCTATGTGAGATTAAATTTAAGTATGAAAATTAAATCATAATACAAAGCAAATCATTAATTTCGTTTGATAATATTGAATTAAATATGAATATAAAAATCATACCATAATCCAAAGCGAGTCATTACTTTCATGTGCTTTTCCAATTGAGATTAAATATGAGTATAAAAATAAATATTATAATACAAACCATGTGGAAGTAATTAACAAATTGAAAAAGAGATGGATTTCAGGAGGATGATTGGATGAATTTATGAAAATGTTTGATTTTATGAACATCAACTCCACTAAATTGGTATTGCAATCATAATAAAATTTAATGATTCACATTATATACTGTAATGAAATCTAACAAATCTATCTTTATACACACATACCCATCTATTATGTATTATGTTGTTATTTATAAACTAAAAATTATTCTAATGTCAATTATATATTATGTAGGTGTGATAATTGATTGATAGTGTAAAATAGGAGCACCAAATATTAAAAATTAATATCCGAATTTTTGTCCAAATATTTTTTTAAACAAAAGAATAATTTTCGAACCGATCCAAATTCGAATTTTATTTTAAGCCCGTTTTTTTTGCCGCATCTTTGATCGATCGAATTCTTAAATTATTGAAACGATTCATTTCGAACTATTCTCCTCCCGAATAATTTCCGAATCCGAATTAAATAACTATGGTTATACCAAAGTCAATGGCGGAGGACATGTGTCTCATAAATCAGAGGCATTCTTATTGCAACGCCTGTTCTACACGTGGCACTATACATTTCAAATAAGTAGTTTCTCATACTGGTGGGAAACCCTTCCTTAATCAATACACACAGGCCGAACTTAGCGGATCACTAAGCTGTTAATTGCCTTCATGTTGATTACAAGATCTTCATCCAATGGTGAGCTAACAAGGACATAGTTGCCAACCGTTCTCCACAAATCGGATATTTCGGACCACTCCCATCAGTTACACACATCTATATATACTTAAAAACATGAAGGTAGATGGATGGATAATTTTCTATCCAAATTCTTACTCAAACCTTACCCTATTCTCAAAGAAGTATTTTCTTTATACTTTGTACAATTTGCATTGAGAACTGACTTAATCATTGGAGTGGCCATCAAATTACCCAATCAGTTTCCCCGTGAATTTACTTTTGATTTTAAGATCACATCTACAACTCAGCTATAACCGAAGACAAGTCGATTACTACGTGGCTAAATCGGACACAACATCAATAACTTGGTTACACTGTATACAACTCGGCCAACAAGGCCTTCAAATTAGTTAGACCAATTTTCAGCATCAATAGTTTGGCGCTCACCGTGGGATACGTTTGAGTCATTTCCCAAATCAACTCTTTTTAAGATTTCAACCTCTTTTCAAGTCCTACAACAAGGGTTACCATATGAAGTAGGAGCACTTTAAATAGAAATACATCTCAACAAGAAGTTAACTTGGCTGGGCAAGAAATTAGCCAGGGTGAAGTCCATAATAGAACTGTTACAGTCAACATGCTTATATTAGGTATACCACCAACGGAGCTTCCACTTCCAAGTTATGTTGCAGTTGAAGAGCAAGTCAAACTCTTCACTGCTCAGTTAGTAGAATTCTCTAAATTGGTTATGCCTGTAGGAGTAATCTGGGCTAATCAAGGTTGTTCCCATTTACACAAATCGATCACGTCCATCACACTATGAAGTTGGAGGTCCAAGCCGACCTCGTGATTCCATTCATTCAGAATGGTCTCACCAAAATCATCATCAAAGCAAGAAGAGGGAACATGTTCCTCCATCAGTCATTCCACTCATTCACCACTAGGAGGGATGCACTACATCCTCCATTAGCAGTTTAACCAAACACTCAAAATCAAATCGAGTGTTAGTGTTGATAGGATCGGGAGATCTATTCATGACAGACTCGGGGAGCAAGTTACACTACGATCTATTCATGAAAGGCTTGGGGAAATATCATCACCTAGTCTAAGCATACAAAAGATTTGATATTTTGATGGTTTTTGGTATCATTTTCAATAAAGGTCTGAATTAAGAGGTGATAGTTATGATTCTAATGATTGGATAGATAGGATATGATTTAGGTTGGCCTTTCTCAAATTTAAAGTGATCGTATCTCTTCTTCAATTAATTAAAAATTTTATTTTATTTATTTTTGTTAAAATAAAATAGCAAAAGGGTTTATATAAGGTCATGTACATATACGGTTTTACTTTTAGACATTGGATGAAGAAGTGTAATCTCAAAATTATTTTCCTTTATTAAATGAATGACTGATATCCTGATCGTGATAGGAAAGGAAGTGACAAACTCTTTTCACTCTTGAGTGAATCTTATAGGAGAAACAATTAATACATATTCATCTGTAGAATATCGTATGGAAGGTTATCTATCTCTAGACCTTTTAATTGGAACATGTGGTGGAGCTTTTGGTACCAATAGCTGTTCATAAGAATCATGATTTGTTTCAATCTGTGTGGGAATATCAATATCTCCTGTCTCATGCTGATCATTCTGAACCTCATCTCCAACTTATTCAGGCATCGATTTTGGAGGGACTGGATCCAAGTTAATCGAATTATCACTATGTTGAGACATTGTCTTCTCTACCTTATGAATATCTTGTATAGTCTGATCTTTCATAAATTCAACATCTCGATCGACTTTTATAATTTTCTTCTCAATCAGATCATAAACTTATAGTCAAATTCATCTTGATCATAACCCACAAATACACACTGTCGTGTCTTGACATCAAGACCTCTCATAATTGAAAATATACATAAATGCCTTGCATCCAAGGACACGTAAATTATCATAAGAAATATCTGTACGTGTCCAAACTCTTTTTGATACATCATATTGTAGAGGAACACATGGTAACAAGTTTAAAAAATGTACAACTGTACTCAAAGCCTCATCCCAAAAGGATGGTAGTCCTACTTGTGAAAGTAAACAACTGACCCTCTCTACCAGTGTCTTGTTCATTTTCTCAGCTAAACCATTTAATTGGGGAGTTTTTGGAGCTGTCTTTTGATGTTAAATACCCTATTTTTTACAATAATCATCAAATGGTCCTGAATACTCTCCCCTATTATTTGTGCAAATGCATTTAAACTTTTTACCAGTCTTTCTTTCAACTAAAGCCTAAAATTGTTAGAATACATTTAGTACTTGATCTTTTTTCTTCAAAGTATAAACCTATAATTTTCTTGAGTGGTCATTAATGAATATTACCAAATAGAGAGCACCACCAAGTCTTCTCATTTTCATAGGACTGCACACATCAGAATGTATCAAATCAAGTACATTTGATTTTCTTAAAGAAGGAGAACTCTTGAAGGAGACTCTGTTCTGTTTTCCTGCCAAATAATGAGCATGCTTTTTCACATGTGCACTCTTTATTCCAGATAAGAGTTTATTCTTGGACAACAACATCATTATCTTTTTACTCATGTGACCAAGTCTCGTGTCACAACTCATTTGTACCTTCATTGTCAACTGCATTTAAAATTTTCTTGGAAAGCTTTGCTTGGAACAAATATAATATTGAACACTTTTTATCTCTTGCTACAATCATGACACCCTCGGTGAGCTTCCATTGATTTTTACAGAAGATATTACAAAACCCCTCATTAGCAAGTGTACCTTAGAAATTAAATTCAAGTGTATGTCAGAAACATGTTTTACATCCTTACTAACTAACCTTGTACCAATATTGGTTTCCAAACAAACATTTTTAATGCCAATAATTTTGTTCAAACCATTATTGCCCATCTTTACAACACCAAAGTCACTTAACGTATAATATATAAAGTAGTCTCTTCGAGATGTAGCAAAAAGGGAAGCACTGCTATCAATCACTCAACTTGTCCAGTGACATGTAAGATTGACTAGTATCAAAGACAATAAGAAAATCCTCAGAAGTGGTGGCAACTCATTCATCATCATTTTCATTATCTTTCTTCTTTTCTTTACCTTTTTTCTTTTTAGTCTCCCTTTAATTCCCGACAATATTTATTGGTATGGCCCTTTTGACCATAGTAATAACACTCAACATTTGCAAACTTGCTTGATTTGCCTCTACTCTTATCTCTATTCTTTAGACCACAACTCTTACTTTTATCTCTTTTTTCGGTAACCAAAGCATCTGATTGTGAAGAAGAACCTCATGATTTTCTTCTCATCTCTTTATTTAAAACATTACTCTTAGCCAAATCCATTGAGATTATATTATTTGAAGCAGAATTTGATAATGAGGTTCTAAATGTCTCCCATAAATCCGATAAAGTATCAAGAAGTCATAATCTCTGTATCTCTTCATCAAACTTGATACCCATCGAGGACAATTGATAAATTCCTTGATTGTTTGATGGGTGTTTGGTTTCCATGAGGTGTTTGAGGGTTACGTAAGTCCTCCTCCCCAGGTTTTGGGTGAGTTCGAGGCTTTTGCTTAAATTACTGTTGTTATACTGTCAAAATTTTAAAAATTTCTAACCAATTTCTCCTTGTTTTGTCTTTGTTTTGTAGCTCATCATGTCTCAACGCAGAGGTGCGGGTAAACGTTCATTTGGTCTTGGCATGAATCGTCTGCATCCTCTTGTTCCACAGCTCGATGAGTGGTGGTTTCGTTCCAAGGCGGCACAAGCCCACTTTCCCTGGTTTGACGAGAAGAATATTGAGTCAGGGCGACAGGTGAACCTGGAGCAGTTGCAGCGGTTTGACGTTGAGGCAGCTTTTGGTAGACTTGGGTGGTTGCCCGTCATCACGTACACTGTGACCACTCGCCCTAACCTAGTCAAACATTTCTACGCCAACTGAGAGATAGAGGAAATGTCAATGACTTCAGTCAAGGCAGGGAACTCCGCCTTACCACTCTCTTCAAGGGCGTCTCGATCTCCTTCAACACTCACCAGCTTGTCGATCTCCTAGGGATTCCCAATTATGGTGACTTGGTTTACTCTGCCCCTATGATGAAGGGCTTTCTCACTGAGGATCTACGCCAGGAGATTTTAGAGTAGATACTTAACCCTGGAGCGCCTATGAAGGCTTCTAGCTTGAGACCTGTGCCTCGTGTATACTGTTGCATCATCCAGCACAATATCGTGCCTCAGAGCGGCCATTACAGTGAGTTGTCTCAGCTCACTCAGTATTAGACCTATTGTGTCTGCACTGGGGAGCGGGTCTGTCTCCCCTACATCATTATCAGGACCATGCGTTAGGCTACTCTGTCCGATCAGGCCAATAACCTTCCATATGGCCGACTCATCACCACTCTTCTGCAACGATTACGAGTGGACATGAGGGGTGAGATTGTAGTTGAGGACACTATGACCTGAGACATTGACTGAGATGCCATTCTCCGGATGAGGATGGACAACCTACTGATCAGTGATGAGGAGTTAGAGGCTCGTCCTCACCCACTCAGGAGGGTAGCAGCAGCAGTAGCAGCCAATGAGGCTCATGCAGAAGAGGCAGGGGATAATGATGAGGGTGACGATGATCAGATGGAGGATGTTCCAGCACCAGCACCACAACCCACGCATGCATCGGGACCATCTCAGCCTCCTCCTGATACCGTGATGGGTATGTTCATGGAGATACGAGATGCCCAGCGAGAGATGAGCCGTGACCTAGGGCGCCTTACTCGCAACCTCAGAGTCACCCAGGAGCAGGTGCACTGGCTCAGGGTAGCCTACGAGCATGATTATGACATCCCTGACCCCATTCCTCCTATGCCCCCAACCCCATTATAGACCTCTTATTTTCCTCTCTCTCGACATGGTTTATATAATAGGGTAACTGTCCGACTTGTAGACTGAACCCTGTAGCACAATTAACTTATCACTCTTTGAATGATTATGATTATTTTTACTCTTGATACAGTTTTCTTTTCAATTTAGTAGAAGTTTATGATTTTCTCACCTGTCATCCAGGTTCCTATCTAGAGCATGACTGTTTATTAATTTCAAACTTAGTATAGTATATTATGCTCTTTCGTGTTTAGTCTCAGACATCAAACAAATGCTTAAGGGGGTGTTCTTATTAAGGCTTTTAATTTTTTCTATCTCAGTTCATCGACTTAGTCAAGTGCATGTATGGTTTGTTGGACAGAGCCTAAGAGCTCTGATACCTAGTTATCACACCCCAATTCTGACCAAACCAGAAGGGTGAGTGAACTGTCATTGAATCAACGGTTCACACCAAGATCTCAATAAGACTGTGTCCACTCATACAAACCATTGCACATAACCATAATCAGAATATAATAAAATACAACAAAAGTTTTTAAATAAAATGAACTGAGTGATCTATTGATAAATAAATAAAATATCAAGTTATTCTCCACACCAAAATATAATTAATATCCTTACATCACTTTATAAATTCAACTGTAAATAAATAAAATAATCTAAATAAACACCCTATAGATACACGCCGAAAGGACACTCGCATGAAGCGTCATGCTCATCCTCTCCTGCTTGCATGTCCAAAGCAGTCACGCCTCCATACACTGGAGCGTCCACATAATCATCCATCGCGTAACCTGCATCAACATCTAAAAACATGTATATATACAAGGGTGAGCTCACAATTTAGCTCAGTAAGATAATCAGACAATGCAACAAACATATGCATGAGTAACATTCACATTATGGTCTGGTTTAAGTTTGCAATGTGCTATAGAAAGGATTGACAACCACCGCACCTCTATACACGAGTGTGTGAAGCCGCCTAATGGATCAAACACCACTGTCGTCCACATGCACCCTATCATGGAATAGAGATAGAGCTAAGGTGTCCGGATCAAACACCGCCAACACTTTCCCTGATACTCTACCCATACTAACACGTAAGCCCTATTGGTGAGGGCTTACAAATTAGGCTCGCAACTAACCAATCCTATATGCCATTATAGTAGGCCCTATCCCAGCATAGCTCCCTACGGCATAGAGATAGAGCTAGAGTCTAGTGGCTAGGTCGGAGACCATAGTGCCACTTCCTCCCCCTGATACCCTATCCGCACCAAGCATGCTAAGACAGAACGATACGAAAGGTGCTAGTGTGAGGAATGATCCCAGACCTCTAGTCCTTCCCATTCCACACACCAACAAAAATAATCACATGCCTAACAGTCACATCCTAGCATAGCGAGTATGCACGGACAATAATAATAACTGAAAGTAAAAGATGACATGCGAGTATGCACAAATATCATACCATAGAATCATGGTTATTAGCAACGATTTACTGTTTATAAAATTATTGGGGTTTAGGTTCGATTCCCTTACCTGACGCTTGATTGATATCTTGCTCTACGTCACAAGGTCCAAACTTGCTATCACAAGGTCCTACACGATATTAGGGTTTAGTTAGAATAGTTCTCTTAGGGTTTACATTGATCGAAAAACCAACGGGATTACAAACACTCCTCACAGAGCATACCGATCGCAGTACCGGTCGTGACACTGTGGGGAAACCTTCGACTGGTATGGTCGATCGGTCCCCACAGACCGGTCCCCGAGAGGTACCCGATCGCAGTACCGGTCGCATAGGGTGAGACCGGTATGGTCAACCGGTATGTCTCCGGGAGACCATACATCTTGTTTTCGCTTTTCGTCGGTCACCCTCTGTTGATCCCAGGGTCTCTCCTATACATTATAGGTTTGAATACTGAGTTAGAGTTGTTTCCAACTCCATTCAAGTCCTAGTTTTGATGGTCTCAACCTAGAACTTGAACCTAGGGTTTACCGACTAGATTAGGGTTTGACGGCAAACATAGTTTAAATCAATACATGCTTTGCATGGTATTGATCCAATCATAACTAACCATCCTAGAATACTTAATGTAGAGGAAGGTTTAAGCACTTACCGTTGACTTACGGTAATGTGTTCTTCATCGAACGACAATGGCGGCTCTTCCCTCTCCTTCTTAGCTTCTTCTCCTTCTTCAACCTCTTTCTCCTCTCTAGGGTTTGTGAGAATCAATGGAAAAAGTTTTAGGAGGTTTAAGGGTCCTTATATAGGCTAGGGTTAGGTTTAGGAAGCCTCTTAACATTAGGAAAGTCCTTTGGTTCAAAATTTAGAAAGTGGGACCCGCAGAGATCCATTTTCGGATCCATACTGTGCAGGCCATACCGGTCGACCATCGACCTGTACCAAGATCGGTACCATCGACCGGTATGAATTATTTCATACTTAAATTGGTCCGATTGGTCCAATTTCATACCTGGTTGTCATCCGCTCGTCTCGTCTGGCCCGGTGATGATTGGAAGACCTGTTACAACATGAATGAAAGATTTAGATCGGGTTCATGGAGTGCGGGTCTTACCTGGGGTCGGTCACGCCTTTTAGGCATGCGACCACACACTCATATTTGACTGTTTTTGAGTTATATTTCATACTTGGTCTTGTGGTTTCTTCACGCACTGGGTTCACTTGGCTCGACCATGATAGGTAAACCTGATACAAGGTGGTAAGACCAGTTAGTTCGATACAGGTATTACAACTCCACCACCCTTAAAAGAAATTTCATCCTCGAAAGTCGAACGTACAGATCTTACAACTCCCCCATGCTTAAAATAAATTTTATCCTCAAAATCTGAATTTACTTTAGAGTCAATAGGTGGGAATTCTGTTTTCGCATTACATCTTCTTCCTCCCATGCAATCTTTTCCACGTCTTGTCTTCGTCGGGTTATCTTCATACAATAATTATCCCAGTTTTGAAGATGTTGTATCTTTCAACCTATGAACTAAGCTGGTACCACTTCAATAGTTAAATCTTCTATCTAATCTAGTGGATCAGTGGTCAATACCCTTGATATGGATCTCCAATGTACTTCTCCAATAGAGACACACAAAATACGTCATGCACACTACACATGGACAGCGGTAATGCTAGTTGATATGCAACTTTTCTACATCTCTCCAAAATTTTATAAGGTCCAACACATATATAGGATACAACTTTCCCTTCTGCTGATCTGCTTCAAACTACCCATAAGTGATCTTCAAGAACACTTTGTCACTTATGGTGAACTCAAGGTTTCGGAATCTCTTTTAACAATCCTGAGCTATTTTGGCCCTTTTTCTTTGATCTTGTCTGCCACTCGACAGGTTTCTTCAACAGACTCAGGTCCTACAATTCCTTATTCTCTGACTTCGTTCCAAAACCAAGGAATTCGACATTTCTACCGTACCATGCTTCATAGGTGACATCTACATAGTAGCTTGGTAGCAAATTTAATCCACATATAGCTTAGTTAGTCGCTCCAAAGCATACCGAGGTCATATAGCAATGGAATGAGCTACCTTCCTAAGGCGATGAACAACCACCCAAACTACATCAACCGATCTGGGGGTCAGTGGCAAATCGGTGACATTGGTCATTGTAATGCAGTTTCACTTCCAGACTGGCTCCGATAGTGGTTATAGTAAGCCATGTTGGTCTTTGTCCTTCAGCCTTTACTTGCTGATAATTCAGATACTGGAACACGCATTAAGCCACATTTGTTATCATTCCTCTTTACCAGTACAATATCTTTAGATCATGATACATATTGGTACTCCAGGATGTCTTGAATATAAAGTACAATGGGCTCTTATCATTATCCTCTTCATGATATCAGAGTCTTTACCCTCAGGTATTCAAAATCTACCTCTGTATCTGAGTACCGTCTCCACATCCAAGTAAGTCAGGGTTAGATTTTTTTTTTTCTAAATCTCCTTGCACCGTTCTTATATACGGATCTAACAAAATTGCTACTTTTACTTCATCCATCAATTCAGAGATGATCTTTAACGCTACAAATGTAAGCGATGAACTATTGCTCCATAAGTTCATCCATAAGTTCTCACTCAACTGGATCATCACAAGTTTTTATCATATGCGACTCTTCCTCTAAATTTGAATCTGTTGCTGCGGAACATAAGGCAACATTTATACTGGGTCCTTCTTTTGGCTTCATTATTCCTTGTTGCTCAAAACCTCAGCTATCATATTAGCCTTGCACCGGTGACATTGAATATCACGGTCTTAATCCTTCAGGAGTTCCAACCATCTTCTTAGCTTCCTATTCAACTCTTTATGGGTAAAGAGATAAGTAATACTCTTGTAATCCAATTTAATATGAAATTCTTCTCTATATAGATAATGTCTCAAAGTCTTGATTGCATGAATCACAGTTGCTAACTCCAAATCATGAGTTGGGTGGTTCTTTTCATGCTCTTTCAGTTGTCTTGAAGCATACGCAATAACTTGTTTTTCTTGCATAAGTACACATCCTAAACCCAATCTAGACGCATCGGTGTACAAGGTAAATGGCTGTCCTAGAATAGGAATAGTCAAGATCGGAGCAGATATCAATCTAGCCTTCAATGTTTGGAAATTTTTCTCACATTTTTTGGTCCAAACAAACTTTTCTCCTTTCTTAGTCAAACTGGTGAGAGGTACGGCAATTCTGGAATAGTCTTCCACGAATCGTCGATAATACCCAGCTAGACCTAGAAAACTTCTAATTTCTGCAACACTCTTCGGTGCTTCCCACTTCACAATGGCTTCAATCTTGCTGGGATCCACTTTAATCCCTTTTTATGACGCTACGTGATCTAAGAAGATCACTTTGTTTAATCAAGTCTCATATATCTTTGGACTTGGCATAAAGCTTTTCCCTTCCCAACTGTTGTGAAACTGTTCTAAGATCCGTTGTATGAGTTGCTTCATTCTTGGAATAAATCGAATTATCATCTATGAAAACTATGACCAACGTGTCCAATATGTCATGAAACACCCAGTTCAATAACTCCATAAAAGATGTAATGGCATTGGTTAATCCAAACATCATAATCGGAAACTCATAATATCCAATCTCGATTCTAGAAGCTATCTTCGAGATATCGCTGTACAAATTCTTCAGCTGATGATATATTGACCGAAGATCAATCTTAGAAAATACCTTTGCTCCTTGCAACTGTTTAAATAAGTCATCGATCTGAGGTAGTAGATATCGATTCTTGATCGTGAGCTTGTTTAGTTCCTGGTAGTCTATACATAATCTGACACTACCGTCCTTCTTCTTCATGAATTGCATTGGCGCTCCCCGTGATGCAATACTTAGCCTATTAGGACCTTAGTCTAATAACTCTTGTAATTGAGTCCCAATTTCTTCAATTCCATAGGAGCTACTCTATAGGTGCCTTTGACCCAAGTATCGTCCTTGGTAACAAGTCGATGACGAACTCAGTCACATGATCAGATGGTAACCCAGGTAAGTCTCCTGGAAACACATCAGAAAATTTATGCATTACATCAATATCTTCCATTTGTGATGTTTCTTTGGTAACATATACCACAGATACCATATATCCAACTTCTTTATCCTCAAAGCATCTCTTCGCCTTTAGCATAGAGAGGATCAACTTTTACTTCTTAGGTAATATGCTTCCAATAAAACTAAATTATATGCCATCTTTATTCTTGAATTATAACCTCTTCTATGCACATAACAACTTTGTAGAGTGTTGAGACAACCGGTCTATTCCCAAGATGATGTCAAAGTCTGCCATCTCAACTCGATTTAGGTTGCATCCAATTTTGTCCATCCATATGATTCGAACATTATTAATAACACTCATCCAATACAACATCTAATCCAAAAGGGCTTGAACCAGCAAAATCTGGTATAAAGGTCTTAAGAGCACATCTAGTTCCTTAATCTTTTAGTTTTTCAAAGATTATTGCTTAAAATCTCATATATCCCAAAAAGCTCATTAGCTTACACCTTCTTTATCATTGATGTTCTACCCTGATTCTCTCTTTCATATACCTCAAAAAATATCTTATGATTGTTACTTACTTTCTTGCTCATGCACTCTTTTATATATAGACATGACCATATCCATCTATTCAGCAATCTCGAAACAGATCCTCCATTTCTTCATCTGAGGTTCCTTGGCTATAGAATCTAATCTGAATTTGATCATCTTATTTTCCATAATTTCTTATTCACTAAATATCTTATCAATGGATGTTGAGAAATGTAAGAATCAGAATGTTCGTCCAAAAGCAATTCATTTTCTTCTTTCAAATTCAGGGTAATGACGAACACTTGCTTCTTTCGAATTCAGGGTTATGACGAACACTTGCTTTATCTAATGAACTTAGGTTTAAAGGATCAGGAGTAAATCTGTGGTAATTCAACCAACATCAAAAGGTCATTAAGTTACACGGTGGTCCAAATACATGAAAAATAGAGGTTCTATAACTCTTAACCTGAAGGTTATAGGTTGTATCGAGTATATATAATGCCATTGGTCAATGCACTATAGGAATAAATCTGGAGAAAATTTTTCTACATCAATAAATCAGGTATAAATCGAAAGATGTATGCTCGACATGATTAAACATTTAACTGTTCATTCAGTTCATATCTCTGTTCATGTTGTCGATCATGAGAGTGGCTCAGTTTGGTATAATCAGGACTAATTCTAAGGAAATAACATCTATAACTTCAATTGACAGGTTGAATCAAGAAAGTATTTTGTTAAGGTACGAGAATTAGAATTAGGTATGTACATCCTCTATAATCATAAGAGTAAGCCGATGATGCACCGCATCCTATATAAATCTATCTAGTTATATGGCCACAATAGATTTGTTCCTTTGCTGAAAACGTCCGAGGCTTCATCTTTAGAAGACATTCTTCAATCCTTGTCGGATTATTCTGCCATGATGCAGCTATCCCATACATCGGTGGCTGATAAGGGTAACTACCTTGATACACTGCTTGTTGTGCACCAAGCTTCTGCACTGGGGTGTGCGTTACTGGGACTTGCTGTATGGTAGGCACTGTGTTATAGGTCACATGTGCTGGAGGTATAGTATTGATACCAATTAGTACTGTACATGGTCTGACCTGGAGGTATTGGTATAGCATTGGTAACTTAGGTAGTGATTTTCATGGCAACTTGCATAGTCGGTCTCATCTGTTGTTGCTCTTGTATTTTATCAGGCCAAGTTTATTACAACTATAGCCAAGGTACTTGGTAGTCCAGGTAGATTGGCTGGAGTGGCCTGGTTGTTCACCTCCTTTGATTTGCTCCAATCTGATTATCATTATTTAGCATCTGCTTAGATGAGTTTTCATTATCCGTTTTCGACCCAGATAGTGGTGGGGTCAAGTTGCAACATCTTCTTAATGCTCAGCAGGTAATGGATCAGTGTGTGATGGATCTCACTCTGAGTCTCCACGTCACCCAGGAGTATAGCTTTATCTTCTTTTATAGTTATTCTCAATTTTTGGTGTATAGCTATTGTTCTCCTATCTCCGTTGCATTCAGTCTGAGATCTTTCCCTTTACCTTTGCAGGGATTTAGGCGTTACTAGCCATTTTCTTTCTTTCCCAATCATACATCAAGTTTCACATCTTATGAATACCAACTCGGTATTCAATTTTTCTACTTTACAGATGCTTCCTTCTTGTTACTCTATTATATCCTTTGTATACTCAGCAACAATCCTACTTGTAAGACCCGCACTCCATGAACCCGATCTAAACCTTGAATTCATGTCGTAACAGGTCTTCCAATCATCACCGGGCCAGACGGGATGAGCGGATGACAAACAGGTACGAAATAGACCGATTTAAGTATGAAATATTTCATTCCGGTCGATGGTACCGGTCGACCGGTATAGCCTGCGCAGTAGACCACTAAGATCAGAAAATGGATCTCTGCGGGTCTCACTTTTTAAATTTCAAACCGAAGGACTTTTCTAATGCTAGGAGGCTTCCTAAACCTAAACCTAGCCTATATAAACCCCTCTAAACCTCCTAAAACCTCTTCCATGATCCTCACAAACCCTAGAAAGGAGAAAGAGGCTGAAGAAGGAGAAGAAGCTAGGAAGGAAAGGGAAGAGCCACCATTGCCGTTCGACGAAGAACAAGTTACCGTAAGTCAACGGTAAGTGCTCAAACCTTCCTCTACCATAAGTAATCTAGAATGGTTAATTGTAGTTGGATCAATACCATGCAAAGCGAGGTATTGATCTAAACCCTATTTTACCGTCAAACCCTAATCTAGTCTGTAAATCGTAGATTCAAGTTCTAGGTTAAGACTATCGAAACTAGGACTTGAATGGAGTTGGAAACAACTCTAACTTAATGTTCAGACCTAGAATGTGTAGGAGAAACCCTAGGATCAATAGGGGTGACTGACAAAAGTTGAGAAATCGAACGTATGGTCTTCTAGAGACATACCGATCGACCATACCGATCGCACCATATGCGATAGGTACTGTGACCGGTAACTTCCCGAGGACTGGTCTGTGGGGACCAGTCGACCATACCGGTCGTAGGTTTTCCCCACAGTGCTGCGACCGATACCTGTGATCGGTCTGCTTTGTGAGAAGTATTTTGTCATTGTTGGTTTTTTGACCAACGTAAACCTATTCTAACTAAACCCTAATATCATGTAGGACCTTGTGATAGCACGTTTGGACCTTGCGACGCAGAGCAAGCTATCAAACAAGCGTTAGGTAAGGGAATCGGACCTAAACCCTAATAATTTAATAACAGTAAACCGTTGTTAATAATTATGGTTCTGTGGATTGATGTTTGTGCATTCTCTCATGTCATCCTTTACTTTTCGTCATTATTATTGTTCATGCATACTTGCTATGCTAGGTTGTGACTGTCATACATACTTTTTATGCTAGGTTGTGGCTGCCCTGGACGTACAAGCAGAAGAGGACGAGCATGAGGTTTCATGCGAGTGCCCTTTCTGCGTGTACCTTTAGGATTTGATTTTAATTTATTCTATTTATTTTCGATTGGAAATACAGTGATGTAAAGATATTTATTTAAGTTTTGAGAATTTGAATAATTGAATATTTTATTTAAAATTATTAATAGATTACACAGTTCATTTTATTTAAGACTTCCGCTGTATTTATTATATTCTGATTGTGGTTATGTGCAATGGTTTGTATGAGTGGACACGGTCTTATTGAGATCCTGGTGTGAACCGTTAGTTCAGTGACGGTTCACTCATACTTCTGATTCAGTCGGAATTGGGGTGTGACAACTTGGTATCAGAGCTCTTAGGCTCTGTCCAACAGACCATATTGCACTTAACTAAGTCGATAAAAACTGAGATAAGAAGAATTAAAAGCTTTAATAAAAACCCACCTTAAGCACTGTTTGATGCCTGAGACTAAAAATAAAATAAATTAAAAGAGCATAACATACTATACTAAAGATGGAATTAATAAATAGATATGCTCTAGATAGGAAAACCATAAACTTCTATTAAAATATTTAAATTATAGCAAAAATTAATGGTGCTACAGGGTACAGTCCATAAGCCGGACAGTTACCCTGTTATATAAACTGTAATGAAAAAGAGAGAAAAAATAAGAAGTCTATCATGGGGTTGGGGGCATTGGAGGAATATGGTCGACAATATCATAATCACGCTCATAGGCGACCCTGAGCCAGTGCACCTGCTCCTGGGTGACTCTGAGGCTGCGACCAAGGCGCCCCAAGTCACGGCTCATCTCACGCTGAGCATCCCTGATCTCCGTGAACATACCCATCATGGTGTCGGGAGGAGGTTGAGATGGTCCCGCTGCATGTGTGGGTTATGGTGCTGGCGCTAGAACATCCTCCATCTGATCATCGTCACCCTCATCATCACGCCCTGTCTCTGTTGCATGAGCCGCATTGGCTGCTGCTGCTGCCGCCGTGGCTGCTACCCTCTTGAGTGGGCGAGGACGAGCCTCTAAGTCTTCATCACTGATCGGTAGGTTGTCCATCTGCATCCGGAGAATGGCATCCCAGTCGATGTCTGAGGTCATAGTATCCTCAACGGCAGTCTCACCCCTCATGTCCACTCGTAATCGCTGCAGAAGAGTGGTGATGAGTCGACCATATGGAAGGTTACTGGCCCGATCGGACAGAGTAGCCTGATGCATAGTCCTGATAATGATATAGGGAAGACAAACCCACTCCCCTATGCAGACACAATAGGTGAAGTACTGAGTAAGCTGAGACAACTCACTGTAATGGCCGCTCTGAGGCACAATATTATGCTAGATGATGCGTCTGTATACCCGAGGCACAGGTCTCAAGCTAGCAGCCTTCATAGGTGCTCCAGGGTTAAGTAGCTGCTCCGAAATCTCCTGGCGCAGATCGTCTGTGAAAAAGCCCTTTATCTTAGGGGCACAGTAGACCATGTCCCTATCGTTTGGAATCCCTAGGAGATCGACGAGCTGGTGAGTGTTGAAAGAGATGGGGACACCCTTGACGAGACTGGTAAGGCGGAGTTCCCTGCACTGACTGAAGTCATTGACATCTCCCTCTATCTCCAGGTTCGCATAGAAGTGTTTAACAAGGTTGGGACGGGTAGTCACCGTATAGGTGATAACGGGCAACCACCCGAGTCTATCAAAAGCTGTCTCAATGTCAAACCGCTGCAGCTGCTCCAGGTTCACCCGTCGCCCCGACTCAATATTCTTCTCCTCGAACCAGGGAAAATGGGCTTACGCCACCTCAGAACGAAACCACCGCTCATCGAGCTATGGAACAGGAGGATGCGGGAGGTGCATGCCAAGACCAAAGGAACGTTTACCCGCACCTCTACGTTGAGACATTTTGAACTACAAACAAAGACAAACAAAGAGAAATGGGTAGAAATTTTTGAAATTTCGGCAGCATAACTACAGTAAATCAAGCAAAAGCCTCGAACTCACCTAAAACTTGGGGAGGAGGACTTACGTAACCCCCAAACACTTCATGAAAACCAAACATACATCAATCAAACAAGAAATTTTGGAAATTTCAGAGAATTTGATTTTTTTTATCAAAACCTAGGTTAAAAATAAAAAATTTTGATTTTTTGTAAAAACCTTTCGGTAGAACCTTAAATTGGTTGAGGGCTTTTTCTCATAGAGGTCCCTAAGGGGGTGTTTGGTAACACTCCAGAAGTTGGATTCTAACTTCTGGAGCATAAATGGAGTAGAAGCCTGTTTGGTAATCCGGTTTGGACTTCTGGAGAATCCATGAGTGAACCGGCTCTAAATGAACTCTAGAATCCAATTTTTTGGAGCATCAAATAGATGCTTTTTGACTTCAGAGCACAATTTTGGAGTAAAAATCACCCTACACCACTACTACCACCAACTACCACTACCACCACCACAACCCACCAGCCACCAACCACCACCCACCACTACCACCACCCTTCACCACCCACTGCCGCCACCACCACCACCACCACCACCACACCGCCACCACCCACCGCCACCACTACCCACCACCACCACCACCACCACCACCACCACCACCACCACCATCCTCAATCACCACCCACCGCCACCTACCATCGCCACCACCACCAGCCACCGGTTACCAACCCCCGCCACCTACCATTGCCACCACCACCAACCACCAACCACCGTCACCACCACCTACCACCACCACCAACTTTCACCCACCACCATCGCCACCACCACCAACCACCCACCACCACCACCACCATCCACTACCACCCACTGTCACCTACTATCGCCACCACCATCAGCTACCAACCACCACCACCACCACCCACCACCACCACCAACTATCACCCACCACCACCGCCACCACCATCTACCACCAACCACCGTCACCTACCATCGCCCCCACCACCTACCACCAACCACCGCCACCACCACCCACCACCTCCACCAACTATCACCCACCACCACTGCCACCACCATCCACCACCAACCACCGCCACCTACCATCACCACCACCACCAACCACCAACCATCGCCACCACCACCCACCACCTCCCACCCATCACCACTGTCACCAACCATCACCATTCACCACTAGTGCCACCATCTACCACCCACCAACACAATTTTGGAATTCATGACTAAATTAGGTTAACAAATATGTTTCTACTCCCATATACTCCTAAATCCATTTGAAGTTGGAGTAGAAATTTGAACCAGAAGTAAGAATCCCAGAGTTGAAGTTTTAACAAACAACCCCTAAACCCATTCTAAGCCGAAGGAAAAGAGTTCCTATGGTTAGAATTTCCTAAACAGAGAAAAACCTAAATTTTGGGCTTGGAACCATAGAGAAACGATATGAAAGTGATGAATGGAAGGAAAGAACTCACTTGGAGGTGATGTTCTAGGCCTTGATTGGAAGAAAATGGCTTCTAAGATCATCGGTCGTACTGTAGCAACTCAACAAGCCAGAGAGGAATCGCCACCGGAGAGGAAGAAAAAAAGGTAGTGAGAAAAATCTCACTTTTTCGCAATTTTAAAGCCATTTTGGGCATACCGGTCGACAGTTTTGCCCATACCGGTCGACCGGTTCCCCCCAGGGTATGTCAACCGGTACCTCTCGGTCAGGAGAGAAATCCTGATCGGTCGACTATACCGGTTGCGCCATACCCTACAGGGTAGCGACCGGTACATCGACCGGTACCTCCAGGGAATCCGAGAAATTTTGTCCGCCTGGACATACCGGTCGCACTACCATACACAGTGCCGCGACCGGTATGTTGCGACCGGACAACTATTCGAAGCCTAGAAAATTTTGAAAAAAATCTTAAAAATTTCCAAATTAGGTTTTCGTTACGATTTTTCGCCTTGCATTTGTTAAAGACTAACACTATTATGACTGTTCGATTATACCTCATGTGTTATGTCTTCTTCACTGATCCAAGTAGGAAAATTTATCTGGGATGGTAGGAGAAAATGGTCGTAGAGGCTCGCGAAGGCATCACCACTCCAGGGTACGCCAAGACGAGGACAATGTGGAAATAGGAAATGTTGAGGAGCAAAATGTGAACCCAAACGGTGAAGAAAGGCAGAGTCCCAGAGCACCAATAAATTTTCCAGGACCTCCTCACACAAACTCTGAAACAATTGTGACGAATCTGGTTTTTCAGATGGAAGCTTAGCAGAAAACATTCCTGAACGAGATGCTGAAGATGTTCAGGCCACTGAGATAAATTTTCACAGAAGGTACACCTGATTCTAGGGGAAATAACAACACACTACCAATGGATGGTAGTACTGGGCCGATGGGCCAAGGACAGAATCAAAACCCTAATAATTTAATAACAGTAAACCGTTGTTAATAATTATGATTCTGTGGATTGATGTTTGTGCATTCTCACATGTCATCCTTTACTTTCAGTTATTATTATTGTTCATGTATACTTGGTATACTAAGTTGTGACTGTTAGGCATGTGATTGTTTTCGTTGGTGTGTGGAATGGGAAGGACTAGAGTTCTGGGATCATTCCTCACACTAGCACCTTTTTGTATCGTTCTGTCTTAGCATGCTTGGTGCGGGTAGGGTATCAGGGGGAAGAAGTGGCACTGTGGTCTCCGGCCTAACCACTAGACTCTAGCTCTATCTCTATGCTATAGGGAGCTGTGCTGGGATAGGGCCTACTGTGATGACATATAGGATTGGTTAGTTACGAGCCCAATTTGCAAGCCCTCGCCAATAGGGGCTTACGTGTTGGTATGGGTAGAGTATCAGGGGAGGTGTTGGTGGTGTTTGATCCGGACGCCTTAGCTCTATCTCTATTTCATGATTGGGTGCATGTGGGATGACAGTGGTGTTTGATCCATTGGGCGGCTTCATACACTCATATATAGAGGTGCGGTGGCCGTCAATCCTTTCTATAGCACATTGCAAACTTAAACCAGACTATAATGTGAATGTTACTCATGCATATGTTTGTTGCATTGTCTGATTATCTTACTGAGCTAAGTTGTGAGCTCACCCTTATATATATACATGTTTTTTGATGTTGATGCAGGTTACACAGTGGAGGATTACGTGGACGCTCTAGTGTATGGAGGCGTGGCTGCCCTGGACGTGCAAGCAGGAGAGGACGAGCATGACGCTTCATGTGAGTGCCCTTTCTGCGTGTATTTTAATTTATTATATTTATTTTTGGTTGGAAATACAGTGATATAAAGATATTTATTTAAATTTTGGGAATTTAAATAATTGAATATTTTATTTAAATTTATCAATAGATTACTCAGTTCATTTTATTTAAGACTTTCACTGTATTTATTATATTCTGATTGTGGTTATGTGCAATGATTTGTATGAGTGGACACAGTCTTATTGAGATCCTGATGTAAACCGTTGGTCAGTGACGGTTCACTCACACTTCTAGTTCAGTCAGAATTGGGGTGTGACACTACTTGTAGACCGTACCATATGTTATTTGTTTATTAGGATAAATTTAGATTTTTTCTTTCTGTTTGAGTATATATATGGTTCCACCTTTTATATGTACATTATTGTCTTGTTTAGGTTCTGTCTCAACCAACACAGGTGCTTATGGTGTGTTTGTATTAAAGCTTTTAATTTATCCTAACACAGTTCATGGACTCCAGTGGAAGTATTCAAGTTTAATGGGCAAGGCCTGAGAGCTTTGATACCAAGTTGTCACACCCCAATTCTGCACCAGCTATAATGGTGTAATGAACCGTCAATAAACTAATGGTTCAACCAGGATCTCGAATAGGCTATCCCCACCATGTTAAACCAAAACACATTCCACATCAATCAGAGATAATAAAGTAAATAGCGGAAGTCTTACAGATAACGAACTGAGGTCTAGTCATGATAAATAATTAATATTTCATTTATCTCCAAGTAACCAAAATATAATTTAATACGTATTACAAATATCCAAATACGATAATTAAATACTAAGCGTATCCACAGTTGAAACGCTCGCTTAACGAATCATAATGGTCCTCCACAGCTTGCTCATTATAGCCGCCACCTGTTCGTATGTTGGCGTGTTGACATAATCTTCAGTCGTAATACCTGCAACATCAGAAACTAGAAGAATTATGCGCGCAAGGGTTAGCTCTCCAACTTGAGCTCAGTGAGTAAACAAAACAATGCAACAAACTATGCATGCATTCAATTCATATCTTTGGTCTGGTTCATAAGTTTGCAATGTGTAATAGAAATGATTGGTGGCCACCGTACCTTTATACACTAATGTGTGGAACCGCCCAATGGATCAAACACCATTGTTGCCCCCACATGCACCCACCATGGAATAGAGATAGAGCTAAAGTGCTTAGGACCGCACCGCATCACACTTCCCTTGATGCTCTACCCATACCAATACGTAAGCCCTTGCTAGCGAGGGCTTGCAAACTGGGATCGCAACTAACCAATCCTAATGTCAAACAGTGTATCCAAGGCCTCATCCTAGCATCCCTCAATACGTCCATAGAGATAGAGCTAAGGCCCCCCAGCAGAGTCAGAGACTACACGGTCCGAGACCACCTCCGCTGATGCCCTACGACATAATAGTTCTGCTAAAGTAATGGCGATACGACGATATTAGTAGACAAGACTTGAGTAGAGATAGAGCTAGAGTCTGGTAAAAAAGATGAACCACAGTGTCACGTCCTCCCATTGATGCCCCACTCGCATTAAGTACACTAACCACACACATACAATCACATGCCTATTCCTAGCATCTTCATCAACATCATATTATAAATAAAATAGAGATTAAATATGCATGAACAATAATAACAGGAATATTAGATGACATGTGATATGCACATTACAATCATACAAGCATAGAATCATTCATGGTATTGGACTCAATAAACAAAAATAATTTATTATTAGCCAATTAGTTTAGGTCTTGTTCCCTCACCTTTGATTAAGTGTAGATCCTCGTTCAAGCTTTATGAATCACTTTTAAATCACTAGAAAGACCTAACAAGTCGATAAATTTTAATTAGAATTAATCCCCATATGTTTAGAATAACAGTAGCTGAGGGGTCGCAGGTAGGGTCGCACCTAGGGTAGCAGTTTCTGCGACCACAGGGGTAGGGTCGCAACTAGGGTAGCAGAAACTGCTACCCCTAGGGTGTAAGGTCGCATGTAGGGTCAGATACCATTTGACCCTACGTGCGACCACACCCTCCCTGGGACCTCCTGAGGGCATGTGGTCGATTATGTGGTCTCGTAGGGTCGGATATCATTCGACCCTACGTGCGACCACACTTGCTCTGAGTCGACCTTTCATTCTAAAATCCATCCCTTCATGTTTGGATCATTTGGCTTACTATCATGGTCCATTCTATGCTTGTTTTATGGCTCAAAACTATAATTTTGATACACTTTCCATTCTCCATAATGATTTTCTCTGTGGATTCTCTTGGAACTTGTCCATGGATGGATGATTTGGATTTCTCCTAATCCTATGTTCTTAACTATTCTAGGCTCTCTTATTCAGGTAGGGAATTAGGTTCATACCTTAATTTAGAGGTTTCTCTGAACTTCCTCCTCTTCCTTAGTCTTCTTCTTCAAGTTTCCTTCTCTTCTTCTCTTATTTCTCTTTTTCTTTCTCTCACTTTCAATTAGGGTTCTAAAGGAGTGAAAGAGGCTTAGGGACGTCCTATTTATAGAGGAAAACCCTCCATAATAACCCCCAATGAGTTTAGGAAAGACCCCTTCGAATTAGGAAGGTTTCCTAATTTTTGGTTCTTGCTATTTTCGTAGGGTCGCATGTAGGGTCGGACATACTGCGACCCTATGTTTTTTTAAAACATGCAACCCTAGGGTGTAGGGTCACAGGTAGGGTTACAAATTCCGTGACCCTACATTTTAAAACGTGCAACCCCACAACTAATAAGTCATGGGTTGAACTCTTTTGAGGTGGGGTGGGTCACACCTTTTAGGCATGCGACCACACACTCATATTTGACTATTTTTGAGTTATATTTCATACTTGGTCTTGTGGTTTCTTCATGCACTGAGTTCACTTGGCTCGACCATGATAGGTAGACCTGATGCAAGGTGATAAGACCGGTTAGTTCGATACAGGTCTTACATCTTGTCTCCCATTTGATCTTCCTCTATCCTGACCATCAATTGTAACCAAGGCATTACCCTCCTCTGACATCCCCTCACTACTTTGTCGTGTCTCATTCATTAGCATAGCAGCAATAACATCATCAAGTTTGAGAGTATCTTTACCAAATAATAGTGTCACACCCCAATTCCGACTGAACCGAAAGTGTGAATGAACCATCACTAAACCAATGGTTCACATTAGGATCTCGAATAAGCCGTATCCATTTACACAACCCATTGCACATAACTATAATTAAATTATTTAATTATCCAAATTCCAAAACGTAGATAAAATATCCTTACATCATTTATAAAATCTAACGAAAATAAATAAAATAAAATGACTAAATTAGGAACATCCTAGAGGTACATGCAGTTAGAGCACTCGCATGAAGTGTCATGCTCATCCTCCCCTGCTTGCACTTCTAAAGCCACAACACCTCCATATACTGGAATGCCCACGTAGTCCTCCACAGCATAACCTGCATCAATATTTAAAAACATGTATATATACAAGGGTGAGCTCACAACTTAGCTCAGTAAGAAAATCAAACAATGCAACAAACAATATGCATGAATAACATTTACATTTGGTCTGATTTTTAAGTTTGCAATGTGCTATAGAAAGGATTGGAGGCTACCGCACCTCTATACATGAGTGTGTGAATCTGTCCAATGGATTAAACACCATTGTCATCCCACATGCACCCACCATGGAATAGAGATACAACTAAAGTGTCTGAGTCACACACCGCTAACACTTCCCCTGATACCCTACCCATACCGACTCGTAAGCCCCTTTTGGAGGGGACTTGCAAACTAGGCCCGTAACTAACCAATCCTACATGTCATCATAGTAGGACCTATCCCAGCACAGCTCCCTACAACATAGAGATAGGGCTCGAGTCTGGTGGCCAGACCGGAGACTACAGTGCCACATCCTCCCCCTGATACCCTACCCGCACCAAGCATGCTAAGTTAGTAGCGATACGAAAAGGTGCTAGTGCGAGGAATGATCCAAGACCCCAGCCCTTCCCATTCCACACACCAACGAAAACATTCACATGCCTAACACACAATCCTAGCATAGAGAGTAATGTGAATAAAATATAATACTGAAAGTAAAGATGACATGTGAATATGCACAAGCAGCACTTCATATCACAAGATATTTATTAGTAACGTTTTACAGTTATTAGTTAATTAGGGTTTGGGTCTGATTCCCTTACCTAACGCCTGATTGCTAGCTTGTTCCTCGTTATAGCATCCAATCTCACTATCATAGGGTCCTATATGATGTTAGGGTTTAATTAGAATTAGTTTCTTGGAGTTTACATTGGTCGAAAACCAACTGGTATCAAAATATACCCGATACAGTGCATACCGGTTGCATGTACCGGTCGAGGCACTGTGAGGGATGGTGTGACCGGTATAGTCGACCAGTCCCCCTTAACCAGTTCCTGAGAGGTACCGATCGCTGTACATGTCACATATGGTGCGACTAGTATGGTCGACCGGTATGCCTCCAGAAGACCACCAACTTGGAGTTCGTCTCTCATCGGTCACGCATTATGGCTTTTAGGGTTCCTCCTATAACTTTTAAGCTTGAGCAATGTTTTAGGATTATCTTTCATTCAAAGCCTACATTCTAAAAAATCTTAGTTTAGAATTCAAATCTAGGGTTTATCAACCGAATTAGGGTTTGATGGGAATTTAAGGATTTTGATCAATACCTAGCCTTGCATGGTATTGATCAGTCATGATCAGTCATCCATAATGCTTAACTTAGAGAGAAGTTGTAAGACCCGCACTCTATGAACCCGATCTAAACCTTTAATTCATATCGTAACAGGTCTTTCAATCATCACCGGGCCAAACAGGACTAGCGGATGACAACCAGGTATGAAAACTGACCTAAAATATGATAATTTTTTTATATCGGTCGATGGTACCGGTCGATCGATATGTCTGTGTGGGCAGACTGGTTAGATCTAGAAACGGATCTCTGCAGGTCCCACTTTCCAAATCTCGAGCCTAGGGACTTTCCTAACGTAAGGAAACTTCCTAAACTCTATCCTAGTCTATTTAAGGACCCTTAAACCTTCTTAGAACTCTTTGATTGATCCCCACAAACCCTAGAGAGAAAAAAAGAGATCGAAGAAGGAGAAAGAGCTAAGGAAGGAGGGAGAGGAGCCGTTGTTGGCCGTTGGACGAAGAACACCATAGTCGCGAACCAACGGTAAGTGCTTAAACTTCTCTCTAAGTTAAGCAGTATAGATGATTAATCATGAATTGATCAATACCATGCAAGGCGAGGTATTGATCTAAAATCCTTAAATTTTTCGTCAAACCCTAATACAGTCGAAGAACCCTAGATTCACATTCTAGGCTGAGGATCAATGAAACTAGGACTTGAATGGAACATGAAACAACTCTAACTCGTTGCTCAGGCCTAAAATGCATAGGAAAAATCCTAGAACCAATGGGGGGTGACCGACGGAAGGCGAGCACAAGCTGGTGGTCTTCCGGAGGCATGCCGGTCGACCATACCGGTCGCACCATATGTGAATTGTATTACGACAGGTACCTCTCGGAGACTAGTCTGTGGGGACCGGTCGACCATACCAGTCGCACCTTTCCCCACAGTGCCGCTACTGGTACTGCGATCGATATGCACTGTGAGGAGTGTTTTTGATCCAGTTGGATTCTGACCAATGTGAACCCTAAAAAAATTATTCTAATTCAACCCTAACATCGTGTAGGACCCTGTGTTTGCAAGTTTGGATTCGATGACGTGGAGCAAGCTAGCAATCAAGCGTCAGGTAAGGGAATCAAACCTAAACCCTAATAACTTAATAACAGTAAAACGTTGTTAGTAATTGTGATTTTGTGGGATGGTGTTTGTGCATACTCGCATGTCATCTTTACTTTCAGTTATTATATTGTCCATGCATACTCGCTATGCTAACATGTGAATGTCAGACATGAGATTGTTTTCTTTAGTGTGTGGAATGGGAAGGGCTTGGTGTAAGACCCGTATCATACTAACCGATCTTACCACCTTGTATCAGGTCTTCCTATCATGGTCGGGCGAAGCGGACCAAGTGTGTGAAGAAACCACAAGGCTAGGAATGAAATGAAACCCAAAATCATCTAATTAGGAGCTTGTGGTCGCATACCTAAACAGGTGTGGTCGACCACACCTCAAAATAATGCGACCACTGGAGTCTGGGTCGTGTGGTCACAGTTTTTAGATGTGTGGTCGATGGGTTCTGCAACCCTACGTGCGACCATACGATGTCAAACTGACTCCATGATTAGAAAACCTTCCTAATCTGAAGGGGGTTCTTTCCTAATCTAAGTAAAACTCTATATGGAGGGTTTTCCTCTATATATAGGACGCCTCTTAGCCTCTTTCGTCCTTTTAGAACTCAAACTGAAAGAGAGAGAAAGAGAAGAGGAGGAAGAGAAGGAGAATTGAAGAGGATGACTAAGAGAAGAAAATTCAAAGAGAACTCAGATTCTTCAACAAGTTTAAGGTATGAAAACGTTCCCCACATCAGTTGAATGCCTAGAATAGATCAAGGAAGAGATAGTGATTCAAAGTGAGATCCCAATCATAAAACCATAGACAAATTCTAGGAGATCCATGGAGGGAATCTATTAGGATGATGGATTATGTAAAAATATGAATTTTAGGCCATAGAACAGTCATAGGAAGGATCATGATGATAAACCAATGAATCAAAACACGAAGGAATTGAGTTGAGAGTGAAAAGTCAACCATCACTCGTGTGGTCACAGTCTGATCGACCACATGAGACACATATGACGACCACACACCCTTGAAAAAGTTCCAGGGAGGGTGTGGTTGCATGATATGCGACCACACATATCGACCACACACCCTGTGGTCACAGAAACTGAGACCACAGGTGTAGCTACACCTATGACCACTCAACTTCTGAAAGTCTAAATTGATGGAAATAAACTCTAATTTAAAATCTATAAATTTGTTAGATTTCCAAGTAGTCAAAAAGTGATTTACAAAGCTTGGACGAGAAATAAATATCGACCAAAGGTGAGGGAACAAGACCTAAACTAATTGGCTAATAACAAACTATTTTAATTATTGAGTCCAATGCCATGAATGATTCTATTCTTGTATGCTTGTAATGTGTATTTCACTTGTCATCCAATATTCCTACTATTACTGCTCATGCATATTTAATTCTGTTTATTTATAACATGATGATGATGATGATGTTAGGAATAGGCATGTGAATGTATGTGTGTGGTTAGTGTGCTTGATGCTAGTGGAGCATCAGGGGGAGGACGTAACATTGTGGTTCTTGTTTCGGTCTGAGAACGAGGACGCTGCCCCTGCCGGAGGGATCAGTTTGACCGGGGCTCAAATCAGTGATTTTAGCTCTATCTTTACTCAAGTCTTGTCTACTAACATCGTCGTATTGTCATTACCTTAGTAGAACTATTACGTCATAGGGCATCAGGGGAGGTGGTCTCGGACCGTGTAGTCTCTGACTCTGCCAGGGGACCTTAGCTCTATCTCTATGGACGTATTGAGGGATGCTGGGGTGAGGCCTTGGATACACTATTTGGCATTAGGATTGGTTAGTTGCGAGCCCAGTTTCCAAGCCCTCGCCAATAGGGGCTTACATGTTGGTATGGCTAGGGCATCAGGGGAAGTGTTATGCGGTGTTTAATCTGGACACTTTAGCTCTATCTCTATTCCATGATGGGTGCATGTGGGACGACAATGGTGTTTGATCCATTGAGAAGATTCACACATTCGTGTATAGAGGTGCGGCAACTACCAATCCTTTCTATAGCACATTGCAAACTTATAAACCAGACCAAAGATATGAATTGAATGCATACATATGTTTGTTGCATTATTTTGTTTGCTCACTGAGCCATGATGTGTGCTCACCCTTTCGACGTTGAATATTTTTTTTAGTTGATGATGCAGGTCCTACCGTGGAAGATTATATGAATGCATCAATGTACGGACATGTTGTTGTGATGGATGTGGAAGCTATGGTGGAGTCGCATGATTCGTCGTGCGAGTGTAACTCATGTGTTTTCTATTAGATTTAGTTATTGGATTATCAGAACATGTAATTGATTACTTTATTTTATTTTATATCTTTAGTCATTTGGAGATAATTGGATAATTATTTACGTTATCATTGTTAGATACTCAGTTCATTAATATTAAAGACTTCCACTATTGTTTATTTACTCTTATTATGATTGTAGTTGTATCTGGTTTAATCAAATGGGCATGACCTATACGAGATCCTGGTTGAACCGTTGGTTCATAGAAGGTTCATCACACCTGGGGTCTGGGATCATTCCTCACACTAGCACCTTTTCGTATCGCTTCTGTCTTAGCATGCTTGGTGCGGGTAGGGTATCAGGGGGAGGAAGTGGCATTGTGGTCTCTGGCCTGGCCACTAGACTCTAGCCCTATCTCTATGCCGTATGAAGCTGTGCTGGGATAGGACCTACTGAGATGACATATAGGATTGGTTAGTTGCGGGCCCATTTTGCAAGCCCTTGCCTATAGGGGCTTATGTGTTGGTATGGGTAGGGCATCAGGAGAAGTGTTGGCGGTGTTTGATCCGGACACTTTAGCTCTATCTGTAGTACCTACATGCAAATTTCGGGATGAAATTTCTTTTAAGGGTGGTGGAGTTGTAAGACCCGCACTCTGAAAACCCGGTCTAAACCTTGGTTTTGTGTCGTGACAGTCTTCCGATCATCACCGAGCACGACGGGGCAAGCGGATAACAAACATACAAAATCGGACCAAGTCGACCAATTATACGAATCCTAGAAGTTTCCTAATCCTAGTAGGGTTACTAAACCCTATTTCTAGTCTATAAATACACCCTTAAACCCCTCAAATCCTTTCCATTGTCTCTCACAAACCCTAGAGAAGAGAAAGAGCTTGGAAAGGAGAAGGAGCTAGGAAGAAGAAGGAGGTGCTGCCACCGTTTGACGAAGCTCTAGACGTAGAATGGATAGGAGAAACCTTGAAAACCCATGGAGGATGGTCGACGGCAGCGAAACCCATGTTGGTCTTCCGAGACATCCGGTCGACTATACCGCTGCACATAGGCGACCGGTATGTTGCGACCGCCACCTCTCGGAGGTTGTTTGTGGGGACCGGCTGACCATACCGGTCGCCGTCTTTCCCCACAGCCGCGACCGTACATGCCACCGGCCAGCTCGCGAGGGTATTTTGGATCTCCTTGGTTTCCACCAACATGAAACCCTAAATAATACTTCTAATGGAACCCTATATTATGTGGACTTTGTGACATATCGTTTGATCTTGTGACGGGAGCAAGTGATCGAACGAGCGTCGGGGAATCCGACCTAAACCTAATAATTAATGGACGATCGTTGTTAATCTTGATATCTATGATGTGATGTTTGTGCATATTCACAGCCATCCTTTCTTTCGCTATTATTATTGTTCATGCATTCGTGATGTTGTTAGGCATGTGATTATTTTCGTTGGTGTGTGGAGTGGGGCATGGGCCCGATCGCTCTTCACACCGGCACCTTTTGTAGTATTCTATCTTAACATGCTTGGTACGGGTGGGGTATCGGGGAAGATCGTGGTACGTTGGTCTCCGGTATTGATGTTGTCCCGACCATCGCTGGGGTACCGAGGATTCCGAGCCGACGCCGCCTTGTCCACGATGCTTTAGCTCTATCTCTATGCCGTAGGGAGTGGTGTTGGGATAGGGTCTACCTCGCATTGTTTCTATCCTAGTGGGTTAGTTGCGGATAGGGTATCGGGGAGGTGAGGTTTTGGAGGTCTCCGACCCGGCCTGCACGCCTAGCTCTTCTCTATGCCGTGACGGCCGGCCGGGATAGAGCATCATTGTTGACATATGGATTGGTTAGTTGCAGCCCAGTTTGAGCCCCGGCCCAGGGGCTTAGGTACCGGTATGGGTAGAGTATCGGGGAGGTGCGGGTATACCTTAGCTCTATCTCTATTCCATGTGGGTGCATGTGGGTTGGTGGTAGTGTGATTATCGTGGCGATGCCACACCTCGGTATGAGGTGCGGGGGCCACCAACCTTTCTATAGTACGCTGCAAACTTAACCGAGCACGATAAAATGATTGTTACTCATGCATAATCTTGTGGAACCGTCCGTTGCCTTTACGAATGTGGTTGTGTGCTCACCCTTTGTATATACATTGTTTTTGATGTTGATGTAGGATACACCGCGGACGACCATGGAACGCTCCGCGCACGGTGGTGTGGCTTTCTCCGATGTACAAGCGGGAGGACGGCATGATGCTTCTGCGGTGCCCTTCTCGCGGTACCTGATTTGTTTTTTTGTTTTTTCGTTATTTTGATTGAATTAAAGGGATGTAAAGTTATTTTTTATGTGTTTGGATTTGAATAATGGGATATTTATCTACATTATCAATAGATACTCTCATTCTTTTAAAGTCTTCCGTTGTATATTATTTCCGATTGTGGTTATGTGTAATTGGTTTGTATGGGTGGACACGGCCTATTCGAGATCCTGGCGTGAACCGTTGGTTCAATGACGGTTCACTCACACCGTTCTGGTTGGATCAGAATTGGGGTGTGACACTATCTTTATTCCATGGTGGGTGCATGTGGGACGATAGTGGTGTTTGATCCATTGGGTAGATTCACACACTCGTGTATAGAGGTGCGATGACCGCCAATCCTTTCTATAGCGCATTCCAAACTTAAAATCAGACCATAATGTGAATGTTACTCATGCATGATGTGTGTTGCATTGTCTGATTGTCTTACTGAGCTAAGTTATGAGCTCACCCTTGTATATATATATATTTTTATATATATATATATATATATATATATATATATATATATATATATATTTTTTTTTAGATGTTGATGCAGATTATACTGTCGAGGACTATGTGGATGCTCCAATATATGGAAGAGCTACTGCCCTGGAAATGCAAGCAGGGGAGGACGAGCATGACACTTCATGCGAGTGCCCTTTCTGCGTGTACCTCTAGGATATTTGATTTGTTTATTTTATTTATTTTTAGTTGGATTTATAATTGGGATGTAAGGGTAATTATTTATGTTTTGGTGTTTTGAATAATTGGATAGTTTATTTAAATTATCAATAGAGTACTCAGTTCATTTAATTTAAGACTTTCACTGTATTTAATTATATTCTGATTATGGTTATGTGCAATTATTTGTATGAGTGGACACGGTCTTATTGAGATCCTGGTGTAAACCGTTGGTTCAGTGACGGTTCACTCATACTTCTAGTTCAATCGGTATTGGGGTGTGACAATTTGATATCAAAGCCCTTAGGCTTTGTCCAACAGACCATATTTGCACTTAACTAAGTCAATGAACTGAGATAGGAAGAATTAAAAGCTTTAATAAAAATGCACCTTAAGCACTTGTTTGATGCTTGAAACTAAATACTAAAGAGCATAATGTACTGTATTAAAAGTGATAACCTAATAAACAAAAATGCTCTAGCTAGGAGACCATAATCACAAGCAAGAATGATCATAAATTTCAATAACAAGTAAGAAGAAAAATAGTATTAGAGAATAAAGCATAAAGCATTCCAAGAGTGAAGAGTTAATTATACCACAAGGTACAGTCCACAAGCCGGACAGTTACCCTGTTATAATAAGACTATACTGATAAGAGAGAGAGAAAAATGAAGTGATCCATCATGGGGTTGGGGCATCGGAGGAATAGGGTCAGCGATGTCATAGCCACGCTCATATACTACCCTGAGCCAGTGTACTTGCTCCTGTATGACTCTGAGGCTGCGATAGAGGCGCCCTAGGTCACGGTTCATCTCACGCTGGGCATCTCGAATCTCCATAAACATACCCATCCTGGTATCGAAAGGAGGCCGAGATGGTCCTACTGCAGGTATGGGCTGGGGTTCTGGTGCAGAAATATTCTCCATCTGTTCATCACCATCACCCCCTACCTCTTCTGCATAAGCTGCATTGGCTGCTGCTGCTGCTACCCTCCTAAGCAGACGAGGACGAGCCTCTAGCTCTTCATCACTGATCGGTAAGTTGTCCATCTTCATTCGGACAATGGCATCCCAGTCAATGTCTGGTGTTATGGTGTCCTCGATCGCAATCTCATCCCTCATGTCTACTAGAAGGCGCTGCAGGAGTGTAGTGATAAGCCGGCCATAAGGAAGGTTGCTTATCTAGTCGGGCATGGTAGCCTGATGCATAGTCTTGATGATAATATAAGGAAAACAAACCCGCTCCCTAGTGTAGACACAATAAGTCAGGTACTGGGTGAGCTGAGACAACTCACTGTAGTGGCCGCTCTGAGGGACAATATTATGCTGGATACCTATGGGTAGTAATACTGTACTCCCAGCACATGTTATCCGTAATACAATGCCTACCATACCGTAGGTCCCAGTAATGCACACCCTAGTATAGAAGCTTGGTGCATAATAAGCAGTGTATCAAGGTGGTTACCCTTATCAACCATCGATGTATGGGATAGCTGCATCATGACAGAATGATCTAACAAGGGTTGAGGAATATTTTCTGAAGATGAAGCCTCAAACGTTTCGGCAAAGGATCAAATCTATTGTGGCCATATAACTAGATAGGTTTATATAGGATGGGGTGCATTATTGACTTACTCTTATAATTATAGAGGATGCACATACTTGATTCTAATTCTCGTACCTTGACAGAATACCTTCTTGATTCAATCTGTTAATTGGAGTTATAAATGTTATTTCCTTAGAATTAGTCCTGATTATACCAATCTAAGCTACTCCCATGACTGACACCATGAATGGATATATGAACCGAATGAACATTTAAAGGTTTAATCATTCCGAATGTACATCTTTTCGATTTTATACCTGATTTATTGATGTACCAAAACTTCTCCAGATTTACTCCTATAGTGCCTTGACCAATGACACTATATACTCGATAGAACCTGTAACCATGAGGTTAAGAACTGTAAAACCTCTATTTCCATATGTTTGGACCACCGTGTACTTAACGACCTTTGGATGATGGTTGGATTACCATAGATTTACTCCTGATCCTTTAAACCTAAGTTCACTAGATAAAACAAGTGTTCGTCATTATATTGAATTCGAAAGAAGGAAATGAATCACTGTTGGATAAGCATTATGATTCTTACATTTCTCGACATCCATTAATAACATGGTTAGTCAATAAGAGAATTATTGGAAGGAAGATGATTAAATTCAGATTAGATTCTATAGCCAAGGAACCTCAGATGAAGTAATGGAGGATCTGTTTCGAGATTGCTGAATGGATGGATATGAGTCATGTCTATAAAAGAGTGCATGAGCAAAAAGTGAGAACTATCAAGAGTAGCTAGTAAAGAAATAGATAGCACTCAAGTAGAGTTAAAGATGGCTATATCGGTATGAATTTTGACAAGGCAGAAGATTTCTAAAGGTAGATTTAAGAGTGGATTAAGGATGAAGTCAAAAATTGTGGCATTGATAGTATTCGGATTAGTACAAGTAATACTGAGTTATGCCCAATGTCGAGTGAGATGATTAAATAAAGACCAAAAGAGTTTGGCTGAATTAATAAGAATATAAGCATATACCCTAATGCTTATAGATAGACTTGGGATATATAATGAGTAAATAGTCGAAAGATACTTTTCGAGATATACGAAAGAGAGATCAAGGTAGAACATCAGTGATAAAAGAGATGTAAGCTATTAAGTGCAATATGAGATTTTTGATGATAGTCTTTGAAAAATAGTAAGAGATGAAGGAACCAGACAAGCTCTAAGACCTTTATACCAGATTTCGCTAGTTTAAGCTCTTTTGGACTAGATGTTGTAGTGGGTAAATGTTATGAACATTGTTTGAATTATATGGATGAACAGAATTTGGATGCAACCTAAATCGACTTGAGATGGCAGACTTTGACGTCATCTTGGGAATAGACTGGTTGTCTCAACACTCTACAAGTGATTATGTACATAAAAGGTTATCATTTAAGAACAAAGATCGCACATAAATTGATTTTATTGGAAGCATATTGCTTAGAAAGCAAAAGCTCATCCTCTCTTCACAAAAGACGAAGAGATGCTTTGAAAAGAAAAGAGTTGTATATATGGTATCTGTGGGAAATGCTACCAAAGAAGCACCACAGATGGAAGATACTGATGTGATGCATAAATTCCCTGATGCATTTCCAAGTGACTTACCCGGGTTGCTACCTGATCATGCAACCGAATTCGTTATCAACTTATTACCTGGGATGGCACCTGTGTTAAAGGCACCCTATAGAGTAGTTCCTATGGAGTTGAAGGAATTGAGTCTTAATTATGGGAATTATTAGACAAAGGTTCTAATCAGCTAAGTATTGCATCATGGGGAGCACCAATGCAATTCATGAAGAAGAAGGACGGTAGTGTCAGATTATGTATAGACTACCAGGAACTGAACAAGGTCACGATCAAGAATCGATACCCTTTACCTAGGATCAATAATCTGTTCGATCAATTGTAGGGTGTAAAGGTTTTCTCGAAGATTGATCTTAGATCAGGGTATCACCAATTGAAGATCAAGGTAGTAGATATTTTAAAAACTGCTTTCAGGACAAGGTATGGGCATTATGAGTTCCTGGTAATGTCGTTCAGGTTGACTAATGCTCCACGTTGTTCATGGAACTGATGAATCGAGTGTTTCATGACATGATGGACACTTCGGTCATCATATTCATTAACGACATCTTGGTCTACTCAAAGGACAGGGAGGCTCATGCAACACACTTGAGAGCAACCCTACAACGGCTGAGAAGGGAGAAGCTTTACGCCAAGTTTAAGAAATGTGAATTCTGGCTGAAGGAAGTGGCCTTCTTTGGTCACATAGTATCTGCAGACGGTATCAAGTAGATCCAAGCAAGATCGCAGCTATAGTAGGATGGGAAGCACCAAAATCAGTTGCAGAAATTCATATTTCCTTGGATTGGCTGATTACTATAGAAGATTCATGGAAGACTACTCAAGAATCGCTGTTCCACTTACCAGACTAAACAAGAAAGGAGAAAAGTTCATATGGACAGATGACTGTGAAAAGTGCTTTCAAACTCTGAAGTCAAGACTAGTCTCTGCACTTATCTTGACCATCCCAGCACCAGGCTTGCCGTTTACCCTATATACGGATGCCTCAGGGTTGAGTCTTGGATGTGTGTTGATGCAAGGAGAACAGGTGATTGCCTACGCATTAAGACAGTTGAAAGAGGATGAAAAGAACTATCCTACACATGATCTGGAGTTAGCAGCGGTCATTCACGCAAGCAAGACTTGGAGGCACTACCTTTATGGTGAAAAGTTTCAGATTAAGTCGGATCATAAGAGTTTGACTTACCTTTTTACTCAGAAGGACCTGAATATGAGACAGAGGAGATGGCTGGAGATATTAAAGGATTATGATTGTGACATCCAGTACCATCCGGGTAAGGCAAACATCGTAGCTGATGCCTTAAGCAAAAAGTGGGCATTGAAACCTAAGGCAGGACCTAGTACAAACATTGCACTGTGTGCTGCAGTCTTAGGCTCAATAGAGAATGATGAAGAGCATATATTAGAGACTTCAGGAGATCCAGTGGAACAGGGCTTAATTCATAAGTTCACATTGATATTCACAGCTTTAAAGATCTCACCAAATCTAATAGATGAGGTAAAAGTAGCAATCTTATAGGATCTACACCTCAAGACTGTGCAAGAAGATTTAGAGAAGGGTAAAAGCAACCTTGACTTTACCTTAGATTCAGACAAGGTACTCAGGTATCGTGGAAAATTATGTATACTTGAGAGTGAGAACTCAAATATCAGAGATAGAATTATGACAGAAGCTCATTATACCCCATATTTGGTTCATGCAGGAAGCACCAAAATGTACCATGATTTAAGAAGACTATATTGGTGGAGGGGTATGAAAGCGGATGTAGCTCGATTCGTATTCCAATGTCTGAATTGCCAGCAAGTTAAAGCAAAAAGGCAGAAACCCATAAGTTTGCTATAACCACTATCGGAGCCAGCATGGAAGTGGGATTGTATCACAATGGATTTCGTCACTAGCTTAGCCTTGACACCAAGGTCAGTGGATGCCGGGTGGGTTATAGTCGATCGACTTACCAAAACAGCTCACTTCATCGCTGTCAGACCTCAGTACACCATGGACAAGCTAGCCAAGCTATATATGGATAATATAGTCAGACTTCACGGCATCCCAGAGAGTATAGTATCTGACAGAGATCGCCATTTTACATCAAAGTTCTGGGAAGGATTACAGAAACCCATGGGAACCAAGTTGAAGTTTAGCATAGCTTTTCATCCTCAGACAGATGGGAAGTCAGAAAGAACTATTCAAATCTTAGAGGATATATGCTTCAAGCGTGTGCCCAAGATTTCAAAGGAGCTTGGGATGGGAAGCTATTGCTTATTGAGTTTGCTTATAACAATAGTTACCAGGCTACGATGCAGATGGCTCCATATGAGGCACTCTATGGGAAGAAATGTCGTACACTTCTATTATGGAATGAAGTGGGAGAGAAAAGGATTGTAGGACCGGAGTTCGTAAAAGAAACTTGCTGAGCGATTGATCAAATTATGGAAAGAATGAAGACAACTTAAGTTTGACAAAAGCACTACGCAGATAACCGACGTCGAGATCTGGAGTTTTCAGTGGGTGACAAGGTATTCTTGAAGATATCACCTATGCGAGATCTGAAACGGTTCGGTAAGAATGGAAAACTATGCCCCAGGTATGTGGGACCATACAAAATTTTGACCAGACTTGGTAATGTGGCATATCAACTGGCTCTACCACCATCCATGTCAAGCGTTCATGATGTGTTCTATGTTTCTTTATTGAAGAAGTATGTCAGGGATCCATCACACATCTTGACAGCAGACCCACCAAACTTGACAGAGGACTTGACATTTGAAGTGGTACCTGTGATGCTCACAAGCCGAAAGGTACAATATCTCCGAAGCAAAGATATCCATTACGTCAAAGTGCATTGGAAAAACCAAGATGTAGAGGAAATCACTTGGGAAGAATATAACGCAATGCGAAAGGAGTACCCTAACCTTTTCGATAATCAAGGTACATACAAATTTCGAGGCCAAAATTTCTTTCAAGGGTGGGGGAGTTGTGAAACCTACGTGCAAATTTCAGGAATGAAATTTCTTTTAAGGGTGGGAGAGTTGTAAGACTCGCACTCCATGAACTCAATCTAAACCTTTAATTCATGTCGTAACAGGTCTTCCAATCATCATCGGACCAGACGGGATGAGCGGATGACAACTGATGTGAATTAAATATGTATGTAACCGCAAGTGCACGGTATCGTGCAGTAACGGGTCGATCTCAGGGAGGAATCGCTATTATTCTAACTCAAATAAGACAAAGCTTATCAAAGGGATATGATTGAATTAACATCCTAATCACTTTAAATAAAAATTAATCAAGCAATAAAAACAATAATAACCATTCATAACGGTACGAAAATTTATGAAACCACTAACCATAAAGTAACACAGATTTATTGCAAGAAAGAAACGAAATTAAAAGTAAAAGAATGTAAGAAAAACTTATCTCGATAGAAGATTTCTCTGTCATTGCTCGTCGTCTTGTTGTCACTCCAAGGCGATGTGCAAATGATTACAAAGGGAGCCTTCTCCCCTAAATTAAATTAGTAATAGAGTACAACCTATATTTATCTACCCTACTACATAGTTCTAAATCTAAAATTAAAACTAAAAATAAATAAATAAATAAATAAAATTAAACTTAAGCAAGAAGAACATAATTTGAAAAGAAAAAAAAAGAATCTCAAACTCTTTCATAAATTCTCAAAACTAAAAAAACTCATAATAGAATTCTTGGATGATTTTCTATTGTTGAGCATCACATATATATACAAGAGAGTAAAGATCGCAATCAATCTTTACAATTGAATTACAAGAGATTTTGTGGAGATAATTTTGGTAATCGAATTTCAATCTTGTAGGTTCATTGTATATGGACGATTCTTGAGTAGAAAAAATCTTGCACTAACTCATCATATCTTTAGCATTATTATCTCTTTTTGAAAACTTCCATAATCGATTGGAGCTTTCCACTCTTCCATGCCATGCCAATTTTGTAAATTTGATTCTAAATAACTAAGGAATATTTTCTCAAGAGAATGAAATCTTTCACATGAGATTGGGCTACTCTTTGACTTGGTCCAAGGCTGATCTTATACAAAAAATTCGTGGCTCTCCTCATAAAATTCGTCTTATGCCCGGCTACTGAGTTGACTGGGTGAGTTAACTGGACAGGATCACAAAAAATTCATAAAATGATATTTTTAAGCTCAAATTTCTCCATTCTTTCACCTATACCCAACAAACATAAAATCAACATTAAATACCCGAGAAGCATCATAAATAGAATAAGAAATGTATATTTTATGCCCTAAATTCATACATAAAATGTGTTCATCAACAACCAAGTACGAAACGGACCTAAAATATGATAATTTTTTTATACAAGTCTATGGTACCAGTTGATGGTACCGATTGACTGGTATGTCTGCGCGGGCAGACTGGTTAGATCAGAAAATGGATCTCTATGGGTCCCACTTTTCAAATCTCGAGCCTAGGGACTTTCCTAACGTAAGAAAACTTCCTAAACTCTATCCTAGTCTATTTAAGGACCCTTAAACCTCCTTAGAACTCTTTGATTGATCCTCACAAACCCTAGAGAGGAGAAAAAGATCGAAGAAGGAGAAAGAGCTAAGGAATAAGGAAGAGGAGTCACCATTGGCCGTTGGACGAAGAACACCATTGTCGCGAACCAACGGTAAGTGCTTAAATTTCTCTCTAAGTTAAGCATTATAGATGATTAATCATGAATTGATCAATACCATGCAAGGTGAGGTATGATCTAAAACCCTTAAATTTGCCGTCAAACCCTAATACAGTCAAAGAACCCTAGATTCGCATTCTATGCTGAGGATCGTCGAAACTAGGACTTGAATGGAAACATGAAACAACTCTAACTTGTTGCTCAGGCCTAGAATGCATAGGAAAAACCCTAGAACCAATGGGGGGTGAACGACGGAAGACGAACACCAAGCTGGTGGTCTTTCGGAGGCATATCGGTCGACCATACCGGTCGCACCATATGCGACCGGTACTGTCACACCCCAATTCTGTACCAATCAAAATGGTGTGATGAACCGTCAATAAATCAACGATTCAATCAGGATCTCGAATAGGCTATTCCCATTTTTGTTAAACCAAAACACATTCCACATTAATCAGAGATAATAAAGTAAATAGCGGAAGGCTTATAGATAATGAACTGAGGTCTAGTCATGATAAATAATTAATATTTCATTTATCTCCAAGTAACCAAAACATAATTTAATACATATTACAAATATCCAAATACGAAAGTTAACACTAAGCGTATCCACAGTTGAAACGCTCGCTTATCGTATCACAATAGTCCTTCACAGTTTGCTCATCATAGCCACCACATGTTCATATGTTGGCGTGTTGACATAATCTTCAACCGTAATACCTACAACATCATAAACTAAAAAGAATTACATGCGCGAGGGTCAGCTCTCCAACTTGAACTCAGTGAGTAAACAAAACAATGCAATAAACATATGCATGCATTCAATTCATATCTTTGGTCTGGTTTATAAGTTTGCAATGTGCTATAGAAAGGTTCGGAGGCCGCCTCACCTCTATACATGAGTGTGTGAAGCCACCCAATGAATATCGGCATTGTCGTCCCACATGCACCCACCATGGAAACAGTGTACCCAATGGGTATCGGCATTGCAGTACCACATGCTCCCATACCAACACGTAAGCCCCTATTGGCGAGGGCTTGCAAACTGGACTCACAACTAGCTAATCCTAATGTCGAACAGTGTATCCAAGACCTCACCTTAGCATCCCTCAATACGTCCATAGAGATAGAGCTAAGGTCCCTCGGCAGAGTCAGAGACTACACGGTCCGAGACCACCTCCCCTGATGCCCTACGACGTAATAGCTCTGCTAAGGTAATGGCGATACGACGATATTAGTGGACAAGACTTGAGTAGAGATAGAGCTAGAGTCTGGTGACCAAGATGAACCACAGTGTCACATCCTCCCCCTGATGCCCCACTCGCATCAAGTACACTAACCACATACAAAAATTCACATGCCTATTCCTAACATCACCATCATTATCATGTTATAAATAAACGAAATTAAATATGCATGAACAGTAATAGCAGGAATATTGGATGACATGTTAAATGCACATTACACACAAACAAGTATAGAATCATTCATGGCATTGGACTCAATAAATAAAACAGTTTATTATTAACCAATTAGTTTAGGTCTTGTTTCCTTACCTTTGGTTGCTAATAGATCCTCATTCAAACTTTATGAATTACCTTTAAAATCACTAGAAAGACCTAACAAGTCAATAGATTTTAATTAGAATTAATTCCAACAATTTAGACTAGCTGAAATCATAGGGTCGTAGGGTTGGGTCGCAGGGTAGGGTCGCACCTAGGGTAGCAGTTTCTGCGACCCTAGGGGTAGGGTCGGACATGGGGTCGGTTACCAATCAACCCTATGTGCGACCATACCCTCCCTGAAACTTCCCGAGGGCATGGGGTCGATCCTGTGGTCTTGCAGGGTTGGATATCATTCGACCCTATGTGTGACCACACGTATTCTGAGTCGACCTTTCATTCTAAAGTCCATTCTTTCATGTTTGGATCCTTTGGATTACTTTCATGGTCCATTCCATGATTATTCTATGGCTCAAAACTATAATTTATACATTATTCATAGTCCATAATGATTTCCTCCATGGAATCTCTTGAAACTTGTCCATGGATAGATGATTTGGATTTCTCCTAGATCCTATCCTCTTTATGAACTATTCTAGGCTCTTAAACAAATCATGGAGAATGTATTCATACCTTAGGTTTGCTGAGATTCAGAGTTTTCTCTGAATTTCCTCCTCCTTAGTCTTCCTCTTCAATTCTCCTTCTCTTTTCCTTCTCTTCCTTCTCTTTTCTTTCTCTCACTTTCAATTAGGGTTCTAAAAGGAGTGAAAGAGGCTAAGGGACGTCCTATTTATAGAGGAAAATCCTCCAAAATAAATCCCATTGAGTTTAGGAAAGATCCCCTTGGAATTAGGAAAGTTTCTTAATTTTCGGTTCGTGCTGTTTTCCTAGGGTCAGACCTAGGGTCGGATGTACTGAGACCCTACGTTTTTTAAAACGTGAGACCCTAGGGTGTAGGGTCACAAGTAGGGTCGGATGTAGGGTCGCATAATCCGAGACCCATGCGACTCCACGACCAAAAAGTCATGGGTTAGACTTCTGTTGAGGTGGGGTCGACCCTACCTGTTTAGGCATGAGACCCTACCCTCATTTTGACTGTTTTTGAGTTAAATTTCATATTGGGTTTTGGGTTTCTTCACGCACTTGGTCCACTTGGCTCGACCATGATATGTATACTGGTCACGACATGAAATGTAAGGTTAGACCGGGTACGTGGCGTGCGGGTCTTACAAGTACTGCGATCGGTACCTCTCGGAGACTGGTCTGTGGGGACCGATCGACCTTACCGGTCGCACCTTTTTCCACAGTGCCGGTATGCACTGTGAGGAATGTTTTTGAAACAGTTAATTTTCGACCAACGTGAACCCTAAGAAAATTATTCTAATCCAACCCTAACATCGTGTAGGACCCTGTATTAGTAAGTTTAGATTCGGTGACGCGGAGCAAGCTAGCAATCAAGCGTCAGATAAGAAAATCGGACCTAAACCCTAATAACTTAATAACAGTAAAACGTTGTTAGTAATTGTGATTCTGCGGGATGGTATTTGTGCATACTCACATGTCATCTTTACTTTCGGTTACTATATTGTTCATGCATACTCGCTATGCTAGGATGTGATTGTCAGGCATATGATTATTTTCGTTGGTGTGTGGAATGGGAAGGGCCTGGGGTCTGGGATCATTCCTCACACTAGCACCTTTTCGTATCACTTCTGTCTTAACATGCTTGGTGTGGGTAGGGTATCAGGGGGAGGAAGTGGCACTGTGGTCTCTGGCCTGACCACTAGATTCTAGCCCTATCTCTATGCTGTAGGGAGTTGTGCTAAGATAGGGCCTACTGTGATGACATATTGGATTGGTTAGTTTCGAGTCCAGTTTGCAAGCCCTCGCCAACAGGGACTTACGTGTTGGTATGGGTAGGGCATTAGGGAAAGTGTTGGAGGTGTTTGATCCGGACACTTTAGCTCTATCTCTATTCCATGCATGGTGGGTGCATGTGGGATGACAGTGGTGTTTGATCCATTGGGTAGATTCACACACTCGTGTATAGAGGTGTGGTGGCCGCTAATCCCTTCTATAGCACATTGCAAACTTAAAACCAGACCATAATGTGAATGTTACTCATGCATGATGTGTATTGCATTGTCTGATTGTCTTACTGAGCTGAGTTTTGAGCTCACCCTTGTAGATATACATGTTTTTAGATGATGATGTAGGTTACATAGTCGAGGACTACGTTGATGCTCCAGTATATGGAAGAGCTGCTGCCCTGGAAGTGCAAGTTGGGGAGGACGAGCATGACGCTTCATGCGAGTGTCCTTTCTGCGTGTACCTCTAGGATATTTGATTTGTTTATTTTATTTATTTTTAGTTGAATTTATAATTGGGATGTAAGGGTAATTATTTATGTTTTGGTGTTTTGAATAATTGGATAGTTTATTTAAATTATCAATAGAGTATTCAGTTCATTTAATTTAAGACTTCCGCTGTATTTAATTATATTTTGATTATGATTATGTGCAATGGTTTGTATGAGTGGACACGGTCTTATTGAGATCCTAGCGTGAACCGTTGGTTCAGTGACGGTTCACTCATACTTCTGGTTCAGCCAGAATTGGGGTGTGACAGAAGTTCAAGCACTTACCGTTGATTCTCAACTATCGTGTTTTTCGTCCAATGGCGGCTCCTCTTCCACCTTTCTTAACTCTTTCTCCTCTTCAAATCTCTTTCTCCTCTCTAGGGTTTGTGAGAATCAATCAAAGAGGTTTAAGGAAGTTTATGAGTCTTTAAATAGACTAGGATGGGGTTTAGGAAAGTTTTCCTACATTAGAAAAGTCTGAGGGTTGAGATTTGGCAAGCAGGACTCACAGAGATCCGTTTTCGGATCTAACTAGTCTACCTACGCAGACATACTGGTCGACCTGTACCATAGACCGGTACCATGAGACCGATATAAAAATTATCTCAGTTTTGGTCTATTTTCGTACCTGATTGTCATCCACTTGTCCCATTTGGTCCGATGATGATTAGAAGACCTGTTACGACATGAAATAGAGGTTTAAATCGGGTTCATGGAGTGTGGGTCTTACAAATAGTGTAGTCACAATGTGATCAAATAAAGTAAATATGAGGCCAACAGGAGAAAGGCCTTGTCCTCCTCTTCGATGTTCACATCAAGAGCAGACAACTTTGTCAGAATTTTATTGAACTCATCAATGTGCACTTCAAATTTTACTCCAGCTAACAAGCGAAGGCCATACAATTGTTTTTTAAAAACAATCGATTTGTCAATGATTTAAACTTGTACATACTTTCTAACTCCGTCCAAACATTTTATGGATCCTCCAAACCAATGACCCCACGAAAAGTGTTATCCACAAAAACAATTGGATTGTGCTATTTGCTAGATCCCTCAATTCTAGCAACTCATCATTCGTCATATTTTTCGACTTATCTGATTTCTTCTTGAGAGCCTTCACAGTTTTCTCTTGCGTAAGAATATTCTTCACCCATTGTTGCCACATTTCATTATGACCATTGAAGTGTTCTATGGAGAAATTTGAACCCTTTACCACCATGGGATTAACTCGATTTTTACCTTATGTGTCTGCCATCAACTTCAATTCCAAGAGCTTCAATCACTGTTGATCTTGCACAAGATTGTCCGATCGATACCAATGGCATCGAATCTGTCCGATCTATGCCTTTCAATGAATCCGTAACACCCAAAAGCCCTTGGAACAATAGCCTCTACATTTATTCCCTTCTTTTTTTATCGATACAATGTACGATACAATGCCGTACAATGTATTAATTTTTTTCAAAGTCAAAAGACTTTGGTCATCCCTTTTTGATTTCGACAAAAAGAGAAAAAAGCATTCACAAAAGTACTTTCTCTTTTTTTTTTCTTAATCTTTTAATTTTTCCTCTTTTCTCGATTTCAATAGAAGAGTAAAATAAAGCACTAAAACCATACCTTTCTAATGATGATCTTTTTTAAAATAAATCAAAACTATAAGAAAATCAATGCTTTTCTTGTTTTTTTTTTCCTCTCAAATTGTTCTTTCCGAGCTCCTCTTTTTACGATACTCTAGAAAAAAAAAAACTTCCTCCTTTTCAATGAAACCTTGTGCAACTCCCTCTTTCCAGATCCATAACAATTTGCCGAATTTGGTTTTGATACCACTTTTTAAGGATGAAAGCACAAACATTAGAGAAAGAACAAAGATCAAGCAAAAAACACGAACAAAAGATTTATCTTGGTTCAGCACCTAATCCGGAATGCCTACCTTCACCCCAGAGAATCAGAGAATTTCTTTATTTACAAGAAATCTCTACACCTATCTCCACCTGACAAAGTGTTCTCTTTTGCCAAGATCTTACCTAAGGTTTTCCCAATAGAGACAATATATAGGATCCCTAGAAACTCTAATCCCACACAATTACTAATTAACTCTTGTACATATAATTGACCTAATCCCAAACACAAATACAACCCAATAACTATGTGAATCCCATAGAATACAAGACACAACCCAATATCACTCTCAAACCCTCTCTCTCATAATTCTTTTTTTTTTTTGGCCAAGGCTTACGTCTTTTCTTTTGCATCTCTTCAATCGACATTCTTAGTCAACTGCGCAATCAGCTTAGAGAACCTCGCATCTGGTATTTTTTGTTTAGCAATATTGCTGAAATTGATTTTTCTTTCTGTTAGTTGGTATTGGCATATTAGATGTATGAAGAACAAAGTTCTGATTCTACTTAGACTGCTTCCCCATCTTGTCTGGTGGAGATGAATGGACATTTAATGGTTATGATTCTGTCCACTTTAGCCTCAGATCTGCTGTGCCTATCACAGTTATTTTGTGTTTTATGTTGGACTTTATGTTATCATTGTTGGTAACTTGACTGATGTGACAGTGTTTGTGAGCATTCAGTCAGAGAAATGAGGAGAGAGAGTGTTAGTGCAGTGATATAGATGTGGCAACTTTGCATGTGTGTTCTACAGTGTTCTACATGTTTTTCAGATGACTTACAGAGAGTTTAATGTTATTCTATACTGAGTTTGATGAGAGAGACTATCTGTGGGCCCCACTGATGGTGTGATCGATAAGAGGAATGAGAAACTGATGATCTGATGATCTGACAGTGTTTCTGGTGATGTGGCCAAGTTTCTGATGATGAGGCAGTGTTGTGGCATCTTAAAGCATTACATGAAGAAAGGAGATGTAGAGAGAGAATAAGGAGAGAAAAACTAGAAAGAGAAAGAGGATAGAGACTATGGGTGGGACCCACGGGTGTGGTGGTAAGGTGACATGTCAACATGGTAGCCCACGGTACTTGGCATGCAGCACGTAAAGTTTCAAGTCTAAATTCTTAATTTTTATATACTTTTAACTTTGGACCTATTTTTGGTGGGTCCTGCAGTAGGTTCATGGAGATCCGATACTGGAAAGATGTAGAGTGTCAAGTTAGCTTTCCAACGCAACTTGAATCGCTCAATTCTGACTTTGGATGAGGGAGATATCGTAATTCTCATCGAAATGGTCGAAAATGGCAAAAATAGGAGCTCTCGGTGAGTATATATGATACAGGAAAAACAATAATATATTGAAGAAGTTCAGGGGCCTATTTGAAATTATCAAAAGTTGAATATTAATGCTGTAATTATCATAAATGAGAAAAGAAACCGATTGGACGGATGGATTTGAGCCACGTCGTTAAGATCCAGATTGGATGGCCTCTGATATGGCGGGCTCAGGTATTAAGCGGCGATCGCGTCTTGATACCATCGCGCGCATTTTGGTTGGATGGAAGTAGGTTAATACAATGAACCGCGATTCATGAAGACTGCTCTTGATTGACGCATGCGCGGTACTACGGCGGCTCTTATCAGAATCTAACGGATATCGTCGAGTTCGTTTTTCGTGACGTGATATATCCAGATCTGATGGCATAGGTTCAATCTGGCCTTTTTAAGATTTTCCAATGGCCGGTAGAGGAGATTCTGCATCACCCAATCAGCGTTTGACAATGCACAGGAGCGGGCGGCGATTTCGTGTAGCGCAGGTGCACGGTATGGCTCCGAAAAATTCCATTTTGAATTTTGTGACTGGCCGAACTTCAAACCCACATAACTTCTTCATCCAAACTCCAAATCGGTCCGTTCAAGTTGTAGTTTCCATATTTTTAGATTCTCTACTTATTGAAAGCCTTTGGGAGTCGAAGAAACGAAGAGAAAAATTGAAAATAATGTTTTGAAGGTAGACAGAAGGATTTCTAGGGTTTTGTGCCCTGTAGGAGTGATCAATCACCAATTACCTCTTCTCTATGCATCAATGGAGTGCTAAATCCCTTTGAGAGGTCAGTAGAGCATTTATGTTTACATTCATGGTAATTATGGGTTGTGTGGAAGAGATTGGAAGCCTGTGAGCGAGGTGTGCTCTATGAATTGATCTCTATCATCATTGAAGGCTGTTGGAGAGTACCTGAGAGCAGTGTGAAGCTTCAGAGATATTGTTGGTCATTCAAAAGCAGTTGTGAGGTTTTTCAGTTCCCTATCTACTTGTTGCTTTCAATAGAATGTATGCTAGCATAGGTGAAAATTATTGAATACCTAGCTAGTGGGGGAAAAATTGTAAGGCATAATTATAAGCCTAAAAATTGTTATTTGCTTCTCGTGGGTGCGAGTTAAGCGTGGTGTGTTCAGTGGGTGCTGGACACTGGCTGTTAAGCCTGAATTTTGGCGTTGATGCGCCCTCTCAGTTTTATGCTAGGAAAACCTAGGGTTAATATCCTTGTCTTGTTAGAAACTAAAAGTTGAGTGTTGAGTAAATACAAAGCCCGTTGGGCATTACTCCGTGGACTAGCCATCACACACTGTGTTGGTAAATCTCGTAATATCTCTGTGTCCTTGTTTTATCTTTCTGGCATATTTTAGAGTGCGTGGAATGGCTTGCAGGGTGGGTGTGCAAATCTGGTAGACCTGGCCACTGAGTGGTAGCGAGGTAGATTTGCATGTGCTTGTGTGTTTGTGAAAAGTTAGGTCTCCATCAACTCTGGGCAGCAGTGAAATAATTAGGGAGAATTTTCAGACACTGATTCACCCCCCCCTCTCAGTGTCATATCAAATTCATCATTTTACTCCCAATTGTTTGAGTGTGATTCAATATGCAACAAGATCTCCTTTGTTCTTTCCAGAAGGTTGCACTTCTCCATAGTTTCTCTTTGCATGGTCTCAGTCCCAACATTAGTAATTAATATTCCCAAATGATTCTTGCTTGATAATTTACAGAAATCTATGATTGCACTGCCCGCTCATCTCATCTCCTTAGGTTGGCATTTTGCATTTTCTTGAATCCTTATCTTTCTGTTCTTATCATGCTGATTGCATTTTCTTGTACCAAGCAAAATATTTCATTGCATTTTCTTTTGCCTACAGCTCTAGAAAGCTGAGGCTTCGGCAGTGCTTGTAGCAGATGACATTGAAGAGCCACTTACAACAATGGATTCACCCCAAGAGGATAGCGGAGCTGCAAAATACATTGAGAACATGGGAAGATACTGTGCACCTGACCCTGAACAGGATTTCAGATGTGGTTATGAAGGAAAAGATGTGGTTATTGAAAAAATGTGTTTCTTGGGTTTTTAACTTATTTAATAAATGATTGGAGAGGTAGGAGTCTCTGTTAATTTCTTCACCATTTGCATTGGTTAGTGGCTTAAATATTGGTCAAGTTTCACAAGTTAAGGTTGATGTATTGAAAGTTGCAAGATTTAGCTAATGGTGTGTTCTATAAAACCCAGGTTCTTAGATATTCCCTGGTGCATGCTGTGAGTAAGTGGCCCATATGCCACTATCCATTTTAGGTATCCCCTATTAGGAGAGTTATGAGCGTCGAATCTGAGGGACATGTGGCACCCAGATCACCGTCCATCCTTGATGGAAGGAGACAGTTGGTCTATAAATACTAATGGGTAGGGTCCTGTGCACACTGATAGAAACTTGAGAACTCCATCACGTTCTCTAGGAATACAGTCAGTGCATAGAAATCCTTCCCCTCTCTTTTCTCTTTTGTTTGTGGAACAGGGTATATCAGAGTACATCAGAAGACAACATCGATTGGACGGACACCGGTTGGAACAGATCCCTACACTACAGGTATGTCGAATCTTATTCCGCATAGATATACATATGGATAGATGGTTTTCTTACATTATGGTATTAGAGCGGTGTTTCTGCCGCCCATCCACCGAAAAAGTTCACCTGTGTGATGCTGTGGAGCATCGTTTTAATAAAATAAAATAATTTTTTATTATTGGGTTCGGTCGACCAACAGATCTAGTGAGTGCATACTGCAAGCCCGCAAGGTAGCCACAGGTGCTCACTCGCATGGCTGCTAGCCCACAGGCCAACAGGCCAGCAAGTGTGCAGCCGTAGGCATAAAGGGGTAAGCAAGCAGTACTGCCGGCCGCGGCCATGCGCAGCCATCAGACTGTAGAAGCCAAACCGATAAGGCTGCCATGGGTTTTCTCTTTCGATCCTCTTTTCTACAGTTTTCTCTGGCTTTTTAGATTAGTGTGGCTAAATCTTCGCCGAGATTTTTGGGAAGTGCCAGATTTTCCAGCAAGTCCCATGCCGCCGTTGTAAGAGTCGGTCATCTGTAAAGGAAGAAAAGAATGAGAAAACTCTTCAATGGCAGATTTTGTAAATTTAACAGAATCTTTGGTTAGATCTAAAAGGAATTAAGGTTTTAAGTGATCTCGGTTCAACTCGGTTCAAAAAAATGAACCAAATAATTCCAACCCGATTATTGGATGAACCGACCAACTCAATCCCAGATGGATCGACCCGAATACCCACTTATTGACCCGCCTATGGCCCTATTTGGGTGAACCGGAAATGTCAGACCCGTACGAACCATTTTGGTTAGGTTCATTTCATTCTGACCCAGAACTTGTTTTGAACCGTATATGATTAATGGTGATATTTAGTGGTTTTAAACTGTTTTAATTATATGTCACCTTTATTTAGTTATGAACTGAACGTCACTATTTAGTGATTGCGCTTTTATGACAGTTCTTTCTGTACATCGCTAAAAGTCAAAAGAACAGTGACTGTATTTGTTATGACAGTGTGTTCTGAACGTCGCTAAAAGTCCCATTTTCTTTTTAGTGACATTTACAGATAGAACGTCACTGTATCTATGTACATAGCAGAATGAATTAAGCACTGTTTTAGTGACATTTAAAGACAGAACGCTATTGTATATAGATGTACATAACAGAATGATTTATCTTACTGTTTAGTGACATTATAGAATAAACGCCACTAAATATAGGAATAAAGTAAGGTTGTTTATATCACTTTTTTAGTGACAGTAACAAACGCCATTAAAATTTAGTGTTACATAAAGTAAAGAATAAGCCATTAAAAACTCTTTAAGATTATTAGGATTATGTTAACACTTATGAATGGTTGTTTAAAGGATGCCATAAATGACTAAAATGCCCTTACAATAAAGTTGTGTTAAAAATCAAGAAAACCATTAGGTTTATTTTTAACACGTATAAGTGTCTTTTTCAAGATGTCATAGATGAAAAATATGCCCTTATAATAAAGTTTTGTGTTAAAATCAAGAAAATAATTAGTTTTATTTTTTAACACATATAAGTGCTTATTTAAGGATGTCATAAAAGAATGAAATACTCTTCTAGTGGTAGGCATCAGAAAATTACATCTTTTGCATTGGGACTGGATATTATCCCCATAGGAAAATATTTTTTTCTTATGTGAGAAGATGGAATAAGGTAGAATGTGAAACTACAAGACAGTGGGAGCCTTATTCTGCCTACAGGTGTGGAACAACCTTCTGAATCGTAGTGTAGCATTCTAGTCTTATTAATACAGACCTAGACAAATGTAGACTATAATCTTAGCCCACATGTAATTTTGTAGGATACATCAGTCTGTCACTTAAGTTTGATGTCAATCAACTTAGTGCAGTTTATAACCAGATTAGTCTCCCAATAAAATTATTCAGATTGGAAATAGAAGATTTATTTAACCTTAGAGTGCATGGATTTGGATATGGCGCTCCGTATAGAAGAGCCCACTGCTCTTACGGATTCCATTACGCTAGTCCAAATTACTCATTATGATAAGTGGGAGCGGTCTAACCACTTGAGCCTAATGCTTGTCATGAATAATATCGACAAGAGCATTAAATGATCAATTCCTGAATGTAAGAAGGTCATTGACTACATGAAGGCAATTGATGCTCAGTTTGTGAGTTCAAACAAGATGTTAGTAAACACTCTAATGGAAAAATCAGACTCATTAAGTTACAATGGTAAGGATGATGTGTGTAACTACATCATGCACATGAGGGATATCTCAGCTCAGAGAATTTTGGTTTGTTATGAATCAAATTTAGTTGATTCTTATTCAAATAACTGGTGGATTGATTCTAGATCATCAATCCATATGGCTAATACCATGCAAGGCTTTCTACAGACAATACTTCTGAAAGAAACTGAGAGACATATTCATTCAGAAAATTGGATGAAATCACAGGTGGAAGCTATAGGTGTCTATCGATTGATATTGTAATCTGGTTATGTATTGGATTTAGGAGAAACAGTTTATTCTCCATCTTTTGCAAAGAATCTGATTTCTGCTTCTAGATTAACACCTTTGGGTTAGGTGTTTAATTTTCTGGTATAGAAATAAGGATTTTTTATTAAAAAAAATGATGTATTCATCGGTTCAGGTTCTTTGGTTGATGATTTATTTCTCTTAAATCTAGGTCCAACATATGAAAGTAGTTTACTCTCTGTAAACAATATTGGCATAAAGAGAATGAATGTGAATGATAAATCTTCTCAGTTATGGCATCTTAAATTAGGTCACATTCTAGTGACATAATTAAAAGATTAGTGAATGATGGAATCCTTGAAACTCTTGATTTCACTGATCTAGGGTTATGTGTGGACTACATCAAGGGAAAGCAGACTAACAAAACCAAGAAAGGTGTCAGAAGGTCAACTGAATTTCTAGAAATCATACATATAGATATCTGTGGACTATTTCTCACTCCTTGTCTGAATGGTTAGAGATATTTTATCTCCTTCATTGACAACCACTCATGATTCATGTATCTCTATATTCTAGTTCATAGAGATGAGGCATTAAAAGTTTAAGAACTTCAATAAAGAAGTAAAGAAATAGACTCAAAAGGTAATTAAGATCACAAGATCAGATAGAGGTGGAGAATACTATAACAGAACTACAGAATATGGTCAAGACCTGGCCCGTTTGCACGATATCTTTAAGAGCAAGGTATTGTACCGCGATATACCATGCCTAAATCTCTGGATCAAAATGGCATTGCTGAAAGAAGGAATCGTACACTTATGGATATGGTCAGGAGTATAATTAATGACTCTAGTTTACCTCTAAAATTATGGAATGAAGCTCTTAAGACAGCGGTATATATCCTGAACAGGGTACCATCCAAGTCGGTTCCTAAGACTTCTTTTGAGTTGTGGAATGGATGGAAACCAAGTTTGAAGCATACTCGCATATAGGGCTATCAAGCCGAAATAAGAGTCTACAATCTACATCTTCAGAAATTGAACCCTAGAACAGTCAGTGGATATTTCATTGGCTATTCTGAAAGATCTAAGGGTTACAAGTTTTATTGTCCTTCATATAGTCTTACCATTGTAGTGTCTAAAGTTGCCAAGTTTCTAGAGGATGGCAACAACAGTGGGAGTATACATGGTCGAAACATTGAGTTTAATGAACAAGATGTATCGATAATCCCTTCTACGTCTAATGGTCAGGGTTTTATCCCTTTACCAGTGGTCCTTGTGGTTTATGAGACACCACAAGCTCATGATGAAGTACCACATCAAGATACGCCACATCAGAAACCAGTTGTCACTGAACCTGTGGTCCAGAATCAAGAAACCAACAATGAGCCACAAGTTTATAAGGGGATCCTCAAGGGAGAGAAAATCGACAATCCCTTCAGATTATGATGTGTATCTCCAAAACTGTAAAACTAATATTGGAATAAGTGATGATCCGATATTATTTTCATAGGCTATGGGTTGTATAGATACCATTTTATGGCATGATGTCATGAAAGATGAAATAGAATCTATGTCAAAGAATCTAGTATGGGAAAACTTGTAGAATTGCCAAAGGACACCTCTACTGTGGGGTGTAAATGGGTTTTCAAAACTAAAAGAGACCCACATGGCAATATTGAAAGATACAAGGTTTGACTTGTGACAGAAGGTTATAATCAGAAGGCTAACACTGATTATAAAGAAACCTTTTCGTCCGTGTCTAGAAAAGATTCTTTAGGGATCATTGTAGCACTGGTGGCTCACTATGATCTTGAGCTGCACCAGATAGATGTCAAGATGGCATTTTGAATGGTGATCTGATTGAGGAGGTATACATGGATCAACTTGAAGGTTTTTACTTTGGATAAAGGTGATCATCTAGTATGCAAGCTTAAGAGATCCATATAGTGATTGAAACAAGCTTCCCGATAGTGGTATTTGAAATTTGATAGCACGATTATTTCCTACAGTTTTGTGGAGAATCGAGCTGATTAATGCATTTACAAAAAGATCAAGGGAACTAGTTTCACCATACTAGTGTTATATGTTGATGGCATTCTTATAGCTAGCAATGATCTAGGAATGCTACACGAGACTAAATATTTCTTGACCCAAAACTTTGACATAAATTATATGGGTGAAACCTCCAATGTCTTAGGCATAGAGATTCACATGGATAGGTTTCTTAAGACCTTAGGACTGTCCTATAAGGGTTATATTGACAAAGTTTTGGAACGGTTCAAGATGAAGCAATATTCATCAAGTGTAGCACCTCTTGTTAAAGACGACAGACTTAGTCTGGAGTAATTTTCGAAGACCAATCTGAAATTGCAGACAATGCAAAATATCCCTTATGCATCAGTAGTAGGCAGTTTGATGTATGTTCAGGTTTGTACCAGACCTGACATCTCATATTCAGTGGGAGTATTAGGTAGGTTTCAAAAGAACCCTGGTTTGCCACATTGCAATAGTAATGAAAGTACTGAGGTTCCTACAGGGCATCAAGGATCACATGCTCATATATAGAAATGTTGATGTTTTGAAGCTAATCAGTTACTCAGATTTAGATTTTGCTAAATGTGGAGATACAAGGAAGTATACTTCTAGCTTCATTTTTGTTTGTTAGAGGAGTAGTGTCTTGGCGTAGCGTAAAGCAACCTAAGACAGCTTCTTCTATTATTGAAGCGGAAGTGGTGGCGTGCTATAAAGTAATTTCTCAGGCATTATGGTTAAGGCAGTTTATCACAGTTTTGAGGTCATAAGTTCTATTAAAAGACCTATAAGGATCTACTGTGACAATACTACAACAGTACGTCTCTCTAACAATACATGCTCAGTGAGTCGCTGTCGATACATTGAGATAAAGTATTTTGTTGTTGTTAAAGAAGACATTCGAGTTCATTGCGTTCAGATAGAACATATTGACACTAATGATATGATAGTTGATCCTTTCACTAAAGGGCTTCCGCCCAAAGTGTATGTAGTTCACGTGGATCATAAGGGACTATGTAAATCATTAAGTTTTTTAAATGTTTTATTTATGATATTGCAATATAAAGTTTTGACGACTCGAAATAAAGTTATTTTCTGTCATTTATTTTGTTGTATACATAAAGTTTTGTAATGACAGATGCCTATACAGTTTTCAAGAAAATAAAGTTGACACTTGAATCAATTGTTGAATTGATTCTATAAAGTAAGTTGTCACAATTGAGGTTCATCTTAAAATGAACAGCCTATTGTAGTACATGGAAGGCAGTGTTCTTGTGTGTAGATATGTACCGCCATGATTCATGGGTTGGGAGTTTTATTATGAACATAAAGAACAAGTCCATAAGGAAAGATCTGAAAGTTAATGTATGGCCATACATCAGGTTATAACTCTAAAATGGCTTGCTAAGTGGCAATATGGGCCAAGTGGAAGAATGTGAGTTAGTGGCCCATATGTCACTATCCATTTTAGGTATCCCCTATTAGGAGAGTTATGAGCGTCGGATCTGAGTGACATGTGGCACCCAGATCACCGTCCATCCTTGATGGAAAGAGACGGTTGGTCTATAAATACTAATGGGTAGGGTCCTATGCACACTGATAGAAATTTGAGAACTCCGTCACGTTCTTTGGAAATACAGTCAGTGCATAGAAATCATTCCCCTCTCTCTTTTCTTTTGTTTGTGGAGCAGGGCATATCAGAGTACATCAGAAGACAACATTGGTTGGACGGACACCGGTTGGAACAAATCCCTACACTACGGGTATGTCGAATCTTATTCCGCATAGACATACATATGGATAGGTGATTTTCTTACACATGCATCCCCGGTAACAAGGACCTTCTTCACATCAAATGTGGTGGTTGTGGACATTAAGGAGCCTGAACCGGTGGCTGCCGAAAATCCCATGGACAATTCAGGTTTGTTTCTTTGAATGTTGTCATGCTTTACCATTCTGAAATATGAAGTAGATTAATTAACTGCTTGATACCGTGTTTCCATCAAGGTATGGTTACTGATTTAATGGACGGTTTGTGGAGAGAAACTGATTTGCAGAGTAACATGTTGAGAACAATAAGTATATTCTTTCTCTTTTTCTGAAAGCTTTGTTTGGTTGCAATGGGAATTGACGGGAAAGGAAGAAAATTTTTTATACTTTAGAAGAAAACTTTTGTAATGATTATACCACATGCTATCACGTTACTATCTCAATAATTCCAAATTATTCCACATTTATTTATTAACTAACACTTCGCTTTCCCCCTCCCCCCCAAAAAAAAATTGAAAAGGAAATGCTATCACATTACTATCTCAATAATTCACTATCTCAATAATTCCAAATTATTCCACATTTATTTATTAACTTACACTTCGCTTTGCATCTAAATCCACCCTCCCCCCCCCCACCCCCATGCAAAAAAAAAAATTGAAAAGGAAAATAATTTTACATTTTATAAGTATTATTACTAAATATGTTAAGAAAAGTAAAATAAATTTTACATCTTATATAATGATACTATGTTACCATTACAAAAATTTTCCATTTAAAGTATAAGAACTTCACTTATCTTCCCCCCCCTTTTTTTTTTTTTTTTTTGTGTGTGTGTTAACGACGAGTATCCAGACCTTGGGCCTGATTGATCCCACGGGCTGATACTGAACCCACAACCACATGGACCCGGTCATTTTAGGGTTGAATGAGAACCATTCCACTTACACCCACAGCAGAAAAGAAAGAGCACTTAACACCCCATGTGAGTGGCCCCAAGACAATAAAAGAATCGAACTCAATACCTTTTGTTTCCTTTTGCAACCAAACAAAACCGACATGTTTCTATGACATGTTTCAATGAATTTGGTTGCTTATGGTATAGACCATCATTTGGAGTTGTTATTCTAACTTTAATATGATAAAAACACTTTCTTTAATATGATAAGAACACTTTCTAATAGGTTGGGAAAGGATCAAGAGGTGATGTAACCAAACTACCTATCCTTGTTGTTAACGGCCGACAGTGTAAAGAGGTCAGTCTTGAAAGTTTATATTTCCTGCCATAGTAATATTTGGGATATACCTAATTCTAAAATATGTTTTGAAGGCTCTTTGTTCTGGCTCTGAGGAAACTACTGGTGATGAGCCTTACTTCAGAGGAATTTTAAATGTATAATCTCCCTCAGGTTATGTGCATATTTGTGACATGGGTTCTTTCAATGGGCCCTCGCAGATGGAAACAAATATGTGTTAGATAATAATGGTTGTTGCAGCACTTGTCTGTTTGACCTCAGTTTTCAATGAATAAAACTCATTAGAAAGGCTCTACACTGTAATTGTTTGACATTTGATTTCTGGCCCATTAATCTTGTTTACATTTGTATAAGAAATTACAAAGAAGAGTCTTACAGTTGTAATAGACGACAGTAAACTTAAGTTACATTTTGCAGTTGTACTATTCATTTATTTCCCAAACAAGAATTGAATGTGAGCATTGAGTCATCTTTTGCATTCATATTTTAATCCAATTTTCCATTTCTTGGAACAGAGCAATAAATGTGGAACGTTGATCTTTGAGATTTCCTAACTTGGGGTGAGAAACTAAAATGAAATACCATCTGGCAGAGTGATCCTTGGCCAGGATGCCAGGATGCTGGGATTTTATGCTTGTAACATATTTAACATCCCAATCTACTTACATACCACACATCCCCAATAAAAATCCATCCCAATCTAGTTCTCATGATGGTTATAGTATACTTTTACCTTCTTTCAACGTTTGTAGTTTTCAAAGACGGTAACAAGAAAATATTGTTAGGGGTGGTTGGGGGTAGGGTAAGAAAAATAGAGCATTTCAAACTAATACATTTTGTTTTAATAGCTGGTGTTTCAGAAGATTGAATTATGAACTATATGAAATACTACGAAAAATGATCCAGCACCAGTTTCAAAAAATAAATAAATAACATTAACTATTTGGGAATGCTCACTAGTTTTGTCTATCTGTGAGCAGTTCAGAGCTTGCTCAGAGGATCGGCATAAATGATATAGAGGAGAGCATGATAGCTTTTAACACCAACTATAAGGACGCCGGGCTGTTTGGTGTTTATGCTGTTGCCAAGGTGAGGGTCACCCAGATTTTGCCTATTGGTTAATATTGATGATCGTTATTTTACTCTAGTTGGTGTATTTTGTAACCTAGGCTACTTTTCATGTCTTTTCATTTTTTTTTTTTTTGCATAATAATATATTGAGAGAAAATATCAGAACTCTTGATTGTTGGCTATACACTAATGCCAGTTTGCCTTGGTTAATTTTCGGTATCAGCATTGGACTTCTGTTTCATGAGTTCAACTTTGGCTCTTAAGTATAAATATTTTGTTGTCTATGAGTGCAGGTTGGTCCACTTTGTCATGGCGATGTGTGCAGATCTGCTGATTCACTGCTTCTGCTTGTGGATAATTGAAGTGATAGTATAACATGTGCATTTTACGATTCCTGGCTTTATTTAAAGACAACCATTGATGTTTATTGATGTATGGATCGATGCAGTGGATATTGGGGTATAATGAAATGGTTGTTTATCTACTTTGAATGCATTATGCATCTTTGTTTTAACAGGTTATAGGGTGTGATGACACAGAAATGGACTTTATACAAAAAAATAAATAAATAAATAAATAACATATGATGCTGTAGTGTACGTATATTAATAAATGGACTGGGTAACATATATTACTAATGATGTTTAGCACCACTAACTCAAATTATAATGATGTTTCATAAGAAACGTAGGCATATAGCGGCAAATTTGCGGCATATGACAAAACGCCGGTAATTGATTTGGCCCGCATTTATTTGATCTACGACGGCATTTAAAAATGTCACTCTTATCCAATATTCTTGTAATAATTACTCCTACAATATTGAGTTGGAAACAACCAGGCTTGAGATGAAAACTGCAAACACAAGAAGGGTTTACGTACTTTCTCCTTCGATTCAGAAAGACAGCCACCGTGATGGGATAGGCCTCGAGAAAATGAACAAGTCAAAATGATGAATGAGAATTTTCAACCAAGAGTTATGAGGAACATTTGTTCTCAAACCCTAGACCCTAGTCACATTTGAAGCTGCCTTCACCAGGTTAGTCAGAACAAAATGGAACCCAAACATATAGAAATCCTTTCCTATAGTAGTTTCGATTGCCAAAGGTTGGATTTCATCCCGTATATGCGTCGAATGAATTCCAACCCTTGGATTCTAGCTGGACTCCTCCCGCAGCATGCAGCATGAGACGATTTTAATCCAACCTAAACCCAAGAAAGTCGACGCCACTAAAAGCAATGAGGTTAATTTGGTAAGAAAAATTATCCCTTCAACTTTAGGTAATAGAGCATTTCTAGGGTACCTTTGGTACGGCCATTGTAATTAACCTTCTTTGAGTATTAACAATGTATCGAGAGTTGATTGTTCGCTTTAGGGGCGTTGCAGGGCCGTTGATATCATCTAGTGTTCCTGATTTTCTGTGTGTCGAGTCTGGAGATTTGGAAAGAACTTTGGTGATTATTCCACATCGATCCCCTAGTCCGAAGTGAAGTGTGAACAGTGGATCCTCCTCAACTCATTCGGAAGAGAGGAATAAAACTAATGATTAAAATGATACCGATGATGAAGACTCAATTTTGATTGAAGACGAACATTCGGAGCACTGTATGTTCCATCCTGAGTTAATCCTAGTAAGGAAGATCATATCTTCCAAGCCTTTTAGAAGACAAGCAATCATGGAAGGACTTCCAACTGCGTGGAAATACTCAATGTGGTGTCCAGGTTTCTTCCTTCGACTCCAGTATCTTCATTTTTAAATTTCATCATGAGCTTGATGTGCAGAATGTTATTCGCGATGCACCGGCCAAGGATTTTAAGTGGAAATCTCATAATGCTAGAAAGATGGAGCGACAGTCATAATTGGAGCTTCGATACTTTTGAAAGTTGGTACAACTCTATAGGATTCCCATTGAGCTCATAATGGAGGCTATGGCTCCACGGCTTGTTTCAAAAGTTGGCCCCCTCAGTTCTATCGTGTAGTGGAGACCATTACTGTAGGAAGAGTGAACTCTTTTCTAAGGGCTAGAGTTAAACCTTATATCAATCAACCTCTAAGGAGCTTCTTTGACATCAAGTATCGACTCCATCCCGACATTTGAGTTGAAGTGAAGTACGAAAGATTACCCCTATTTTGCTTCTATTGTGGGTTTATAGGTCATCACCATGGACATTGTATCAGATTCTTCGAAGACTGCAAATCACACAAACTGTGTTAGGGTCTTTAGCCACTTCGAGGGTGATCGTGTCCTAGAAAAAGAAGATTAGAGAGGAAATTGATTTATAATTCGTTACTGTCTATTCCATTCTCTTCCTACCATATAATCTATCACAATTTTTGAAGGTACCATTTGATTACAATCCAATGGTTATAACAACTCAAACTAGTTCTAATCGACAGGCCAGATGTGATTATAACATTACCATCCCCATATCGGAGAACCTTGTCCTTAAGGTTCAACTGAAAGTATAGTTGGAAGTTACAGTCGATGACGGAGACAGTATTGCCACCGCATGAACACCCAAGGTCCACCATCCCAAATGGGGTCACTCGTAGACTCTCAATCACCTCAACCAAGTACCCTAGTAAGACAAAACAACCACCATTTACCTGAACAAGGACTTGGGAAATCCACCACAATCTCTTAACAATTGTAATCTCTCCACTTGACATTTTGGCACTCCACCACAATTTCTTAATATCCATAATTTTGCCATTTGACATTTTCGTAATATTCAACCCATGGGAGGTGGTCACTTGAACAAAGAACCGCCAGCTCATCAACACCTGGAAATCCTTGCCAGGTTCTTTGTTCGTCTTCTTATTCACTACCTTTAATTCCTTCATGCAAAGCTGTGATGGATTGTGATGACCATTCTCATCAGATGGTTCTAGGTGCGAAGCAGGGTCTGTCTTTACAACCGAGTCCCCTCCTTCCTTCGAGACCAGAATTTGATCTTCCCATACACCACGATACGTTTCAAGTCTGACTTGCCTGTTTCTACAAGTTGCATCATACCTGAGTTTTCTCCACTCTTCTAAGACTAAACATCCACACTCTGTTACAAGACAATCATTGTACTCAAACTGATAATCTGCCATGTTGTGTGTATATCTTTCGGATCAACCAGTAGCTTCAAGTTTTGAGTAAAAATTTTCCATATCTTTCGGTAATGACAGCACAACCTGGCCAATAAAACACTAGCTACCCATTTACTTTGAAATTCAAACATTGAAAAGGAAATAATATTCCACTGTAAACTAATAAAAGAAAGCCATGAAACCAACAATGGTGTAAAGGATCCAAGCTTGAGTCATTCTTGGAGTGGCGGTGGGGGTTTCAACCCAACCAACAGTTCAATATTTGATGGATCAAAATCGGTTGAAGCATAAACCACTAAGAATAGTTGCAGGGGCTTGTAGCGAGGTGGATTTGTCGCAGACATCTCAATACGAACCATAGCCGGTTGCAAAGGTAACCACCTCCCATCAAAGAAGAGTTTATTTACCGGGAACATTGTCACCGAATCTGCAAGTCTGAGCTCGAAATCTCCAATCTCTTGACTGGAAGCTTCTGGATCTTGATCCTTCGGCGACTGATATTCTTTCACCCTCAAACCTTTTGTCACTGTCGACCCATGTGCTGCCGTCGATTGGGTTTTGGACAGGCTCTCTGCTAGAGCTGCTTAGGCCAACTGATGATTGTTATTTGACTGAATCCGGGAAAGAATATTGGGTAACTGGGGTTGGAGTTGGGTTTGGGATTGAATTGAGGATATAGGGATTCATAGAAGGTTGGTGGTTGGATTGGCCGAGGTCGAACTAGGGTATGAAGAGTGAACAAGAAGCGATGGAGATTGCAGAGGGTTATTTGGAAGTTGCAGAGGGCTAACAGAATGTTGCAGAGGTTTGGTTGTGAAACAGTTGACAGAGATGTTGTAGGGTTAAGGATTGGGATTGGGACTGAGATGGAGGTTGGAAAGGTTGAGATCGGGTTTGATGTGAGTATTGGCACGGGTGAAAAATGGTGAAGGAGATCAAAAGGACAGGAGTAAAACAAGAAGGGTAACCAGTGGGTTGGGTAGTAGTAACAAGTCGGCGATGGAACGTTGATGGAGATGACAGAGCTTTTCCTCCATAGAGTAAGATTCAAAAGAGCTCCAAGCAGGTTCTCCGCTGTGCATCCATCATTGCCCGGTGAGAGTCTATGGGAGAACTCTCAATGAAAGCATGAATGTTAAGGTTTTTAATCACTTTGAGGGTGACTACCTCGGAGGAAGAAGAAGATTAGAGAGAAAATTGATTTGTAATTTGTTATTGTCAATTCTATTCTTCTGTTCCTACTATATAGCCTATTATAATTCTAGAAGGTACCAATCCTATGGTTATAACAACTTAAACCAATTTTAATCCAACGGTCTAGGTGTGATTGTAACAGACTGGACCATGAATGTTCATCCATTAATGGTTGTTCTTTGGCTCCGAAGCTTAAGTACGATTCAAGTCTGAAAGGTATATCTCCAAGTGTTATGATGCTGGAAAAGAATGAGCTGATATATCCAAAGGAGCAAGTTCCCGAGAGTTCAAAGATGCCATCGTCGGCTACCATGCCTACCAGAACGAAGGAAGAGGAAAACAGAAGGCTGCTAATGCAGAATCTGAATCGTCACAACCAGCGTGAGAATTCCAACTCCCAAGAAACACGTAAGGTATCCCAAGCCAAAATAATCAGACTCCCATTACAACTGAAGTCATAAATCCTCCATCCATTGATTTGAATCTGAACCGCCTTGACAACCCTATCTCAACATCTACTCAATCTATCCAAATTCGAGGATCACCGGGGCCTAATTATATCCACTTGGAGTCCACACAACCATTACTGCCCGGCACCCACTTTATCACCAGAAATATGTCAGGTAATGTAAATAGCCATATTACCCCCCGGGGGGCGGGGGAGGCCCCCCCCCCCCCCCCCCAAAATTAAAAAAAAAAGAACTTCCTATAGGCTTTTTATTGAATGACCCCGTGGTGGTTGGGGAGAAACAGTCCCACGGATCACCATGAAAATCATTAGCTAGAACTATCAGGGGGCTGGGAACCTGAGTTAACCTCTGGACCTTCTCCTTCAGAATTTGAACAATATGATTTTTTTGCCTCAAGAATCTCCTGTCAGCGGATGATCCAAATGTGGTGTTCTTAATGCATGGAAGTGAAAAAGAAGAGATAAGATTGAGAATATGTTAAGGAAAATTAGGTGGAATAATTAACTTCCGGTCGATTCTTCTGGATACTCTGGAGTACTCACACTGCTTTGGAAAGAAAATATCTATAATGATATCCTTGACTCCTACTCTCGATACATAAACATTTATATAAGACACCCCAATTTTCTTTCCTCTTATGTTACATTTGTTTACAGGAGCCCATTAAGGAAAAAAGAGCAGGGTTTTGGCAAGAGTTATTACACTCATGCTATCATGGTAATGAAGATTGGACCTGCATTAGAGATTTTAATTCTCATCTAGGCTAGCATGAAAAGGCAGGAGGCATCCAGTCAAAAAAGGATTGTCGTCATTTTAAAGATTTTCTAGATTCTTGTGGCTTTATGGAGATCCCTTCCAAAGGTCCAATTTTCACTTGGAATATTAACCGGAGAAAACGGAATGAAAACATTCACATTAAGTTGGACAAAGCCTTTTCGGCTGGAAATCTCGATTTGAGGATTCGATAGTTGTTGTCAAACATGCTTATGGTTCTGATCACAACCCTATCTTGTTGGATACTCAGGGAGCTGCTTTTAGAGGTATTCGCCCATTTCGCTTCGAGGTTATGTAGCTGCAACATCCAGGATGCTCTGAGGTGGTGAAAAAAGGATGGAACCAACCTTCTTATGGTAATGATCCCCATGAACTCTTCTAGAAATATAATAGATGCAAAATCAGTTTTAAAGATTGGAATAGGTGGTGCTTCAGCCAAGTTCAACAGAATATCATTAATCTTCAGGCTACTCTTCTTGAGGCCTAAGATAAATCAGATTCGGACTATTCTCTTGAAAAAGAAGTGGAGATCATAAAACAGCTAGAGAAAGAACTACTTAAAGAGGAGATAATGTGACACCAAAAATCAAGGATAAGCTAGTTAAATTGGGGAGATTTGAATAGCAAGTTTTTTCATACCTCCACTCTCCAAAGAGAAAGTCAAAACCAGATTACCCAGCTCAAACTTCCTAACAAAGATTGGACAAGTAAAGAATTCTCCATTTATGTTGAGTTTCATTCTTACTTTAAAAATATCTACTCTACAAATAATGTTGATTCCGATTATATAAAAGACTCTATCAGTCTTTTGCAACTGAAAATTTCGATTGTTGAGAACGATGATCTTTGTAAGATTCTAGATGAAAGTGAGATTCTTTGGGCCCTCAAAGCCATGGCTCCACATAAATCGTTTGGGACGGATGGTTTTCCACCTATATTCTTCCAAAAATTCTGGGAGACTACTAAAGGGGCAATTATTGGATTTGTTCAAGAATTTTTTTCCAACGCCAGAATGCCTAAGGAATTAAATCACACCTATATTTATTTGATTCCTAAAATAGCCAATCCAGAATTGGTGGATCACTATAGACCGATCAACCTATGTGGCGTCTGCATAAAGATTATATCTAAGATCCTAGCTATTTGGCTAAAATTAATATTGGAGAATATTGTGGCCCCGGCACAATCAGCATTTGTTCCAAATCGCATCATTTCAGATAATATTCTCATTGCCCATGAAATCTTTAATTTTATCAAAAAAAAAAAGGAAGGAATTTTCTTATGGAGATGAAGGTGGATCTGTAGAAAGCATATGATAGACTGGAGTGAAATTTCGTTGAGGCTATTTTACAAATGTTTGGATTTTCTGACAAATAGGTTTCTATGGTTATGTAGTTGATCACTACAACCTCATATACATTGCTCATAAATGGTGCGAAAAGAGGGCATTTTACTCTTTCGAGGGGTACCAACAGGGTGATTGTCACACCCTAATTCAGGTTGAAACAGAAGTATGAGTGAACCGTCACTAAACCAATGACTCATACCAAGATCACAATAAGCTAGACCATATCCACTTACACAAACTATTGCACATAACCACAATCAGAATATAACCGTCACTAAACCAATGACTCACACCAGGATCACAATAAGACCATATCCACTTACACAAACTATTGCACATAACCACAATTAGAATATAAATAAATACAATAGAAGTTTTTAATATAAATTAACTGAGTACTTTTATTGATAAATAAATAAATTATCCGATTATTCAAACACCAAAATGTAAATAAAATATTAATTACACTATCTTATAAATCCAAAACTAAAATAAAATAAACTAAACCAAAAACATCCTAGAGATACACGCAATAAGGGCACTTGCATGATGCATCATGCTCGTCCTCTCCTGCTTGCACTCTTAAGGCAGCAACACCTCTATACACTGGAGCGTCCACGTAGTCCTCCACTATATAACCTACATCAACATCTGAAAAAGGTGTATATATATAAAGGTGAGCTCACAACTTAGATCAGTAAAAAAATCAGACAATGCAACAAGTAATATGTATGAGTAATATTCACATTTGGTCAGGTATATTTACACAGTGATATGATAATGATAGGTTGCACTCCACACCTCCATACACGAAAGTGTGAGCACGCCCAATAGTCAGGCTCTAATCCACACTATTAATGGCGCCCCACATCACTTACTATAGTATAGAGATAGAGCTAGAGTCTAGTGGGCAAGCTGCGCCTCTATCCCACGTCCTCCCCTTGATACCCTATATCGTACCAATACCTACACCCCTATTGACGAGGGCTTGCAAATGATTCATCACTAACTAATCCTATACGTCATCACAGTATCAAGGTCCTATCCCAGCATAGCTCCTTACGACATAGAGATAGGGCTCGAGTCTGATGGTCAGGCTGTAGACTACAATGTCACGTCCTCCCCCTGATACCTTATCCGTACCAAGTATGCTAAGTTAGTAGCGATACTAAAAGGTGCTAGTGTGAAGAATGATCCCAGACCCTAGGCCCTTCCCATTCCACACACCAACGAAAATAATCACATGTCAACACACAATCCTAGCATAGCGAGTATGCATGAACAATATAATAACTAAAAGTAAAGATGACATGTGAATATGCACAAGCAACACTCCATAGAACAAGAGTAATTATTAGCAATGGTTTACTGTTATTCGTTAATTAGGGTTTAGGTCCAATTCCCTTACCTGACGCTTGATTGTTAGCTTCCTCTTTGTTAGAGAGTCCAACTTGGCCTTCAAAAGATCCTACATGACATTAGGGTTTAGTTAAAATTAATTTCATAGGTCTATGTTGGACGAAAACCAACTGGGGTAAAAAAACACCCCTCTGGGCACATACCGGTTCCATATACTGGTCATAGGTCACTGTACAGTGGTGTGACCAGTATAGTCGATCAGACACTTTTGGGAGCCTTCCCGAGATACACTGGTCGTAGTACCGGTCGCACCTGGTGCCACCGGTATGGTCGACCGGTATGTCTCCGTAAGACCACCAACTTGGTGTTCGTCTTCCATTGATCTTCCAACTTCGTCTCCAGGGTTCCTCCTATGCTTTCTAGGCCTGGGTAACGTACTAGGTTTGCTTTTATCCTTCATTCCAAATCCTATGTGCTAATAATCCCTAGTTTAAAACTCATATCTAGTTCATTGGTCGAATTAAGGTTTAACGGTAATTTAAGGGTTTTAGATCAATACCTAGCCTTGCATGATATTAATCAATCATCAACAAGAACCTGACTAGGGAGAGGTACAGGCACTTACCGTTGGCTTGCGAACTATGATGTTCTTCTTCCAATGGAATCTCCTCTACAACCTTCTTCGGCTCCTTTCTCCTCTTCGGATCTCCTTCCTTTCTAAGGTTTGTGAGAATCAACAAAGAGGGTCTAAGGAGGTTTATGAGTCATTAAATAGACTAGGTTAGGTTTTAGGAATATTTTCTACGTTAAGAAAGTCTCCAAGATTGAGATTTGGCAAGCGGGATCCATAGAGATCAGTTTTCAAATCTAACTAGTCTGCCCACGCAGACATACCGATTGACCGGTATGGTAAACTGGTACCATAGACCAGTATGTCTTATGATACGTCCATTTTTGCTATTTTCGTACCTGTACTTTGTGGTTCGTCATCTGCTCGTCCTATCTGGTCTAGTTATGATTGTAAGATCTGTCACGACATGAAATATAGGTTTAGATCAGGTTCGTGGGGTGTGGGTCTTACAGTGATTGATGCGTGTCGAGCGCAACCAAAAATAAATTACTCTACCTACAATGAATAGTAATGATAAGTAAAGGTCGATCCACAGAGACTAGTTAATCAAATTGTCTACTTACCAAGAAAAAGAAGGGTTTTCTTTTGCAATTTAATTAACAATAAAATTAAGTAACAAAAATTCAATGAAAGATGATGTCGATTCAAGGAGATTTACTCACGGCTGCAAATTGATTACTAACCTCATATATATATATATATATATATATATATATCAAAAAGCCAGACAATCCTTACCTTTCCTAATTTCATTAATTTGAGCCCAGCACACAATTTAATTCTTATTAATAAACCAATTGGTATTAAGCAATCCTCATAAATTTACTGATAGCGTTACACTCTCGGAGGGAGTTAAAGATGAACAACAATCTAACAAGCGTCAGATTATTTAATTCATTCTATGTTTCCTTTAAGCAAGTAACAAAAACTTGGATCATAATTGTTCTGCTCAATTGCTACTTTTCCTGAACACCATAACAATTACGGATTATAGATTCAGGTTAGCAATAAATCACATAACTCAATCAATTAATAGACTTCTTAATAAACTGAATCATACAGTCATTAACTTGAAAAATCAAAAAACACAGATATTTAAATAGAAGAATAATTAAAATTAAGAACAAAGTCTCATAATTTTACTAACCGGATTGAATTCCCCTTGAATCGACTAAAGAACTTAGCTAGACATAATAGAAAAGAAAGACAAAAGAAATAAAACTATCTTCTCAATAATTCTTGGATGCCCTATTACGTAGCAATCCCTTGTAGATTTCCACCAATGATGTGCATCACCCTTTAGCATGAAGGTGGCACATAATACCTTCTCCTCCTCTGTAATAGTCATTATCAGAAAATTTCTCTCTATTTCGTCGATACAGTGTGCTGGCCATAGCAGATCAGACGGTTTACCGTTAAACTCCTTCGGTTTCATCTTTAAGAATCTCTCGATGAGTTGAGAGTGATCCAACTGATTAGGAGCATATGCCCCATATATAGGTGGTGGATACTGAAAATTACCCTGAACTGCCTCAGGATGTGGTACTGGGATCTATGCGGGGGTGGGTGAGGTCTTTGGGTGGTTACCCACCGGTGTTGCACTGGCTTGTCCAGCCGGCATAGGTGTAGCTTGTGCCGCCTGAAACATCATTCCCCATCATTGCCTGCATATGGGCTTGCGCGTGTTGCATTTGCTGTAGTTGTTGTGCCAGATTAATAACCACAGTAGTCAGTTCCGATGGTGGGGTGGCAAGTTAGTAGGATTATCCGGACCCTGGTTTACTGGTGGTGCAACATGCGGATTACCCTGTGCATTTATATTTTCTTGACTGGCTTCTTCCACGGGTGGTGGTGGTGGAACTGCGTTACGGCTCTGCCTAGTTACTCTACGCCCAACCATATTTTCCTCTGATAATGGTGATGCCTGAAAATCATAAAATACGTGAGACAATCATTTATACTTCATGTAGAAACAGTAACCATGTATTGCTTAAATAGCTAGAGTAGAGAAGACTAAAACTGATATGTCTAGAATTGATAACCTTATTACATGGAAATAAAGATTAAACAAAATCATCTTGCCTAGATTAGATAGAGAATCATTCCATCATTAACCAAATGTCACCTCTAGACTTGCCAATCTTTGTAATATTTCATACAGGTATATATTCTCTTCAAGATTTCTGACAATCAATCAAATCCTTCCAATAGTAAACCTTCTATGGGTGGTAATCTTCCTTCTCTGGTTTGAATTCAAATCAGCTTTTCAGATCAGATTTTTGGATCACGTTTGATTTCTAGAATTTTTTCCACATTAAAAACCTGCATAAAATTCAGAAGGTCATTATTGAAAATATCAGATTTTTTTTATTTTAAAATTAAATTATCAATACTTTCCACCAATGTCTTATATATAAGGAATCATCACAAATGAGTACCATAAGACATATAATATGTTAAATAGACTAAATATAAGGGAAATCAATATATAAAATTATGAGTGATCCTCTCTCTCCCGCTTTTTTATTATCTTTGCTCAAGTTTTATCATCAATTATTCATCAGGCTGTGGATGATAAAAAAAAATTTCTGGAATTAAATTCCGTAAGTTGGGAAATGCTATCACTCACCTTCTATTCACAGAGGACTGCCTTCTTTTCTGTCAAGCAAATCTCCGGCAAATTACTTCCCTTAAAAGGTGCTTGGATACCTATTGCAATGCATCCGGTTAAAGTATTAATTTGAAAAAGTCCTCCATACCTTTTAGTCCAAACACCCCAACCAGATTTAAAAGGTGGTTTTCTCGAATTTCGAAAGTCTCTTACAAGGAAGGAGCTTCTAAATATCTTGGATGGCCATCCGAAAATGGGATTTCTAAGAATCAAGCTTTTAAGGAAAACCTGGAGAAATCTCTTATTAAGCTGAACGGGTGGAAAGAGAATTTACTATCTTATGTAGGGAAGGAGGTCCTGATCAAAGATGCTGTTCTTCCCACTTCTAATTTTGTGGCATTACACTTCAAGCTCCCTTCCTCTTTTCACCATTCAGTGTGGAAGGCTACAACAAAGTTATTTTGGAGTAATGGAGGTAAGTAAAAGTGGTATCTATTGGATTTCTTGAGATAAGACTCACTTTATCCGAAGAAAACGGGGGGCTAGGATTGCGGGATCTTCTGCTACATAATGATGTTTTATTAGCTAAATTGGCATGGAGGCTCCTCACTAATCATGAATCATTATGGGCCAAAGTAATGAAGGCCTTGTTTTTCTTACTGTCGATTTTCTGAATGCCAAAATGGGTCATAGACCATCATGGGCATGGAGAAGCATCTTAAAGGGTCGACATGTGTTGGAATAAGGTATTATACGGCATGTAGAAAAGGGAAACAGAATTAGGATCTGGGATGATCCATGGATACCTAACATCCCATATTTTAAGCCTTCATCCTCTAAAAATTCGGCTTATCCCTTATATTGGGTAAGTGACCTCATTGACTCCGAGAATCGATGTTGGAAAAAAAGATCTTATTGATAGAATCTTTTCCCCTATGGAAGCGAATGCAATATTGAATATTTGGTTGAGTTTATTTCCTAAATTAGATTTTTTTTTTTATATGGAGAGCCTCTAAATCTGGTGTTTTTTTAAAGTTAAATCGGCCTATCATCTGCTCAAGAACAAGGCGGAAAAGGATCCGAGATCTTCCATCGACATCCAGAATTCCTAAATGGAACCGAAGATAAAATATTTTTTTGTGGAGGACTTGCGCCAATGGCCTGGCTTCTAGCTCCGAGTTGCAGCAAAGGAATATATATATATCCCTGACTCATGCAAGAGGTGCGGCATGGAGGAGGAGTCTATCGACCACATTCTACTTCACTGTCCATTTGCCAGGGCAGTGTGATTCGGATCTTCATTATATTTCCCTTCCCAGGATATTTTGGATTTCTCTGTCTCAATGGTTGGACAATGTAAGAAACAGAACGAAGAAGAATGAAGAAGAACAGAAATGTTCAAAAATGTTTAGATAGTTATGTCCTACGGTACAATGAACTCTTTATACTGCTGTTTTACAGTCTATAACCAGTCAATAGTAAATATCCTGACCGGTTCTACAAACTACAAGTGACATACAATCCTAGGCTACATAGTAGTGGGCTTTCGTGGGCTTCTATTCCTCAATAGACAAGTGGAGCACTTTAATTAAGAAGTCTAGATCTGAAGGTAAAATTCTTTTCTGCAAGGCTTCATTTATTTGTTGGCATATAAATTATGCCGATGCAGCCTTTATGGAGTTCGCAGACATTCACTTTTTCCAGGCTTCTTCCTCGGCTTCTCACTTTACTCATATTTCTGATTCTGGGTGTATTCCTATTACCAATGAGGGATACTTGACTAATGCAAGCTTGTTGGACGACCATATTAAGGGAGGCATCAGGTACTGTTGGAGCTTCGATGGAGGTGCGGTAAGTAAGGTTGTCTCCAATGCTTTGGATTTTCAGGTGGTCATCATCGAAGGCGAGGCGCTTGCTATCAGAGAGGCTTTATTTGATGCTACAAAGGCTGGATACGACCTTCTGCAGGTCAGGTCGGATTGCAAGAAGATTATTGATATTCTGAAATCTAATAGAGTTGGAGCTTGTAGTTCGTTAATCTCTATTGTGGGAGATATTCTTCATCTGACATTTTTTTTGCAAAGCTTGTATCTTTTCTTTTATTCCCAGGGAAGAGAATTGTATTGCGCACTCAGGAGAGCCATTTCCGTTTTGAGGTCGGTTTCGTGGCCTTTATCGGATATTTGGATTCAGGATTTGTTATCTCTTGATCCTTTGGCTGTATCCCGTTTTTCTCTTCAATTGAATTTGCTTTTACCCAAAAAAAAAAAAAATTAAAATAAAATAATATATATATATATATATATATATATATATATATATATATATATATATATATATATATATATATATATAAAGTAATTTTTTAAATATTTGCTTACTAAATAATTGGTTAATTAGATCTAAGGATCGTAAACATAAAATTTGGAATCCAAGGGCTGCAAACCCGGTTGTATGGATATCCACATAGTCGACAATGTTCCTTCATCGTCAAAAAGTGGTTTTTAGTATGAGATGCCTGATTTCTATACTGATTCATCCAATCTAGATTGTAATAGGCCAAGACGGGTTGTCATCGGAAAGGCTAATCAATCAATCCTGAAATAGTTGAGACTTTCCAAATAAGGTTGTGAGCTGCATTATTTGTTCCCCTTAGAATAAAAGAAAAAAAAAAAACAAGATTCAAATAAATTAGCAAACATGAGTGAAAACCATATGATAGAAACCTCAGTCTGCCTCATCACATAAACAAGGAAATTGCCGCTAAAATTATTTTTAGGGTATTTTGCACTGATCCCCAATGGTATGGGAACTCGCGCAACAATCTGCCTTATAAACACAAGGCCATTATAGTATTTGTGAAGGTAGGACAAAAGGTATTCTAGATTTAAAGGAAGATTAGCATTTCAACTAGGAGAATAATCTCATCTGACTTTATGGATGTTCTCCATCATAGAGATACAAATATCTCAAGGTCATAGAGGCAAAGAGGAATGGAAAAACTCGAAATATGGTGTGTTTGTGATATATTTGTCCCCTTGGAGTGATCACATTGACTGCTTATGAGATCCAATTGACATTCAAGTGACATCATTATTTATCGTCTACAATCATTTCTAACAAGGTTGGATTCAAATCAACAAGACATATTTTATTTTTCTCAAGATCCATGATTGAACAATCATTATTGGAAGTGCAACAGTATCAGAAAATACTTAACCAAAGTAAGAACAAGGGTGATATATATTTATGGGATCTTCACAGGTGGATATGCTCAGGCTTTGTTTCAATTGTTTTACAATCTTGAAACTGGGTGAGAACTCCAAGACCTAGCGTTTTCAAAACCATTCTTGTGAAACTGAAAATCTTCGGAAGCCTTTTGGATCTCAGCTTTTGTGTTCATCACAAAGGATTTATTCCGAACAACAGGTTCACGGAGGGGCTGTCCAGCAAAGAGGACGAATCTCAGTGTTTCAGTGGAGTTGTTCCACACACTGAGCCCATCCCCTGGACCTAAGACCAAGAAAGGATGAGCTGTGTCTGTAGAAAACTTCAAAGACCCAAAGACACCCTCCCCTCCAAGGATATACACGAATGAGTTCCAAGACTCTGGGATGCTTTGGTGCCATTCAGTTCCTGGCTTCATGATGACATCAAGGAACATAGTGGGTGTCCTACTGAATACTTGAGTCTTGACTCCCATGGATTCTCCTGCTAAAACTTTGACTTCAATCCCATCTTTTTCTGCCTTCTTGATCTCTTCCCCGACCACCTCTTGATATCTAGGCTTCATCCTGTAATTGAATATGGATTCAGGAATATAAATTTTTGGATGTACCAAAAAACAGAAAATGCCAGAAAGAAGAGATAAATTGGCTGATGGGTTCTTACATTTTGTCTCCTGATGGTAAATTGATCAAAAGCTGCAAACCCCTGTTGAGACCTTCTCCTGTAGGCGTATCTGAGTGAACTATCCCTCGACCAATAGTCAGCCACTGAAGAACAGAAAATTAAAGGCAAATAATAATGAGACCCAAAAAGTCAATGTATATATATATATATATATATATATATATATATATATATATATATAGATATATATATATATAGATATAATCTCATCAATAAAGAAGGGGAAAAGATCGTCTCCAGGCCGTCCAGTCAGTCGTGGATGGACAGACTGGATTCAAAGGACACACCCCCAGTGTATTGGTATGCATGCCCTTTGAATCCAGTCTGTCCGTTCAAAAGACACGCCCCCTAGTGTATTGGTATGTGTGCCCTTTGAATCCAGTCTGTCCGTTCACGGCTGGACAAACTGGATGGACTGGAGACGATCTCTATCCATAAAGAAGCCGATCCTACATCTGGGTTTAACTATATATTTTTACCTGTACATCACCAGCTCTTATTGTGCCTTTGTTTCCAACAAAATTTTGGTAAGTTTGAGCTCCCTGAAACCCACGAACCACTAATCAGCTCCTCATAATCTAAGAACTACATGAATTATTGAAACTAGAGAGAGAGAGAGAGAGAGAGAGAGAGAGAGAGAGAGAGAGAGAGAGAGCCTTGCTAACAACACTGACCTCCAACATATATGTAAATGTCTCAAACCCTGAAAGAACAAAATCTAAGTCATTAATGGAAAACCAAGAATAAAAAAAAAAAGAATAAATCAAACGCCATCAGTAATGGGTTCCAAAATCAAAAATAGAAACTGTAGAGTAATCGATGAGATTCTCAAACCTCTATGTGGATGGTCAGTTAGTGTATGAGTCACTGCACAAGCAAAGGCAACAGCTTAATAAAAAATCTGTAGTTCATAATGGAGAAAACTAATACATGACTTGAAATCCAACAAGAAGAAAGAAACCTACTATTGTACTCAAAGAATGAGAGAAAAGGATCAAAACCCATCAATTCCTTACTGAAAGGAAAACACAAAAACCCAAAAAAAAAAAAAAAAAGTAGTTAGTAAGCACAGCATGAGCAAAAGGATTAATATATTCCATGTGTGTCCCCCTAGAATGACCGGCCCCAATACTAAAGCTTCATTCAGGAGCCTCTCCTGTTGAGATTGGCCTATGTTGGGTCCAGTCCCATGCAAAGTGTTGGAATTGAATCCATATGGAAAATGTGAGTTCATATCAAACTGAAACCACTTTAAGGGGAGAGAGAGAGAGAGAGAGAGAGAGAGAGAGAGAGAGAGAGAGAGAGAGAGAACCCACAACAGATGAATATTTAGAACACATAAAACTAAATATTGGTATGATGAATCAAGAGCAAAGAGGAATTACAGGAGAAGGAAAGGGAAAAGACAACCTTCCAATGCATAACAAATAGGATCCTGCCGCATCAGTTCTAAGTTCAGGTAACAAACTCTTGACCACCGATCTGCTTTTGCTAATACCAGATGTTTGAAGCTCTGTAGACATTTTCCTGATCAACGAAGGGACGACAATTTTGGTTTTGGTTTTGAAGGGAGAAATTAAGGTTGAAAAGAAGGCGACAGTTTTATTATGGGCCTCGTGGGTTATGATCGCTTGCAGTCTTTCACACTGGTTTTATAGCTAACTAAGTGTTTTCAACTTGTGACGACATGAGATATGGAAAGATTATTGGAGAAACGAATAAAGGAGATGATTGAGATTGATGTCGACTCTGATGTCACCCATAAATATTCAAAATCATCTCAAACATTATATAATATTTTGTCAATAATGTGGGAATCACGCACTTCAAACATTGAAGGTTTCGATTCTTCACATGCCATCAATGGCATCTGAAATTGGGGTGGTCGAAGTGTTGAACAAATATCACTCCGTCAAATGTTAATGAGTCCTTATTTGTTCATATATGTCATGCTAAAGTCAATAGCGGAGGACATGTGCCCCATAGATCAGGGGTATTTTTGTTGCAACGCATGTCCTGCACGTGGCATTATATAATTCAAATAAGTGGTTTTCTATTCTTGTGGGAAACTCTTACTTAATCAGTGCACACTGGCTAAATTTAGCGAATCAGTAACTGCCTTCATGTTGATCACAAGATCTTCATCCAATTCTGAGCTAACAAGGACACAGTTGCCAATTGTTCTCCACAAATTAGGTATTTCAGACAACTCCCATCAGTTACACACATCTATATATACTCAATAACACGAAGGTATATGGATGGATAATTTTCTATCCAAACTCTTACTCAAACCTTACTCAACTCTCAAGAAGTATTTCCTTTATACTTCATACTCCTTGTACTGAGAACTGACTTAATTATCAAAATGGCCACTGTATTACCCAGTCCGCCTCCCCATGAGTTTACTTTGATTTCAGGGTCACATCTACAACAAGACTATAATCGAAGATAAGTTGATTACTACGTAGCTATCTCGGGCACAACATCAACAACTTGGTTACAAAGTATACAACTCAACCAACAAGGCCTCAAAGTCAGCTAGATCAATTTTCAACATCAACAGTATTGAGTTTTACTATTTTAGTTTGATTTCTTATACACATGTAGAATTGAGTTCTTTTTGCATTTTCCTCCTCCTCTCCCTTCAATCTCTCTTCTTCTTCTCTATCTCTTTAATTATTCACAGTTATTGTTCCTCCCTATTATTTAGTCCCTGCACAATCCTTTGTCTCGTTCCCTTTTTTATTTCTTTCATTTTTTATCTTTATCCATCACTTGCAGATACACTCTTCAATCAACATCTAGTGTTTGGACACAGGATTGAATTTAACCAATCCAATTATCGGTGCACAACCGAAAGCCCACTGAGATATACGAAAACCTGGTTAACATCACATGAATCTTTTTATCTTTTTTTTTTTTTTTTTACAAGTGTATATATATATATATATATATATATATATATATATATATATATATATATATATATATTAATATATTCAACCTATATTTGTGATGACTTAAGAACGTCCCAAGTGTGACTGCCGGGTCTATTTTATTCCATTAATTATACTTTCCAATACCTTTAATATTCATTTGTTCATGCAAATTTTATTCTAAACCCATTAGTAACCATACTTCGGATTATTTATCCAAAAAAAAAAAAAACCATACCTCAGATTCTTCTTTTCAGAGTTCTATATTGCTTGACTTTGAACCGACTTAGGTATGAGAGTGATCTCAAGATCCAACCTACCCACACGTGTCTGCTTTTTTCCTGTGCAATCTCAAGCTAATCGAGAAGAGACAAGAGAAGAGACAAATGCGTCTTCCAACATCAACAATTAATATTAATAGATTTTACATTATTTATTGTACTTTAGGTTTTAAGTCTTTTATTAGTTTGTGATTAAGTATCTAGGGAGATACAAGGTACCACAATTGGAATTGTCATATATAGTATCACACCCTAGTCTAAGCATACAAATGATTTGATATTCTGATGGTTTCTGGTGTCATTTTCAATAAAGGTCTAACTTGGAGAACTGATAGTTGTGATTCGAACGATTGGATAGATATTTAGGATATGATTTAGGTTGGCCTTTCTCAAATTTAGAGTGATCATATCTCCCCTTCAATTAATTGGAATTTTCTTTTTATTTTTATTGTTAAAATAAAAATGGCAAAAGGTTTTATGTATGGTTGTGTACATACATGGCTGTACTTTTAGACATTGGATGAAAGAGTGTAATTTCAAAATTATCCTCCTTTATTAAATGAAAGATTGATATATTGATCGTAATAGGAAAGAGAATGATAAATTTTTTCCACTCTTGAGTGAACCTAATATGAGACAAACAAATAATATATATTCATCTGTAAAATACCATATGAAAGGTTGTCTATTTCTAGTAGACCTTCTTTTCTTCTTTTTCTTCTTCTTCTTCTTTTTTTTTTTTCAGTAAAAGAGAATTTTATTGAATAAAGAAATCCAGAAAGGTACAAGCAAAACCCCACTCTTACAAAATCACTTTACCAAAGAGAAGAAATCAGCTATTAACTGCTCTATTACGGTTAAGGCTTTCAGAGTAAGCAAGTGGGCAACCTCATTAGCATCCTATGGAAAAAAAATTGAAAGTAACATTTTCACAGAAAGAAAACAAGGGACTGATATCATCAAGGATTTTCTCAAGATTCAGGTTAACATTAGAGGAATGAAAGTTAAAGAGAGCAATAGGAATGAGTGCCACTTAAATACACTTAAAGTAGCTTTGATTGCATAATTCCAAGGTATAGGAGGAATTAATCAGAGGGAAATATTAGGGAAGAACCATCGGTAGCAGGAAGAGTAAGAAGAAAGGAAGACGTGAAAAGGATATAAAGGAGAAAACGTCGATTGGTGTTAAGTCTAATGTCACCATGATATTCAACATTATCTTGAACAGTAAGTACAGATTTTGTCAGCATCAGGTGGGTGAAAAGTAGATTCAAATCTTCTCCTCTAAGAAAATCTAGAGGAGAGGTGGCACCACCTTGGGTTTGGATGAATCCGAACCTTCTATCTGAACTGACACCAAATACAATGGGATTCTTGATTCCTTCACATCCCATCAATAGCCTCTTAAGTTAGACATGAGATGAGATCGCCTTTTCAAAATCAGGTTGGAAAACAAAGGTTTTGACTCGGGCGAGTTATGGAGTCCTTTTTTCTAAGAAAAAGCCCGATCAAGAGTCATGGAGACTCGATCAGGGTAAAAAAATTACATGACTCACTCATAACTCGTCCAAGTCAGCAAAGACTCGGCAATTTTATCCGAGTCACATGTTAAGTGGCGGATTTTGTTAAAAACAAAATTAGCAATGAATTGGTTCAATTGAACATTTTTTTTTTGCCTGGTGAAAGTTCAATTGAACTTAAACCGTGGTTCATTATCTTTATGTAAACAGTAAAATGTTAACTCCGACTGAATCAACCTTGGATTTTGCTAAAGAAAAAAACCCTATTGTATCTGCAACTTCCGGCGGCAAGGTCCCTCCCTTATACTGATCTCTTCTTTCAGGCTGCAATATCGCAATGGAAAAAACAAAAAAGGGGGCTTTATCTAGGGGTGTCAATTACAGGTTCGATCAGGTAGTCGGACTGATCCTGACCGGTGAAACTCGAAACTCTGTACCGCTCCTCAAGGAGTAGATCGTGCATTCAACCAAGCCTTAGACTAGGGAATGGGAGAATTCCCACTTACATTGGCAGGCCAGCCAGACCATGAGCAGGGTGGGAACAAGCTTCCCGAAAAGCCGGCTCGGGCTATCGGACCAGTCCGATTATTAAGTGTGTTGGGCTTTAGCTCAGATCGATTATTAAACTAGCGTTCACAGTGCAAGAGCGTATCCCACCAAACTGACCAAATGAATCGAATGTACCTTTAAACCAATCCTAAAGCTAAAAACCTAAAACAGGAAACCATCTCTTACTTTTTTTCGTTTCTTGAGTCTTCCACTCGTTCTTTCTGTTCTCATATTCATTTATATGGGTGATCACAAGCCCAATAAGAGCCTTTCACGTGCCCATAAGAAAGTATTTAATTTACAACAGTAGAACAATTATTGATTTGAAACCCAATAGAAGCCTTTTATAATCCCACAATAAAGTATCTAGGGTAAATTACGCTCATTTCCCCAGTACTTAGGTCTAATTACACACACCTCCCCTTGTGGTATGAAAATTACACTAAACTCCAATCAACTAATGGTGTTAATATTAGATAATGAATGGACTCATTTAACGTTAATCTTTCCATATAGAATGAGACACTTTATTTCACCGAACTCCTACAACAGTCTCCTCATCTTTCTAGTGGGCAACAAGATCTCTGTTACTAACGTTGTCAAATCGAAAACTGTAACTCTACCATGAGAGAGCTCCTCCAACATCCCCCAAATCTCCGTCTCTCCTGATGGCAACTTTCACAATATACAAAAACAATAGATGTTACAGTTGCTCCATCATGGCTGAATAAGAAGATATTGGAAGAGCTCCCGACCTTGAAAGAGTAGTGCTATGAGATTAGAAATTACACGAAATCACGAAGAAGAAGAAGAAGAAGAAGAAGAAGAAGAAGAAGAAGAAGAAGGGGTAAAGTTGGAACTTTACTACCACTTAGGGGTAGTTTGGTCATTTAGGTTAATATGGCCAAGTGATGTCAACAATTAACGTTGCTGAAACGGACATGAGTTGAATGTAATCTAATTCATTATTTAAGGGAGTTTCATGTAATTTCTAAACTACAAGGGGAGATACGTGTAATTAGACCTAAATAAAAGAAAGGTGAGTGTAATTTTCCCAAGTATTCTATAATCATTTTGGTATTAACATGTTTATAATCCATTTATCATTAGGTTGATCATTAGTCCATTTATCATTAGGTTGATTATGGAAGCTTAAATAACTAAACAAGCCGATCACAATGCAAGATATTACGTGGCAGAAAATTGATTAGACTCAACTGAAACCGATCAGGAATTCAGGATAGACGGATTGACACCCCTGGCTTTATCTCACCGTCTCTCTATCCCTGTAGATCTAGATCTATTGCTCTCATGTTAGATCTCGATAGTTCAATATTTTTTCTCTGGTTTTGACTTTGTTACTCTGTATCAACGGTTGTGGGTTCTGGAATATTCAAAACCTGGATAAGATTATTGCTGTAGAATATTTATTAGTATAAATTATTGTCTGGGAATTACACTGCTAATTGATGGACTGCTTTGCTAATCAGTGAACAAGGGGCAGATGGAATGAGAGTTTTGCTAAACGGGCAGATGGAAGGAGTATTTCCGTGTTTTATTAAGTAATTACACATTTATTGTATTTTTTTTTTTTTTTTTTATTTTGACTTGGGTTGGTAGGTTTGATTACGTCAACTCGCCAGGTTTTTCAAAAGCGTATTGGATATGAATAGAAAAACCTGGCTTTGTTTAAAAAAATGGACTGCGTGCTGATATGTTTACCTTAAAATACTTAGAATCGCGAGTGTTTGGATTTATCTCAATCAAATTGACATGACACTTTTTTTTTTTTTTTCTAGAAGCCAAATTTGCATTGAAATGAAAAATAAAAAAAAAAGATTACAAAAAACCCTCATTAGAGTGCACACCCACCTTTCACATTGCCATCAAGAGGGCCACCCTTGAGAGACTACAAGAGTAAAATATTCAAAACGATACCTAGGCCTGTGGGATGGTCTCTCTAGCCACTACATCAGGACTCACATTCCAAAATTCGGATTTCTTTCCTTAGCTGCTTTTTTAACTAAGATGGCAGTCACTGTGTTGATTTCTCTACAGTAATAAGAGAATCTAATATTATACTGAGATAATTAACTATATAAAGTCTTCCAATTCTGCATCTTATACCATGGGATTTTCCCAGTCCTCAAACCAGAAGTCACGGACAGAGAGTCTGATTCCACCCATATCTTTGTGTAGCCTAATTTCAAGGCTTCTTGAATACCATGAATAGCTGCCTTCAACTCAGTTACATAATTTGTAGATACACCAAGTTGATCAGAATAAGCCATTATAATCCTCCCATACTCATCCCTTACGACCCCATCAGCTCCAAGTATACTTGGATTTCCCAGGTTACATCTATCATAATTTATTTTACATGACACCTAATCATTGCATGTGATTAGCATTTCTACGCCACCTTCGGGTGGTGGTGGGTAAAAAAAATAAAATAAAAGCATCACTATGCCACCTTCGGGTAGTGGTGGATGCATGCCATCTGTACAAAACAGATCCGATGATCATAAAACCCATGATGCAGAATAAGGCAGAGAGAGATTGTTATATGGGATTAGACTTGTCTTCTTAAACCCTTGGACTGCCCGACGATTGGAGCTGTGAAGAAAACCCTCACTGATTAAGGAAGTATCTGAAGTAGCAGCGGCTGATTCTTCTTTACCCCACCGGTAATGACACTGGAGTCCAACAAAAAAAAGAACGATGTTGTTGGTACTCAATAGATCTCAGATCATAACAGAAATCTTAGATAAAACTATCCCACCTTCTCTATCTTGTGAATGAACAAAAATCTTAATAGAAAAATCGCATGGATTAAGTAATGAATCTTCTTTGTTCGACATACCACAATCTGATTTTGTCTTCCTTATATAATGATGAACATCCGTGAAGCTCTTCCAAACTTGTAATCAAGTTAGGAAGCAAAGCTGGAAGTTTGTAATTTTTTTTATCCCTCTTAAACAAATTGCAGAGCTGGATGATGAAGACATCTGTCCAGATTTGGATTTGTTACATTGTATTAATACATATGACCAGATTTCTAGTTATTGTTGTGTTCAAAGATGTTAGAGTGGAAGAGTATGAGTTGCAAAAGGCCAATTGCAGTAAGACAGTAATGAACTTATTATGGTAAAATTGTATGTCGAGGTTTACAGAGACTTGCTTTTATACCTGATAGTACTCCAAAAACAAAGTAAACTTTAATGAATGTTTTATCTAAAACTAATTTAAAATCGGCAAACACCAATGGCCTTTTTTTGGGAATAATTGAATTTTTTTTTGCTTTTTTGCCAAACGTCATTTTATATATATATATATATATATATATATAATATATATATATATATGTCAAATTCATATATATATATATATATATATATAGTGTGTGTGTGAAACCGATTCAAATGCCAAACTGATTTTCATTGGCTTGTACAATGACTTATCTATTACTCTAAAATAAATGGGGTGTTTAGGGGAAATAGGTTAGCACAATTGTTTAAGTGTGTGTGAAACCGATTCAAATGCCAACTGATTTTCATTGGCTTGTACAATGCCTCATCTATTACTCTCCTATATATATATATATATATATATATATATATATATATATATATATATATATGATTCAAATGCCAACTGATTTTCATTGGCTTGTTCAATGCCTCATCTATTACTCTAGTGTGTGTGTATATATATATATATATATATATATGTGTGTGTGTGTGTGTGTGTGTGTGTATATATATATATGTGTGTGTGTGTGTGTGTGAAACCGATTCAAATGCCAACTGATTTTAATTGGCCTGTACAATGCCTTATCTATTACTCTAAAATAAATGGGCTGTTTAGGGGAAACAGGTTAGCACATTTGTTTAAGTGTGTGTGAAACCTATTCAAATGCCAACTGATTTTCATTGGCTTGTAGAATGCCTCATCTATTACTCTGGTAAAATAAATGGGCTGTTTAGGGAAACAGGTTAGCCCATTTGTTTAATTGCACTCGGTACATGCAACAATGTATCAAATAAAGAAAAGGAAAAATTTCACACACTTCTCCTAAACTTTGCCATAAAGGCAACCAAACCCCATTGTCGATGTTAATGACAATCGCTCCCCACACTATTAAGCTAATTAATAGAAAATATAAAATGACATTTTTACCCTCATATTATTAACTCCACCATCGTCATTTTTTGTTGATGTCGAAAGACGCCTATCTCTTCTAGAATAACATCGAAAGCCTGGGGTCTTCGATGTTAGATGAGGTCTATGGTGGAAGGTGACAAACCTGAGGGTCAGGGACCTATTGAGGGGTTCACTTGTAGAAATAATTTAAAGGTCTGGGAGACTGGGACCGTGTATTCTGCTTCTACCTTGCTCAGTATATGAGAGTTGGAGGCCAAGGGACCATACCATGTAGAAACATTTACCTCGAGACTTATAATAATGAATTGCATTCCATTTCATTGTATGATTCATGCATGTGATACTTGATTTCTCACTGAGCTGGGATAGGAGCTCACCCTCGTATCGATACTTTTTTGCATATTCTGATGCAGATCTTTGTGGCGGATTATATGGAGTCACCGCTGGCGAGCGACATAGCTTAGGCTGAGGACTTCAATGAAGAGCACAACAAGGGTTGCACTTGCAAAGATTGCATCAATCTACATGTGACGCAGCCCTTTCCATACTCTTTTTTCCTCTCCCTTTTGATCCTTTTGTTGATAGATGATGAGATCTATCAAAACACTGATTATAGATTTACTCTTTCACCTTGGATATTTGTATATGAGATGGTGTGTTTTATTTTTGTGGAAACAATGACATGTAATTCATAACTAACTTTATTATGCTATGATATCACTTTAGCCAGCATCTGTCATTTACTAGTGTTTCCACTATTATTACTCTGTTTTCTCTTCATTGTTATAGATATTGTTTGTGTAGACTGTATGTTTTTTATGGTAGATCATTGTGGTTGTCGATTGTTAAATGTATTCCGGTTGTCTTGTAGATCGACCCGGATATCATGTCTGATTCTCGAAATGGACTGTGATAATGGCAATTGATGGGGTCAGTTGATGTGTTCCTGCTTTCCCATAGAGGGTTTGCATTTTGCTTCTTGATTACTAAGGATAGAGATCGAGTATTAGAAACCAACATGTATTTTGTTGGGGGCACCAATATTTATTGAGCAATGGGATCGAAATATGGACACTGGTTTTCTCAGTCTTAAGAACATTCCTTTATAGATCTCTTTGCTTAGGCTCCCTCTCCACCTTTGGGGGGTGGAGTCTCTCAGTGCCATCTGTTCAATCTTAGGGAACCCTCTATATGCTAATCAGATGACAAACTCAGAAGACAAGGAAGGTCTTTGCCAGATGCTGTGTGGAGATTGACAATGCCGAGAAAATGAAGGATGCTATTTGGATACAGGATGATCAAGGGAATGACTTCCTTCAAGGGGTGAAATACGAATGGAAGCCTCCTCATTGTTTGTTCTGCAAAGTCTTTGGTCATGATGGAGTAACATGCTCAATGAACCCTGTTGTGAAGGAATTGTACAACTAGCAAAAGGATGAAGGCCAAAACTCGGGGGTGGGGGATGTTGAGGAGAGAACTTTGAAAAAGGAAGGGGCTGATATGGGGGAAGCATTAAATCCCAAAAGAATGGACAATCAGAGAGCTACTCAAATCAGGGAAAATCACCTTACTCGGGTGAGGAAGACGATGGGTTTGGATAAAACCCAACCTGGAAAAAATTACAGGGATATTGTTCATTCGGGTATGGTTTCTTCCAAACCCAATCCACCTCCCGATGCTTCTTGCGACCTTGTCTTGGATTTGAAAATCCTACGAGCCCTGTGAGTTCCTAGGTGGCCAGCCAATTGTAGCAGGCTCAACTCGACTTCCAAGCTGGCCCTCTGTTGGTTCAAAATAGCTTTAAAGCTTTGGGTAGAGAGCAGGTAGGTCCGGTCAATGGGGATCCGTGGGATGATAGCCTTATCCAGTTTCACATCTGCCCTCAAGCTTAAGAGAGAACTCCAGAAAAGGAAGGGGCTGATATGGGGGAAGCATTAAATCCCAAAGGAATGGACAACCGGAGAACTACTCAAATCAGGGAAAATCACCCTACTCACGTGAGGAAGACGATGGGTTTCGATAAAACCCAACCTAGAAAAAATTACAGGGATATTGTTCATTTGGGTAGGGTTTCTACCAAACTCAGCCCACCTCCCGATGCTTCTTGAGACCTTGTTACTGTGCTCGGATTTGAAAATCCTGCGAGCCCTGTGAGTTCCTAGGTGGTCAGCCAAATGCAGCAGGCTCAACCCGACTTCCAAACTGGCCCTCTGCCACTACAATAATTCTTATTTTTAGCTACGGGTTTTAGCTACGGTATTATATTAGCCGTAGCCTAAAATAATTTTTAGCTATCAATAATTGTCGACCGTAGCTAATAATATATTATTACCTACAAAATTATTATTTCTGTAGCTATAAATATTATTACCCACTGCACTGTTATTTTCGTAACTATAAATATATTATTACCCACCGCATTGTTATTTTTGTAGCTATAAATATATTATTACCCACGGCACTGTTATTCCCGTAGCTGTAAATATTATTACCCACCCCATTGTTATTTCCGTAGCCATAAATATATTATTACCCACCACATTGTTATTCCCGTAGCTATAAATATATTATTACCCATCGCATTGTTATTCCCGTAGCTATAAATATATTACTACCCGCAATAATGCACCCCATTGCCAAGGTCTCATTCTCAAACTAGGATCTTTTGTAGTCTAAGGCACTGAAAGTGCATTGGGATGCGTGATGATGCACTTTGAGCAACCAAGATATCTTTACTGTCAATTAGCAATCACTATACATGAGGATATTTTTGCCCTCTCTCCCTTTGCAATCCCGATGAATTATTCGTAGCGTTTATTGCACATGGCCTGAGGCTAGCTAATTGGTCGACATCGTGTGGTTGTGATTCTTGATTAGAAATTGGAACCACTCAAATCCACTCTGCGATTTAAAAAACTGATTTTGACATACTTCGTTGTTTGGATGCTAAGAATTGAAAAAAAAAATTTAAAATAAAGACACATTCATTGTTTTATATATATATATATATATATATATATATATATTTGACGTCCAAACATTATCGATTTAGTTTTAATGGTCATTAATCTGTTGGTGGTCTTGGTTTTTTAATTAGTCCATAACCAGTTAGCATTCTTCCGACCGATGACTCTCCCCCTTAAAATGCAAACGACTGATGTCCAACATAAGGGTTGAATCTGGCAAAAATGTTTGTAGCACAATGTTCCCATATGTGCAATTAACCAATTAACCCAAGGAAAAAAAGATTGTGAGGGGAGAGTGTTTGTATGTCGATGATAAATTTATAGCTACAGGAATTATAATATTGTGGGTAATAATATATTTATAGTTACTAGAGTTATTCTTCCTTAAAAGCATTTATACCCACTGCAAACAAGGTAGGGTAGCTAAAAATGGGAATGGGTCACGGTATTCTAGTACTCCTGTGGCGGAAAGGATTCATTAGCGGTGAAATTTTCTTTTCACTCTTCGCGGGCTTTGTTCCTTATTGGCGGGATTGTATCAGTCTTTTCCTCTTCCTTCTGCATAACCTCATATCTCTTCATCTTTGATTCTTTCCATGAGAAGAAAGTCTGACGCAACTCCACCGATTGTTAGATCGCTCTGATTCCCACCATTACAAGAAGCTCCGACGAACTCCAACGCAAGTGTTGTTCCTCTCTGATTCCCACCAATAGAAGAAGCTCCGACGAACTCCACCGCAGGTGTTTTCGTCTCTGATTCCCACCAGGTACGATTCCTTTTCTCTCTGATTCTCGTTATTTTTTGATGAACTTCATCGAATGCCAACAAGATGGTTTCTGTTTTTCTAAATATCAGACCCTTTCTGAACCCAATGCTGGCTTTGCATGCATTTCATCTTGGGTAACAGCCATCGCCATTAACGCTTTTTTTCCTAACGTCCTCTGCTTCAGATCCATCTTGGATAACCAGATCCTGTTAGTCCTTCTCCAAGATGCCGGTGACATTAGCAATAGGGATTAGGGATTTAGAGATGTAAATAGGGATTAGATGTGGCTAGATAATTTGGGGCTAGATAGTTTGAATACAGTGATTTTGTAGGTAGAAAGTTGTTGGATCTTTATGGGTCCTCCCACATTGGCCATGGACGCAAGACACTCTGTTCCAATCTCATCAGGAATTAAACCCCAATTTCCAGTGACTAATCAAAACTTTGCCCAAGTGTTTTGGATTCTCCAGACTGTTTGCACTGAAGAATGGAACTATTACTTTCTGACTTTCTGTTATTCTTGTAAGAAATTAGGTTAAGTGGCAACGTTGATGGTACCCCCCTTCAAAATCAAACAATCAACTCCAAACTTCCAAGTGTAATTTTGTACCTTCTTATTATTTTCATTTTAAAGAAGATACTACTCTATTGTGTTTGTATCCTTCTTGGAAATCTATTTCCCTTTCTCTCCCCCTTATTTCTCCCTCATTGTGAGCACTTTTTATTTATTTATTTATTTTTTTATCTTAAGTACTAAATCCAGAAGGTTTCTCTAGGGCCCAAGCATGACCTTTGAATTTTTATTGATAAAGTGGAAACTTATCAATTAGAAAAATGAGAAAACTTCATACTTCTATTATTTCAGTAATTTTTCGTGCTATTACTGGAAGTCAATTTCATATTGGTTGTGCTTGTTGGTCACTTCCCAATCCCAGGGGAAAATATAGTTCATTCTGGAACTGAAAAAACAGATGTGTCATGTAAGAAGTTTCACATGGCTGCACTGGAAAAAAAATCAAAAGATAATAGCAGATCAATTAATCAACTGACTGGCACATTCCAATGTCATAAGTTGCTGCTTTTTGAAAATTTCCTACAACGAAATATAGAATGACAAAATATTTACAACTCTTAGATCGGATCAATTCAGGCTAGGACACCTTTAGGTGGCCTTCTGAACTGGCAGATTCTTGTTTGCCATTTGTGTCTATGGGACAGATAGGTCAATAGAGGGAGTAGACATGTCAATGCCCTGAATTATACTTAAGCATAACATTAGTAAATCCACTTACTGCCACACCCCAATTCTGAACCAACCAGAATGGTGTGAGTGAACCGTCATTGAACCAACGGTTCACACCAGGATCTCGAATAGACCGTGTCCACTCATACAAATCATTGCACATAACCACAATCAGAATATAAATAATACAGCGGAAGTCTTTAAATAGAATGAACTGAGTATCTATTGATAAATTAAATAAAATATTCCTTTATTCAAATCCAATCATAAAATATAATATCATTACATCTCTTTAAAAGTCAACCGAAAATAACTGAAACAAATAAATAAAATCAATCACAGGTACACGTAGAAAGGGCACTCGCATGAAGTGTCATGCTCGTCCTCTCCTGCCTGTACACCCAGAGCAGCAACATCACCATACGTCGGAGCGTTCATATAGTCATCCACCGTGTATCCTGCATCAACATCTAAAAACAATGTGTACACAAAGGGCGAGCTCACAACTTAGCTCAGTAAGACAATCATACAGTTTCACAATATTATGCATGAGTAACAAACATTTTATACTATGGTCGGATTTAAGTTTGCAATATGCTATAGAAAGGTTTGGTGGCCCTCGCACCTCTATACACGAGTGTGTGGCACCTCATGGATCACACCACCATTGGCCCACATGCACCCATCATGGAATAGAGATAGAGCTAAGATATCCCCGTACCTCTCCTGATGCTCTACCCATGCCAGTACCTAAGCCCCTACTGGCCAGGGCTTGCAAACTGGGCTCGCAACTAACCAATCCTACATGTCATCAATGTAGGCTCTATCCCAGCACAGCCGTCTACGGCATAGAGATAGAGCTAAGACATCCCCGTACCTCCCCTGATACCCTATCTGTAACTAACCCACTAGGATAGAGCAATACGCAGGTAGACCCTATCCCAACATAACTCCCTACGGCATAGAGATAGAGCTAAAGCATCGTGGACAAGCCAGCGTCGACCTCGGAGACCACAGTGCCACATAACCATGGCCAGGCCAACATCAACATCGGAGACTACCGTACCACGACCTTCCCCTGATGCCCCATCCGTACCAAGCATGTTAAGATAGAATACTACAAAAAGTGTCAGTGTGAGGAATGATCCCAGGCTCCATGCCCCACTCCACACACCAACGAAAATAATCACATGCCTAACAATCACATCCTATCATGCATGAACAATAATAATAACTGAAAGTAAAGGATGGCATGTAAATATGCACAAACATCACATCATATATATTCAATGTCATTAATAACGATTTACTGTCCATTAATTATTAGGTTTAGGTCAGATTCCCTTATCTGACGCTCGTTTGATAGCTTGCTCCACGTCGCAAGATCCAAACGTGCTATCACAAAGTCCTACATAATATTAGGGTTCAATTAGAATAGTTTCTTAGGGTTTACGTTGGTCGAAAAATCAACGAGGTTACAAAAATACACTCACAGAGCTGACCGGTGGCATGTACCGATCGCAGCTCTGTGGGAAAAACTGGCGACCGGTATAGTCAGCCGGTCCCCATAGACCAGCCCCCCGGAAGGTACCGGTGGCAACATACCGGTCACACAGGGTGCAACCGGTATAGTCGACCGGTATGTCTCCAGAAGACCATACTTTGGGTTTTTCAACTGCCGTCGATCATTCTCCATGGATTTCCAGGATTTCTCCTATCCATTCTAAATCTGAGCTTTGAGTTAGAGTTATCTCCAACTCATTCTAGTCTAGTTTCGATGTTTTTTTTCTTAGAACTCGAATCTAGGGTTTGACAGCAACTTAGGGTTTAATGTCCAATTAGGGTTTTAGATCAATACTTACTTTACATGGTATTGATCCACCCATACAACTATCTTAGAGTCATAGAGTAAGAAGAATGATTAAAACACTTACCGTTGACTGGCGTAAAGTGAGCGTCGTCGAACGGCAATGGCAGCACTTCCTTCTTCTTCCTAGCTTCTTCTCCTTTCCAACCTCCTTCTCTTCTCTAGGGTTTGTGAGAGATAATGGAAAGGATTTGAGGAGGTTTAAGAGTGTTTATATAGGCTAGGATTAGGGTTTAGTAACCCTATTAGGATTAGGAAGGTCCAAGTATTAGGGTTTAGGAAAGTGGGACCCGCAGAGATCAATTTCTGGATCTCCGTAGTAAGCTGCGCAGAGCTGACCGATCGATCGGTACCAAGACTGGAATCATCGACCGGTCAACATAAAATAATGATTATTTGACCGTCTTTGATCCGATTTCGTACCTGTTTGTCATCCGCTCGTCCCGTCTGACTCGGTGATGATCGAAAGACTTGTTACGATATGAAATCAAGGTTTAGACCGGATTCACGGAGTGCGGGTCTTACACTTACCCCGATAGAACTAGTAAATATCAATGTCACTCATTACCATATAGAGAAATACTATAGATGTTATCATTCAAGAAAACATCCTAAGATATAGTTATAATGTATCAGATTTGAAGATAATCAGTGCATTTATAACATCATCGATCTACGAGTCATTTATCTGCATCATCTGTATGGTTTGGTGTAATATATGGTTGAAATTCTTGTAGGTTTTTACATTGTAGTGTTTTAGAAATCTGTTCTCTTGGCTTACAATGGAAAATAACAATTGAAGTTGCTCTGTTATGCTTAAAAACCTGTATGGTGTTTTATTTGTAGCAGATACGTGTGAAAGCTATGTTTATGAATTGGATTATATTTTCAATGGATCTATTATTTAGGGTGTCTTCACAATACAAACTAGAGGTCAACAAATTCATTGAATATGCATTTTCTAGTTCATCATGTAGAGGGGATCGGATCCTATGCCCATGTATAAAATGCATAAATCAACTATGGAGGACTGCAGATGAAGTCTTAGAACATCTGATATGTGATGGTTTTCAATGGAATTATACAAAATGAACTTTCCATGGAGAAGGCTCATCTTCATGTACACTTCCTCGGGATGACATCGTGAAGAGAACTGAAGGTGAAACATATGATGTTACACGTATCATGTTAAATGAGATGTGAGAAAGTTATATAAATGAAGAAGTTGAAGATGGTATCACAAATGACCATATAGGAGGAGTGAATATAGAGGCAGATAAATTTGATCGACTGTTAGAAGACTCAAATAAGGAGTTGTATCCAGGAAGTGTGAAGTTTACTAAGATGTCTTTAATTCTTCGACTTTATCATATAAAGTCCCTCTGCAATTGGACCGATAAATCGTTCTCAATGTTGTTAGAGGTATTGCGAGAGGCCTTTCCCGAGTCGAATACGGTGCCAAAAAGTTTATACGAAACAAAGAAGATTATCAAGGACTTGGGGCTAAACTACAACAAGATTGATGCATGCCCAAATGATTGTATGTTGTATTGGAATGAAGAAGAAAATGCAACGGCTTGTAAAGAATGTGGCGAATGTAGATATACACTAGGAGACAAGAAAATCCCTGCCAAAACATTGCGTCATTTCCCTTTGATCCCAAGGTTGCAAAGGTTATACATGTCGTCAAAAACCTCATTAACCATGACATGGCACCATGAGAACCATACAGAAGACCAAAGGTTACAACACCCAGCTGACAAAAAAGCTTGGAAGGAGTTTGACAAGCTTTATCGGTCTTTTGGTAATGAACCTCGTAATATCAGACTTGGGTTAGCATCTGACGGATTCAACCCGTTCAAGTCAAAGAGCAGTAAATATAGCACATGGCCAGTTGTGGTAATGCCTTAAAATTTACCGCCATGGATGTGCATGAAGCCGGAATTCATCATCCTTACTTTGCTTATTCCTGAACCACGACAGCCTGGGAATGATATAGATATATATTTGCAACCATTGATAGAAGAGTTGAAAGAATTATGGTACACTGGCATTATGACCTACGATGGTTACAAGAAGGAGAAATTTAAGCTACATACATGTCTATTGTGGACTATTAATGACTTTCCAGCATACGCAGCTCTCTCTGGGTGGAGTACCAAAGGTGCTTTAGCTTGTCCATGTTGCACCCAAGATACTAATTCTCGCCGGCTGAAATATGGAAGGAAGAGCGTTTATTTGGGCCATCGTCGGTTCCTTCCACAAGATCACATATTTCGACAAGATAAAAGAAATTTTGATGGCCATGAGGAACATAGACCTCAGCCTAAGCCATTATCAAGTTTTGACATATTGGAACAGCTGCAAGGTGTTAAATTTCCTTCATTTGGGAAAGGTAAAGTTGACAACAGTGGGAAAAAGAGGCCCCCAAGGCGGTTAAAAGATACACAACTCCCATTTAACTGGAAGAAGAAGAGCATATTCTTTGATTTGCCATATTGGAGATCTAATTTAATCCGTCACAACTTAGATGTAATGCACATTGAGAAAAACGTATGTGATAGTATCATTGGAACATTGTTGGGTATAAAAGACAAGACAAAAGATAATGTGAACTCATGTTTAGATATGAGAGAAATGGATATTCAATTTGATCTTCATCCAAAGTTCATTGACTGGAAAAAGAAATTGTTCATACCTCCAGCATGTTACACAATGTCTAACGCTAACAAAGAATTGTTTTGCATAATTTTACGGGGGGTGAAGGTGTCGGATGGGCTCAGCAATAATATATCAACGTATGTCCATCAACGAGAAATATCAGGAATGAAGAGTCATGACTGCCATATTTTGATGCAACAACTTCTTTCAGTTGCAATGCGTAGTATTTTGCCTAAAAATGTTATCATTGTGTTGACAAAATTTTGTTCATTTTATCGGGACTTATGTAGCAAAGTTGGTAAGGCAGAGGACTACAAAAGGCTTGGTGAAACTGTTGCCTTAACACTTTGCAAGTTGGAAAGGCTTTTTCCACCTCCATTCTTTGATGTTATGGTGCACTTGAATATTCATCTAGCTCACGAAGCTAGCTTGGCTGGTCCAGTACAATACCGATGGATGTACCCAATCGAAAGGTTAGTGTGAAAATTTTGCTTTTATTAAATAATATAGTTATGCTACTAATATGTTGAATAAAGATTAATCATATAATTGGTTTAGGTTCCTTAAACGACTTAAGGACTATATGCACAACCTTAGTCGCCCAGAGGGATCAATCGCAGAAGGATACATTGTGGATGAGTGTTTGAGCTTCTGCTCCAGATACTTTGAAGGTGTAGAAACGAGGTCAAATAGACCGATTAGAAATGCTGGGTCAATGGAGAAGGAAGATTCATTATTTATATTATCAACAGTGGGTAGACCAGTAGGGAAGTACGAAATGATACGACTAGGCTTTGATGAAAGGGAGCAGGCACATCGATACATCTTGAACAACTATGATGGAGTAAACGAATATCGAGAGTAAGTATTGCTTATAAATGATGGTATCACAAAATATTTTCATTTGATCAAATTTTACAAGTTATATGTTTGTCAAAAGTATTAGTACTGAACATTCACATACTTTACAGGGTACACAAAAAACAAATCAGTAAGAAGTTGGGTAGTAAATCTCGCCCACATTTAGTTTTAGAAAAGCATGTTAAGGACTTTCCGACATGGTTTAATGAGCATGTAAGTGTAACACTTACAATCACAGTGAGTTTTGTTCTTAAAGATTTTATCTAATTGGAATCATGTAAATTTTGTACCATCAGATTTTGAATCTACGCATGAAAAATGTCGAGGTGCCTCATCATATCAGATGGCTTGCTCGTGGACCTAACGTCGATGCGAGAAGTTATAATGAATACATCATTAATGGTATAAAGTTTCATACCAAGGCACATGAGAATAATAGAAAAACACAGAATTGTGGAGTCCTGATATCGGCATTGACAGAAAGCTATGCTAGTCGAAAAGACAAAAATCCTGTCAGGGGGAATGTTTCATATTATGGTGTTCTGAAAAAAAATCATTGAATTGGAATACTCAGAGGATATCAAGGTAATGTTATTTCAATGTGATTGGGCTGACACCACGAAAGGAGTAGATCCAGATGATCTCGGATTCGCCATTTGTATTACCGTCACAAGTAGAGCAAGTGTTTTATATTGCAGATCCCTATAAGCCTAATTAGCAAGTTGCCTTAAGGACAAGGAGTAGGGATATTTTTGACATGGGAGGAGAGGATCATGGTGATTCAAGCGAAGCATATACACAGGATACATTACAATATTATAGGCAGAATATAGAATGTAGAGAGGGAGATAGTGATGCTAATCTCAATTGGGGAAGAACTGATGTGGAAGGTATTATAATTAACACCCCCATTGAATTGAACAATCCATTGGACAATTTAAATGACAATATATCGGATTGATTGATCATTAAAATCAAGTAAGTCCCTTTTTCTTTTATATTTGCCTAAAAAATTACTGACTTACATACAATGTACTTTTTTTATTTCAGTCATTATGGATTAATTGTGGTTGTTTAGATTATGTGCCTTGAGTAGTAAAATTAATATTATTTAATATATGGTTTAATTTTATTGAAAACAGGACTGAGTACAATGAGTACTAGTGGGGAAGTGAAGATATGAGCACAGGTACCTCTTTGGGTGAGTTAATTAGAGTTCTACTCTTTAAAGATGTCAAAAAATGATTGTTTTATGCAATATATTATTTATCTTATGTTTGATTTTTTATAGCATGTAGAGGTAGGGGGAAAAGGGGACCAACAATGGCCCATAACATTTCAAGGATGTCAGAAGGAAATAAAATTCTCATCATGTTAAATGAGCTCGGCCAACCATGTAATGGTACAAATACTTCGAAATTAGTTACATGGATCGGGACACTTGCAAGAAAAAACCATAATTTACCAGTAACTATTCAAAGTTGGCGCGATGTATCTCAACCAATGAAGGAAGATAGTTGGAAAGAAATAAAGGTATTGTATTTATTTCGCTATAATTAATTGGGATGTTAAACTAAAATGTTTAGTTATTTTGTGACTAAAAACACCTATTATTTCATTGTAGGCGAAATTTGACATAGCAGAATCTGGCAAGGATTGGGCCTTGGATAAACTGAAAGACAGATGGAAGGGTTATAAACACGATTTAAAGATTGAATTTTATGAGAAGTATGATTCAGATGCAGAACGGAGGGCAAACATTGATCTCCAACGTATGTCGAAAGAACAATGGGATGAAATGTTTAAGTTTTGGGGTAAAGAAGAAATTCAGGCAAGTGTAACTAAATCCATACCATGTTTTCTGAATTCAGAAATCTAGGTGTTGATTTAACTGAATCTTTTTAGGCCATTGCGGAAAGGAACAGAAATAATAAGGAGAAACAAAAAATGCGCCATACGACTGGAACTACTTCCTTTCCAGTCATACGCGAGGATATGGTAAAGCCATTGGTTGATAATTCTACTTTTTACGTTAAGCATAAGTTTTTATTGCTCCCATTAGAGTTTTGATGCAATTGTTATTGTTTTATTTTCAAGCATATTGCTGATCCAAATCAATTGCCCCCTTCTCGTATTAGTTGTTCGAAAGAACTCATAAATCAAAGAAAACTGGAGCTCCCATAGACCCTATCTCAGCTAAGAAATTGGTTAGTTCCATAACCATTTTTCATTAGTTTATTTATGTATTCCTTCCCTTTGTTGGCTATTTTAATATAAAATCACATAATATTATTGTTGTGATTTACTTGTAGGATGCATTTAAAGATCGTCTTGACAAGGAAAGTGAAGAAAGCCGATTAGATAAAGTTGTTCATGAATCAATCTTCGTAGATGTAATGAAAAGGATTGTCATGGACAGGTGCGTCTTATGGGGCTTGTAATCACCCCAACAGAAATGTATGGCAGACAGGCAATGCGCCAACAGAAGCAAGCCCAAGAGTTGAGGGAATTGATGGAAGAGAATAAGATGTGGAAAGAGAAGGTGGGTTCAATGGAGGAGAAAATGGGTGAAATGCAGTCCCAGATGCTTGCCTTCACCCAATTCATGCAGTCGCAGTCGCACTCACACTCTTCCCAACGATAGGTATAAGCTAACTAAACTCAACTTTAGATGCCTGTAACATCTTTGCATTTTTCTATGGTATTTTATTCTGTTTCTTTTCTTTATTGATGTGGTTTTTATCTAATTCATTCCTTAATTTATTGTTTCATTAGGAGAAGAAGCCAGACTTGGATCAAAGTAATGAGGAAGAAGAATATATTGCGGATACAGGATCAGGGTTTATAGAAAGTTTTTGGAATGTTATTTGGAACAAACTTTATGCATTATATGTAAATGGGTTTTGATTGGATGGGTTTTGTGAATAGTTCAACTTGGATATTGGTTTATTACAAGTATTTTTTTTAAGTATCTTTTCTTTATGCTTCCTGTGAACCTTGATATTATTGTTATGCTATGTTTTACATGGTGGTGACAAGTTCTTGATATTATTGTTATGCTATTGTTATGTGGGGTTTTCAGTTTCAGTATGGAATTAAGGCATTTGGATCCATTCCTCTTGTTGGATGAGTTTGTTGGTAGGTCTTCTTTTCTACTTTGGTTCAGTTATTATTTTATTTATTTCTTTTTGGAATATACAAAATTTCATAAAGTTATTCCACTGGTTGGTTCTGCAGTTACTGTTTCTGTTGGATTCCTTGAGCATCCTCATAGAGGTTTAAGAATCTCCTTAATTATTGTTCATATACCTTTTATTTTGATACCTGGATACATATGTTCTCTATTCTTCACTTCAGTTGTTAATTTAGTTCTTGTTTTATCACGTTTTGAAGGTATGATTTCTAAGTTCCCAATTCATTTGTGAAAATGTGTTTATGTGGAGTTTGGATTATTAATGACTGAAGTGGTGGTTTTTTTGGATTGCATGGAGCTTTGACTCATCAAGATTTTGCAAGAAACAAGGGCACAATCAGTACTCGTGATGTACAGGTCCTGATTCTGGTTAATTACTTATAAGAACTCTCCTTAAACTAAAATTTTAATGTATGAGTTTCAATCTTTGATGTTGTCATGTTCTGTTCTTCAGTGGATGACATAAGTAACAATGAACAATACAGTCCTAATTGAATCCGATCAACTTACAAAGACGTCAATTGGGAACATAGGCAGCATGATATCAGATTGTTGCATGAACCTTCACTATTACGAAAATGATTGGTGCCAAATCAATGACCTAATTATGCAACTAACATATGAAATCAGCAAACATTCAATATAGTGGATCTTAAGTAAGAGGAAATTAACAAAGACAGCAAGGTCTGAACATAATAGAATGCTTAACAAGGTTCAATATGAACAGTTGAAGAAAAGGAAGTTGTTCTTACCCAACAAAACATGCAACAAACGATTGACGGCAAACTTGGAAACCAATGGGTAGGGATTCCGTATATGTTAACAGTGAAGGAAAACAAAGACATAGAGGTGAGGGAGAAGAAGAAGAGAATGGAAGAGAGATAAGACAGAATCTTTAATTTTACCACATATATTTATAAGAGATAGAGAGATAAAGAAGAAAAATTGCATTAAGTGCATGCAAGATCCAAGGTCTTGGCCACTCCATAAGAAATCTCTTTGAATAGCTTCCAACAACCAACGGGAATCCAAAACAGCGAAAGGAAGTCAATTTGAAGGCTATGGAGACAGGATCTCAGTAGTTAGATCTGACCTGCAAATGAGAACAAATGGACCCAGGCTAAATTGGTACAAGAAGCCGTGGATACACTTCTTGATAATGGGATCCATGGACAACCAATGAGGGATGGTCATAATAAAGTTTACAAGTCGTTTTCGGATATAATTGAAGGCAAAGAAGGAAGATTTCGCGAGACTCTGCTTGGTAAACGGGTCGATTATTCGGGGCGCTCCGTCATTGTTGTGGGCCCTTCGTTTTCATTACATCGATGTGGATTGCCCCGCGAAATAGCAATAGAGCTTTTCCATACATTTATAATTCGTGGTCTAATCAGACAACATGTTGCTTCCAACATAGGGGTTGCTAAAAGTAAAATTCGGGTCACTTATATGTTGGAGTGGAGAAAACCAAGAGTTCTTCATTCATTAATTCATCAACCCTTACAACAAAACTGTCCTTGTCCTTTTAAAAACTGAAATACAAGAATTACTGTCCACAAAAAAAAAAATTGTCCACACTCTCGCTTGTGGTGAGTACTGAGTAGTTATAATTGTCTAACACCACACTACCTCTAAATAGAAACTGAAATACAGGAAAAACTGAAATAAAACAAACACATGCTGTACTAAAATAAATAAGCAGAAATAATAATAAGAAAAGAAGAAAACTAAAACTATGGACATCACATGTGAGGTCCACTGTGGGATTCACTAGCTGGGTCATGTTCATATGATAACCTCTGAACTCATTATCGGTCCAAAGAGATGAGATGGCGGGCTGATGTCTTCGTCTCCTCCTCTGGTAGACTCTAAGGCCATGGTCAGGTGGACTGATGTCCTCATCATGATTGCTTGCCAAAAAAAAAGAAGAAGAGAGCTGGCTTACCAATACAACCCTCAATTTTCTATCAGTTCTAGTTAATTTCTCTTGTTGGTTTTGTCCATTATTGTTCAAATATAAAGTCCATTTACCAGTAATAGTTTTTTATTTCATCTATTATCATTTATTGGTTCTAGTTTTTCTATTACATTTAGTTTTCTTATCTAAGTGTCATTAACGTTTACTTCGCTTCCATATGATGCAGAAGATTTTTCACTGGGTGGTGGATATCGTCTTCCTCCTCCGGAAATTAGGGACATCGTTGATGCACCACCTCTTCCTGCATTGTCATTTTCTCCGCAGAGGGACAAAATATTATTTCTCAAGCGTAGAGCTTTGCCTCTACTGTCAGAACTAGCAAAACCTGAGGAAAAGCTTGCTGGAATTCGCATTGATGGAAAATGCAATACTAGGAGTAGGATGTGAGTAATGAAGAAACTTTATTTTCTTAGTACGCCTACAAACACATGGATAGGTATTCTATAAGCTCATTCAAAAGTACACATGTATAGTTTGAGGAATATTATAGAGGTATCTTTCAACTTTTAGATCTGACCTTTGACTGTGCAATTTTTTTTGTAAGTGTGCCCTTTGGAAGGCTACTGCAGTGTGAACAGTTACATAGATCATCTCTCTGTTGCATTCTTTTGTTGTCTGAACAAAATGGTGCAAGTTAACCAGATTTATAATTGAAAAATTGACCAGAAACAAAGACCCTAGGTTGGATGGTTGTAGTCATCTTATCAAGTTTATATCTGTAATAGATTTATTAATTGATATCATACCCATTGAAGGATTGCTTGCATCTCTTTGCCCTTGTGCATAGAGGTATGTCAAGATAGGTCTCATATAACAAGACATAAGTGTCGTGGTATTCCTTTATTTCTGACAGGATGTCATCCTTAACTTCCTCAGGTCTTTCTACACTGGTATTGGGATCCATCAATTAAGGGATGACGGAACACTGGGGCTAGAGAAAGAGGTACATGGCTTCCCCTGGTGCTAAGATCAATTTTGTTAGCTGGTAATCTCCCAAATTTCATGTTACTCAAAATCTCCCACTAGATCTGGTACAATTCCTTAGTTATGTATTAACAACTTTCAAATTCTCAGTTATTCCATTCAAATATTTTGAATAAATTCTGCTTTGTACTTGCTCTCATTTTTTGTTTTATTCTATCCTATGTTGCTTGAGGTTAATCAGTATAAGTGGTTTTGATCTGTTAAACCAATCTTGAGATTGCCCTGGTTTATCAGTTCATCTTAAAAGAATCATCATCAGTATGTATCATTCTTTTGACAGTCAATGATAATATTTTATTGATATTGAAGTGAACATGTACAGTAGATGATGGACAGACAATATCCCGTGTAGGAGCCCCATTGAAGATGAAATTGCTATGTTATGCACAGCCTTGGTGGGTTGTGTTGAAACATTGACAACCACCACTTATCCATCCCTCTTCCCCCCCCCCAAAAAAAAAAAAAAAAAAGGGTGGGGGGGAATTGTCAACCACCCTCCTATTTCTATCCCGGGTCCACAACACATTGTTAAAGTAACATTTCCCAAAGGATGCGGTTTCTTAGTAATACAGGATGTGTATTGGCAGGAGATAGAAATCTAGGTGACACCAATCATACAGTGATAACTTTTTCCCAATTGTAATCTAGAAGCCTAAAAGACATCGATGAAGTTATGCAAGGTCACATACTCTAAAGTTTCTCTTCCAAGGTATAAGAACTGATGTAAATGTTTAATGTTTAGCAGGACATACTTCTCTACCATTACTGTTCAAATCCCCACAATTAGGAACATCTTTCCTTGTGGATGAAGTTTGTTGTGATTGAACTGATTGGAGCTTTGGTTGTCCATGTTTACTAGTCTTCATATTTGTCCACCCAAAAAAAAAATCCCTTTTCTTCAATAATTGTACTTTCCATACAGCGGGGAGGGAGCTCATTGACATGAAACGACCATGGTGAGCTGTGGCTAATAACGAACATGTGTTGATTTATGTTGTGTTCAGTTTGATGTTTATGTATGTCAAAATAAACAGAAATGTCCATACATTTTTTTTTCTGCAGCTTATTATCTGTTTACGTAATCATTCGACACACTTGGTTTGCTTTGATAGCCTTCCCTGTGCTCATTATGTCTTTTTTTTCCTGCTTTAACAAGGTCAAGTGATGGTCGGCATTTATCCTTCTGCATTCGAGTTGATGAGGTGATTGATTCATGCCCTTAAATTGGCATGAGTATATTTGCAATGGTTAAACATGTCTTTTAATAAATTTATTAATCAGCCTACTATGAAGACCATTTTTATCTATTTCTATAGCTATAAATTCTGAAAATATTTAGTTACCTTTGGTCATCAAAATATGTATCGAAATCTAATAGTCATCTTTCAACCTCACTGGCATGCAAAGAATGGCTTAACAGTCTGTGTAATAGACATTTATGGGTAGGAACCATCATTTGTTGGAAATAACAAGGAACCCATTTGAATGATTGATCCGATGTGTTGGTTGCCTTATTTTATTGTATTTCCTGATGTGTTGGTTGCCCTATTTTTTCTGTTTTGAACATAAAAAAAAACAAAAAAAAAAACAAAAAGAACATGTGATAGGTTGAATGTTTCTAAACTGGTGATCATTTGATTGAGTCTGATGTTCAAAATATCTTTTTGTATCCATATGCCACTGGTAAATTGTTATTATGATCTACATACACATGGCAGCTAACTGTGATAAGTCGTGTACTGTTTTCATATTAACTGTATGTATATGTCTGGACAATTTTTTCAGACCCAAAGAAGAGGGGGCAGTCTGATCCTTTGGTCAAACCTTGGAGTGAGAACTAGTCTTAAACCAGGTGAAATCTATGAACTGTTGGCTGGTGGTTAGCCAACTTGGTAGACCATGTTGGTGGAAATGCTAGGTGCCCTGTATATGTGTATGCACCCAGAGGTCTAAGGTAGAGATACAATATTAATGCTGTTTTTATATAATAACCGTTGGATGGCTGCCCTTCCACTTGGCGGCCATCCAACAGTCACTGCCCAACCTCCAATACATACGATTCGGACGCCCTTTTTCTACAAGTTATTCTGACAATGCTACTTTTATATCAGGATCATTTGAATTAGGTAGAAGTATGAAAATAAACCAACTCTATGCAATTGCTGTTTTCTTGATTGCTCACAATGAGAAACAATTCCAAAAAAATTTAGATGACATATATGCATATAGAGATTCAAGCAGAGGTAACAAAAGCATTAGCATTAAGCATTTAACACTACACATTTATTTCATAATTGGTCTCAGTATTCTTGCCATGGTAAGGTACACCTGTAAATATATATGAAGTTGGCAGACGATTTTGTTGTTCTCTGATTCGCACTTGTGTTGGTTTAGCGACTATATATCCACCATATTTTGCGGATTGAATTGTATTTTTTACTATTCACTTGTAGTGCCTCTTGCTTATTTAATTCAATTTTAATTTGCAGAGACCATTTAGGATACACCCAACAATGCCAAAGGATAAAAGGAGCAAATTCAGAGACTCCAATGATGAAGTGATCAACAATTAAACAATTCAGGGAGCCGGATAGACGTCAACTCAGGTTGCCATATAGACACCGGGCAACAAAGAAGAAAGATAACAAGAAACAACAATGAATTTTTGAAATGTACATTTAAATGTTTATATAATTTTGACATTGTATTATACTTTTTTAAAGTTAAATGAAAAGCAATGATTTTTTGTACATCAATATGTAATGATAATTAATTTTTCATATGAATAAATGTATTGGTGTAATTACAGGTTTAAAAATATTATTTATAAAAAAATTTAATTAAACTTTTTGCGACGTTTGTTATTTCTGTCGCTAATAACAGTTAGTACAATTTCCATTCCTTACAGATATTTTTAGTGACGGTTTTACAACGGTGGCTAATACTATTAGACGACGGCAACATTATTCCCGTCATTAAAACGATATATTAGGCTACGGTATATTTTCGTAGCTAAAGATTGACATTTGGTTACGGTAATACATAAACCGTAGCTAAAAGGTATATATTAGGCGATTGCAATCAATATACCGTTGCTAAAAATTTTCCCAGACGCCGTAAATTTGCCGTGGCTAAATGTTAGCCATGGCATTTATAACCACAGCATAGAGATGGTTATTGTTGCCGTCACTGTTTCTTTTAGCTACGGAAATACATCTTTAGCCATGGTAATATACCGTCACTAAAACTAAGAATTCTTGTAGTGTTCAGAAGAGAGCAGGTTGGTCTGGTCAATAGGGATCCCTGGGATGATAGCCTTATCCAGTCTCACATCTGCCCTCAAGCTTCGAACCCTCCACCCCAGGATCCGTCTCTGTCCCTCCCTCAACTGCCGGGCCTGGAGGTGCAGAACCAACCTTAGGTCCTAGCCAAAGGAAAGCCTATTGAGCCCTCGGCATTGTCGTGTCTCTTGCTTAACCCTTGGGAGAACTCCAACCCTACTTACAGCTGTGCTGACGCTTTGTACAGAAACCCAATCTGTAGTAAACCAGTAGCCCAATCACCTTCCGCTGACGGTCCCTCCCATTTCTCATATCTCTCTTCGCCCTTCCTTTCCTATGTCGTAATGTTTCCGAGGCAAGAAGACTATGGTCTCAAGATCTACTTTGGGTTCGCATGACATTACCTATGTGGACCAAGGTTTTAATAGTCCAACTGCAGTTTTGGTTCATAGCCAATCCCCTCCTTACACTAGCCCAGTCCCTCTTGCAACTTTGCCTCCCCCCTCTTTCTCGGTTGGCCAAGAGGGTTACCAAAGTGAAGAAGGGTGGTACGCAAGGACTAAGAACTCACCTTATTATCAATGGTCGGATGAAGACTATGAAGAATATTAGGAAAGGGCTTGGCTAGCTCAGAAAGGATCTGGTCCATAGCCTTCTTTGGTATCTCTTGTCGATTGTCAGATTGATCTGAGGGAGGGTTTTTTAGAGATTTCTTGAGGTTTTTTTTTGTGTGTCGTGGTTTTGACTGGTTGAGATTGAGGCCACCTGGTTTCAGAATGGGTCAAGCTCACCTTTCAGGTGAGGGGGTTGGCTCCTTTTTGTCCTCTTGACCTTCCTGGTTATGGTTATGGTTTGGTTGGTCTGGCGGTCCTGTGTTTTCCAGGTTTAGCTTGTTGGGTTCTCTCTCTGAGTTAATAATATGTCTTACTTACCCCCAAAAATTATGGAACTCAGAAAAGAAAGATCCGAGTTCTTTGTGGTGGGTTTTTTTGTCAAAGAGAAATTGGGAGAGAAAATGTATGAGTGTAAAAAGTCCAACCATTTACCTTTAAACTGGAGGTATTTATAGGGCTATGGAAGGTCTTGGCTATTGTAAGTATCTTTGTGTGCTAAGGTGGCATTTTTAGCTGTCCGGCTAAGTGCCTTATGATATTACACGTGGTTGGTCATGCAGGGATTATAATTCCTTTCATTACTACATGGCAATGTATGCTGAGACAAGATATTTGTAATCTAAAGCATGGTGCCTAGCTTATTGAATATACTTTCACATGGGCCTCCACGTGAATGACATGTCGAGATCTTAGTAGTGTGATTTGGCACATGGGCCACCATACGGTGACAAGATTTGGCACATGGCTCTGTCCGCTGACTGGGCACATGCGTGCATGGATGTATTAAGGTGGCTCCGTAATAAAATATCTAGGGACCTAGCTTGTGGACATGTGGGGGACTACATGCTTCATTCCTCAAGGTTAGTCTACAACTCAGTCTTCAAGTCGGTCTACAACTCATTCTCTAGGTCGGCCTAGAACTCAGTCTCAATCTCTCTCTGTGATCAGGATGGAAGTCAAACCCGGGATAGATTCCCTTATCATTTTTAAACTCATTCTCTGTCTTTTCTTTCTTTCCAACAGTTGAACAAAGGCTTTTGTCTTCTCAGATGATTCTCCCTTTTGTCCGGCGATTCTATTGTCCTTTCCGGCAGCACTCTTCCCCAAGTAGAAACAAAGGAAATAATTTTGACAGCAACTATGTTTCACTATCACCAGAGACTTTTGACCAGGAAGGAAGCCTCCCCCAATATACAATAGGGGAGTGAGCAGCACTGACTAACGGAGCTGTAAGTCTATTCTCCAAGTGTTTGCTCCTATATTCAGATTTTCACGATATCAGTTCAGTTTCGGTATTATGGTTCATATTTAACCTTTGATTAGATCAAATTGTTTAATGAGTAATTAATTGGTCTAGTAGTTCTAATATTTTTTTTGGAAATTGTGCTTGTGGGGTTGTGTTTGCAACTGATTATCTCCTTCTTTTTAAAAATAAAAAATTTGAAGGAGATCCTGGACCAAATTTTCGATATCGATCTAATTGTGAATTTCAAAAGCACAAAGGGCTGCTTGGTGAAAACTGTAAGAAATTCAGGGACAAACCTACTGAAAACTTCCTTTGCTAATGCTGAAGATGCCCAGAAAGAAAAAAAAAATTCAAATCCATGAAGAGCAGGTATTCTCCTCACTACTTTTTATCTTTTGTTATATAACAATCTCTAGCTCTTGCTTATTAGATGTTATATGATGAAGATATGATTAAAAATTTTCAGAACTCAACGTTATTTCTGGCATCCTTCTTACCCTGGGAATGGTGATTATCTCCTTCCTCTGTCTACCCTAGGGGTCCAAAACAGTGGAATATAATTGCCAAAGCATCAATTTGCCCTGTAAAGCCTCTGCCATTTTCTTTACTCCTGCACCTTGGCGTCGCTGGAAAGTTGGCCTTCTTTTACACCATTGCTACACCACTTTGATTCAAAACCAGAATCGCACCGAATTTTATATAGAAATGTAAAATAGAGCTAACAACGAATACTCTGGACATTAGTTCAAATGAAACCCCCAGGAATCCTAACCAAATCCCCTAAAGGCATCCACAAAAGGGTAGTACTACATGCCAAATCAAAGTTCCTTCCAATAAACTTCCTCGAATCCAATCAAATCTCCTTAAAATCAGCGTAGTGCATTCAGCAGCGCCGAAACTCCAAAGGACGAAATTAAAGTGCCTTTGAAGAGTTCAAGCAATAAAAACTGCTCCTCAACAATGAAATACTATACACGAAACAAGCTCAAAAATAATGTCACTTAAAATTTCAGATGTAACGCCCCAATCTCCAACCAACCATCAAGATATAGTCCTCTTTGGCTTCAAGGCCAAAGATATGGCGAGTATCAAGTGGTTCGAGAGATCGTTGAGAGGTCCCCACCAAGATACGACGAGTATCAGATGGTCCGGGAGATCGATAAGGAGGCACAAACTTAGTCCCACATTAGTTAGGGGGAAAAGACTGGGCTAGTTGATAACCCTTAGCATCTTCAACATGTTAAGACGAGTTTTAAAGCCTTGAGGCTCATGGCCAAAGAGGACAATATTTTGACGGTTGTTTTGAGGTTGTGGCGTTACATCAGATTAATTGAAGTTCCATATCTTCAACCATCAACAAATATTAATCAGATCAAAAGGTATTGATCGATCTCATGGAGAAGAAAATGAAAGAATCTTTGAAAGGATAAGACAGTTAAGGGTATTTTCCGAGATCCTATGGCTCCATGATCTATAACAAAGGTGCCCTTGAATTATAGTTAAAGAACTCTTTGAAAGTGCCTCTCAGCTCTCCTAATGCTTTTGGCAATTATCATCAAGTTTCTCCTCCCCCCCTCAAAGTGAGCTCTCCTAATGCTTTTGGCAATTATCATCAAGTTATTTCTTTTACCACACTCCTCCTTTTCTCCCCACACCCACACCGAATATGAAAATAAGTCTACTGACCTCTCACAGGATTTAGCACTCCATTGATGCACAAAGAAGAGGCGTTGGTGATTGATCACTCCACGAGCACAAAACCCTAGAAAACCTTCTCTTTGCCTTCAAAACACTCTTTTTAATTTTTCTCTAGGTTTTCATGACTCCCAACGGCACCCAATAGATAGGGCATCAAAAAATATGAATGCTGCAATTTGAACGGACCGATTTGGAGCTCGGATGAAGAAGTTATGGCAGTTTGAAGATTGGCTAATCTCGGATAAGGAAAGAGAATCTTTCCTTATATAACCTGCACTGCGCCGCACCGTAGCCGAGCGCGTCTTTGTGGGCTGTCAGATGCGAATCTGAGAGGTGAGGATCAGTCCTCGCCGCGGATCTTGGATCTCCTTCTCTTTTTCTTGACGAAAAGCCCCTATACAACTTGTGAAATGCCGAAATTGCCCCTAAACAACTTATGAAATGACTTTTGGCGATTCGACGAAACTGCGATATCTCTCATCCGGCGTCGAATTGAGTGATTCAAGTTGCGTTGGAAAGCTAACTCGATGCTCTACATATTTCCAATGCCGGATCTCCATGAACCTGCTGCGGGACCCACCAAAAATAGACCCAAAGTTAAAACTCTGTCAAACCTTGGAATTTGAACCCGAAACTTTGTGTGCATGGATACCAAGTGCCGTGGGCTGCCGTGTTGACATGTCACCTTGCCATCACCCCCTGGGTCCCACTCACATTTTTCTCTCTCCTCTTTCTCTCTCTTGATTCTCTTTCTTCTTTCTCTCTCTTGAATTTCTCTCTTTAACGCCACAACACCAGAAACATGAGAAACATGGACATGATTAGAAAAGCTTCAGAAACACTGTCGCATCATCAGAAACTCGGCCGCATCATCAGAAACTCGGCCACATCACCAGTGGGGTCCACAAACACTCTCTCTCAACAAAATCAGTGTAATATCCCATTTAACTCATTGTAAGTCATCTAAAACATATGTAGAACCTTGTAGAACACATAAGCGAAGTTGCCACATCTGTGCCACTGCACACTGACACTCTCTCTCCTACACTGATACTCTCTCTCCTCATTTCTCTAACTGAATGCTCATAAGCACTGTCACATCAGCCAAGTTGCCAACAATGACAACATAAAGTCCAACAAAAGATTCCTTTTTCTTGATGTTATTTGTCATAAAACCCCATTAAACCCTAGGTATTAGAATCTAGGATTATTCTTCAATTCCTTCATTTGCTAGTTTGCAATTTACAGAATTGTTGGTCATGAACTCAGTATAACACCATTAACTAGCCGCAGGAGCATCTACGACAAAAATTTTGGTGCTAGAAATAGGTGACAATTTGGAGATTGGGTTCTGAGACGACATCAAGAATGGAATCATGCATTAAGGAGGATCTATGCATGGATATCGATTTGCCTTTCAAAGAGAACATAGTGACTTCTGAGGTTTTGGAGGAAAGGATCATTTCTGCAGTGGTGGTGCTCAGAACGAAAATGAAGAATACATTGTGAAATGGTTGCAAGAGGAGTATTTTTGGCATTAAAATTTTTTATTGGATGACACATCAACATTTAACAGACTTGTTATGATGGATAGGGTCTGTATTATACATACTTAACAAATAAGGGGAGATTGAAATCATTGTCGATGACGATGGGTGTGGTTGCCTTTTATATGGTATAGTTCAGGGGAGGTGCATGAAATTTTCCCAAGTGCTCTACCTCTTTGAACTGAAGACCCACCTAAAATAAAGAATAAAATTAAGGGAAAAGCAAATGCAATGGAACTCCTTACTTCAATACCACACTGATGGGAGCTTAATGATGGATAAATGTCAAGAGAACTGGATGACATGCTTTTTTTCCTCTTAAGAACAGAAAAGGCATTATTTATCTTTTGACTCCATCCATTAAAAAGCTGGTAGTATGAATTCTCATACTAAAGTTGCATGCACATCAGAGTATAGAACAGGACACAACCTCCAAGAAAAAAAAATTGCACCATATTTCTGATCTTTAAATGGTCGCATAAAACAAAACATTAGATTCATAAGTGCCAAAGTCAATGACCCTGGTTTTCCTCACTATTAGGTCCAACTGTCTCGCTTATTCTCTCTGAGTAAATTCAAAAGGGCCCCTTTCTTCACTGCATCAGAAATCTAGATAGTCCAAGACATCCTCAAGTTTCTCTGATCAGATGAAGGAATTCGAAGCTCACCTTGGCATACAATGAGGTGAAAAGAACTCATTTAGAAGCTGCAATTGTGCAATCCCAATAACATTAAATGAGGTTGCATTGCACATCAGAAACCTGGAAAAGAACTCTCACAAGTGGCAGAACAAATGGAAGTTGCATAATACAATCACACTCAATGCTTAAGACAAGATAGAATATCACAGTTCCACTGAATAGAATGAACAGAAGTCCTACTTATACACTTGAACTTCTGCTACATGGTTCTAAACCAAACAGACAGACCTTTGTTCAAAAACCTGTAATTCAATAATGAAGAGGCTTAATCAGGCCAAGTTCACTATTTCATGGGACCTTCTTAGGTGGATATGCTCTGGTTTAGTTTCAATTTTTTTTCAAGCTTGAGACTGGTTGAGAACTCCAAAACCTAGCATTTTCAAAACCATTCTTGTGAAACTGAAAATCTTCGGAAGCCTTCTGGATCTCAGCTTCTGTGTTCATCACAAAGGATCTATTCTGAACAACAGGTTCATGGAGGGGCTGTCCAGCAATGAGGAGAAATCTCAGCGTCTCAGTGGAGTTGTTCCACACACTGAGCCCATCCCCGGGACCTAAGACCAAGAGATGCTGAGCCGTGTCTGTAGAAGACTTCAAAGACCCAAAGACACCCTCCCCTTCAAGGATATACACGAATGAGTTCCAAGACTCTGGGATGCTTTGGTGCCATTCAGTTCCTGGCTTCATGATGACATCAAGGAACATTGTGGGTGTCCTAGTGAATACTGGAGTCTTGACTCCCATGGATTCCCCTGCTAAAACTCTGACTTCAATCCCATCTTTTTCTGCCTTCTTGATCTCTTCCCCAACCACCTCTTGATATCTAGGCTCCATCCTGTAATTGAATATGGATTCAAGAATATAAATTTTTGGATGTACCAAAAACAAAAAATGCCAGAAAGAAGAGATAAATTGGCAGATGGGTTCTTACATTTTGTCTTTTGATGGTAAATTGATCAACAGCTGCAAACCCCTGTTAAGACCTTCTCCTATAGGCGTATCTGAGTGAACCATCCCTCGACCAATAGTCAGCCACTGAAGACCAGAAAATTGAAGGCAATGAAGAATGAGACCCAAAAAGTCAATCGTAATTGTATATATATCTCTAATCTCGTCAATAACGAAATCGATCCTAGATCTGGGTTTAACTATATGTTTTTACCTGTACATCACCAGCTCTTATTGTGCCTTTGTTTCCAACAAAATCTTGATAAGTTTGAGCTCCCTGAAATTCACCAACCACTAATTCAGATCCTCATAATCTAAGAGCTACATGAATCAATTGAAACTAGAGAGAGAGAGAAAGAGAGAGCTTTGCAAACAACACTGACCTCCAAAATATATGTAAATGTCTCAAACCCTGAAAGAACAGAATCTAAGTCATTAATGGAAAACACAGAATAAAAAAATAAATAAAAAAAGAATAAATCGAAGGCCATCAGTAATGGGTTGCAAAACCAAAAATAGACAACGAAGACTAATCGATGAGATTCTCAAACCTCTATGTGGATGGTCAGGTAGTTCATGAGTAACTGCACAAGCAAAGGCAACAGCTTAATAAAAATTCTGTAGTTGGTAATAAAGAAAACCAATACATGAATTGAAATCCAACAAGAAGAAGAGACCTACAAGTGTACTCAAAGAATGCGAGAAAAGGATCAAAAGCCATCGATTCCTTACTGAAAGGAAACCACAAAAACCCACAAAAATGATAGTTAGTAAGCAGAGCATGAGCAAAAAGATTAGCATATTCCATGTCTGTCCCCCTATAAGGACCCTAATGCTAAAGCTCCAATCAGGAGCCTCTCCTGTTGGGATTGGCCTATGTTGGGTCCACTCTCATGGGAGTGTTGGAGTTGAATCCATATGGAAAATGTGAGTTCATATGGAACTCCAACCACTTTATGGAAAAAAAAAAAAAAATAAGAACCCCAATAGATGAATATTTAGAACACAATGAAAACTGAATATTGGTATAATGAATAAAAGCAGAGGGGAATTACAGGAGAAGGAAAGGGAAAAAGACAACCTTCCAAAGCATAATAAATAGGATCCTGCTGCTTCAGTATTAAGCTGAGGTAAGAAACTCTTGACCACCGATCTGCTTTTGCTAATAACAGATGTTTGATGCTCTGTAGACATGTTCCTGATCAACGAAGGGTGACAGTTTTGGTTTTGGTTTTGGTTTTGAATGGAGAAGTTAAGGTTGAAAAGAAGGCGACAGTTTAATTATGGGCCTCATGGATTATGATCTCCTGTAGTCAGTCTTTCACACTGGTTTTATAGGTAACTAACTATTTGCGAGTAGTAGCGACTTTAGATAGGAGAAGATTTGAGAAAGAAATTTAGGAGATGATTGAGATTGATGTCGACTCCCATGTGACCCATGAATATTCAAAATCATTTCAAATATAATATAATATTTTGCCAGCATGACGTTGGTGGAACGTGGTGATTGAGATTTGATGTCGATTCTGATGTGACCCATGAGCCTTCAAAATCATCTCAAACATAATATAATATTTTGCCAGCATGATGTAGGTGGTCACGTCTGAATTAAGCATTTAAATACTGGGGTTTTATTTGGTTGTTTGCAAGAAAAATCGAATATAACGGAAAGTGAAATTTTTATATTTTAAATGAAAATTTTTATAATGATAACATAATATGATTGTGTAAGATGTAAAATTTATTTTATTTTTCTTAAGATATTTAATAATGATACTTATAAAATGTAAAATTAATTTTTTTTTTCAAATGAGAGGGATTTGAATGCAAAGTGAAATGTAAGTTAAAAAGTAAATGTGGAATAATTTAGAATTTGTTAGATAATAATATGATAACATGTGTTATAATCATTACAAAAGTTTTCATTTAAAGTATAAAAATTTCACTTCCCTTCAATTTCCTTTGCAACCAAACAAAACCTAGAGGTTTTTGGTTCTTCACATTCCTTCAATGGCATCTAAAGTTTCAACTAAGATGAGTTTCTCAACTCTACAAGCCACCAACCATTCTTTTTAGAATCATCTCTCAAATATCAACCACCTGTTGGTGTGTTTAGCTTAATAAATGCTTGAGATTTGTACAAATCACACAAAAGCATGATTAACTAACTATCAGAGCCACATTAGTAGGCCCCGATCCATATCATCTACTCAATAGGCAAACGGAGACCAAATCATGTGCTAGATCACGCCCCATATGGTGGCAATGTGCCAAATCACACTACCAAGATCTCAACAAGCAACCCACATGGAGACTCTCGTGAAACTACACTTGAAAGAATGTCAAGCATCAGATTACAAATATCTCAACTCAGCGCAAACTGCCACGCATCAGATTAAAAATATCACACCTCAAACACAAACTGCCGCCACACGGTGAAGAAAGAAATTATCATCTCCACAAGATCAATCGTGTATAACCTCAACACCCTAAGACACATATAACAGTCAAGGCCATTCCTCCTCAGTACTATAAATACCCCCTAAGTGGAAGGTAAATAATTCCACTTTTTACATTCACTTATTCTCTCCCAAATGCTGACAAGAACCCACTTTAAGAAAACCGATTTCTTTCCCAAGTTCCATAATGCCTGGCTTCAAATTGACTTAGGCATCGAAATTGACTTAGGCATCGAAGGTCTTTAAGATTTTCCAGCTCACCCCATACGTGTTTGCTTTCTTCTTCCTATGCACTCGAGTTAATCTGGAAGGGAAGGGAGCCTTTTCTGACATCAACGGTTAACATTAAAAGATTTTACATTATTTGTTGGTTTAGGTTTTGGGTCATTTATTGGTTAATAAAGGAAATACAAGATACTCCAATTGAGACTGTCATATATAGTATCAAACTGTACTCTAAGCATACAAAAGATTTGATATTCTGAAGGTTCTGGACTTCTGCTATCATTTTCAATAAAGATCTGACTTCTTTTTTTTTTCTTTTTTTTTTTTTTTTGGGTGCTGAAACAAAGGTCTGACTTGGAGAAGTGATAGCTGTGATTCTATTGAATAGGTGGGATATGATTTAGTTTGGTCTTTCTCAAATTTAGAGTTATATCTTTTAAAATTTAGAGTTATATTCAATGATCATATCTCCCTTTCAAGTAGTTGGAATTTTCTTTTTACTTTTATTGTTAAAATAAAAACAACAAAAGGTTTTATATATGATCGTGATGATGATTGTGTATGTACACGATTGCACTTTCAAGCATTAAATAAAGAAGCATAATCACAAAACTATACTCCTTTATGATATGAAGGATATGATATGAATGACTGATATTCTGATCGTCTATCTATACGGCCTGTGTATGGATTAAAAATCTTTCTCAACAAAAATTTCAACTATCCTTCGGTAAATTTGCAAAACTATGTTTCATGGTAGTGTATGTAATATCCTAGGGATTTAAGGCCAACAGTCATGTAGTTTTTATTGACGATTAAAATATGTTAGCATGTGATTTTGATATGAAAGCATGTGTAGAGGTATTTAATTAGCACTTGAATAAATAATAATTTTATATTGTTGAGTATGTATGTAGTTTATAGGATAAGTTTGGAAGTTTCATAAAATAGCTTTTTGATTAAGCATGAGAGGGTAGACTTTCATGTGATGGTAATACCCAACGTATATAGGATTATCTTGTGTTAATTTAAGTACGCTTAAAGTGGCTTCGATGCCATGCGTAATTCAAAGAAATAGAGGAATTAATTAGAAGAGAATATTAGGAAAGAACCGTCAGCAACAGGAAGAGGGAATTGTGGACAGCTAAGGAAGAGAATAAAAAGAAAAGAATAATATGGGAAGAGATGATTGATGTTAATTCTAATGTCAGCCATGATTATTCGAATTGAAATCGTCTCCTGCTTGAGATTTGGCAGGAGACGCGGCTGCCCGGATGGATGGCCAACACTTGGTTGTCTGGTGAATCCGAGCCTTCCATCCGAGCCGACACTCAAGCCGACAAACTGAGCCGACAGGGGGTGTCGGCTCGGATGGAGGGCTCGGATTCACCCGATAGACAGGTGTCGGCCATCCATCCGAGCAGCCCCGTCTCCTGCCAAATCTCAGGCAGGAGACGATTTGGATCCTGATTATTCAACATTATCTCTAACAGTATATCATATTTTATTAGCATGAGGGTGGCAAGTGGGAATTTAACAATTGGGCTTGATGGGTACGTAAACTACACGCTGACCTGGAGTGTCACGTGTAGACCTTTTAGCAATCGTATTTATCGATCAATCAGGAGCTTGCATGTGTCAGCGGTAGGTAGAAGGCGCATTCCTAAGGATATCCACTTGTCAGCTAGTTATATCTCGAGTGGAAACTTCGCCAGAAGGACAACTCTCCCTGGAAGGAGAAGATCTTAGTTGCCTTATTTAGTGTAGATCCACTTACCATGTCTGGATCGGTTCTTCCCTTGTAGAGCTCAGTATATCTTTCCATAAGAGGATACTCAAGATCTTCCAGATCGACATATTTGGACTAATACGCCATTGCCTCAAGCGTATTCATCTGCCTTGTTACAAGTAGGAGACCTTCCAATAGGTATAACTCATTTCACTTTTCACACCTTTCTAGCAAGAATTACTTTGCTGTCCAACTCTTCTGGAACTCGGCCATTGTCCTCAGCCGAGTTCCTTCACACTTGATCTCGAATACTGACTTTGGCATCGAAGCCTCTCCCCAAGTTCCAAACCTGATCTCCTATTGCCTGCTTGCCTCTACCTTTGCAGGTCATACTTGTCAACAAGGTTTCTATTCTTCACATCCCCATCAATGGCCTCTAAAGTTTGACCTGAGATGAGATCACCTTCTTTAAATCAGGATGGAAAACAAGGTTTTGACTCGGGCGACTCGTGGAGTCTTTTAAAAAAAAATAGTAAATCAAGAGTCATGGAGACTCGATTAGGGTAAAAAATGATATGACTCTCTCACAACTCGTCCAAGAGCAAAGACTCAATAATTTCATCCAAGTCACATGTTAAGTGGTGGATTTTGTTGAAATCAAATTTTGCAATGAATTGGTTCAATTTCAAATGAACTATGGTTCATTATCTTTAGGAAAATTTTCATATACACCCTAATACGGATTGCTAACGTCATCTACCACCCACAAGTTCGCAAAAACATTAACCGCACCCTCTTAACTGACGAAAATCACTAAAATTGTTGATAAACAGTTTTACCCTTCATATTATAAATTAAAAAATTAAAAAAATTAAGTTGAATGTCTAATTTGACCTTGTAATGGAACTTATATTTTCTCTTTCTCTCTTTCCTTGCCCATTCTGCATAGAGGATTGAAGATCAATGAATTCCTACTTCACTTCTTGAAGTCATCGTCTATAACTCAACCAAATCAAGTCTATAAACGAGACAGAAATTGAAGTCATGCAAACACCAAACAGAATCGAACCTTATGAATCCGAGTTCATTGGGTAAATTAGACTATAATATCCCAGGAAAACGAGACAATCTACAAATATGCACTCTTGAAGACTCAAGAGAGGGTTGTTGTTTGCTAAAGCGATCGATTCTCGTTTACATTCATTCTTTCAAAGATGAATGAGTAAGAGAAATAGAGATCTAGGGAAATTGAAGATCGATGAATTCCTACTTCACTTCCTATGATGATGATGATGAACTCAAAAAAAAAAAAATCCAGTGATCAGATTCATGTTGGAAGGGACAATGCATTCATCGTAGCCAGTGTCATCGTCCTCGTCGGTCTCAGCTGGGAGACGTGTGCCATGGCTGTTGTAGTGCACGAAGAGGCTATCACCAGGCTTAGCAGAGCCAACGAGATATGTGAGCGCGGGTTAGATATTCTTGCCAGTGGGCAGTGTGTAGGAATCATGGGTGTCAATCAACACAGTAATTGATGAACTTGAGTTGACACTGAGAGGGGGGGTGAATCAGTGTCTGAAATTTTTCTTTGATTTTTCCTTAACTTTTTACTGCTGTCCAGAGCCGATGGAGAACCAAATTTTCAACACACACACAAGCGTATGCAAATCTACCTCGTTACGACTCAGTGGCCAGGTTTACCAAATTTGTACACCCACCCTGCAAGCCATTCTATGCACTTTAAAATATATCAGAAACTAAAATAATCAGCACAAGGATATTATGTGATTCACCACCACAATGTGTGATGGCTAGTTCACAGAGTAATGTCCAACAGCCTCCGTATTTACTCAATACTCAGCTCTTAGTCTCTTACAAGACAAGGATACTAAACCTAGGTTTTCCCAGCATAAAACTGAGAGGGCAAACAATGTCAAGATTCAGGCTATGACAGCCAGTGTCCAACACCCATTGAACACAATAAAAAGAGTATTTTTGGATTTATAGAATTGCCCTATAATGAAATCCACAGCTAGCTATTCAACAGTTTCGACATAGTTAACAAATAAATTTGAGAAGCAAACAATATGCAAAGTTGAGTGGATCTTACAACCAATGCTTCCTCTGTACCTGGAGATGTCTGTAAAAATTCAATGGCCCACTGAAAACTCCAATGGCCTTCAAGAATGGAGAAACTTCGGTCTTTAACAAATCCCATGCTCACCACACTTGCTTTCTCCCTCACAAGCAATAATCACCATAAATGTAAAAATAAAAGCTCTACCAACCTCTCACAAGGATTTGGCACTCCATTGATGCACAGAGAAGAGGTGGTTGGTGATTGATCACTTCCACAGCACACAAAACCCTATAAATCCTTCTTCTTTATATTTTTTGCCCCTTTTCATGTTCTTTCTTCTTTTTCTCAACTCCCAAAAATGCCCAATAGGTAGAGCATCGAATTTCAGACTTGGTGCAACTTGAATCGTCAGATTCCGAGCTAAGATGACTGACTTATGGCAATTTAAAGTTCGACCAACCAGATATTAGGAAATGGAATCTTTTTAAGTCATTTTCGTGTGCCCGTGTAACACCGAATTGCCTCCCCGCTGACATGTTGTCGAGTTCTGATTGGCGGAAGGAGGATCTTTATATATGGCCTTCAGATAACCTTAAAAAGGAGGTAAACGATAATGACCGTTAGATCCACAAAAATCACACCTCCAAAAAACAGCTTTAATTAGAGCCTTTGGATCAAGATCCATCTATCGCTACACCGTAATCGAGCACAGAATCAAGGCTCCATTATATATGACGCAACGCATTATGTTTTCTTGCGTCTGGCCAACAAAAAACGTTACGGGAGAATCTTGACGCGACCGACGAGTTACACTCGATCCCGCACTCTCTTGAGCCGTCGAATGTGGATCTCGGCTACAAGGCTCAATCTTAGCTGTGGATCTTGGATCTCCTTCTTCTTAAATGGATGAAATTGCCCCTAACTTTCTTCAAAAGGACCTCTGTAACCGAGGTTGTTAAAACAAAAACCCTATACAACGATTTCATTCCCGAGAGGTGCTTCTCTTTAACATGGGGTGATTTTCTCTCAAGGAATTTCATCGAACACATGGCCAAGCCATGCGCATGGCTGTCTGCTACGGGCCTTGCAGCCTTGTGGGCATCCTGGCCTGTGGCAAGGCATGCTACTGCTGCTGGACTTGGTTATGGGTCTATGGCCTGGCCATGTGGCTATGCCATGGCTGACCATGTGCTGCCGTGGCCTCAGCCAGTCCCACTGTGGGTCCCACCACATAATCTTCTCTCTCCTCTTTCTCTCTCCAATTTCTTTCTCTTCATCCTCTCTCTTCATTTAATGCTTCAGAAACGCTGCCACATCATTAGAGAAGCACGAGAAACTCTATCACATCATCAGAGAAGCCCCCAAATACTCTCTCTCATCAAATATGGCCCATTTTGCCAATAATTACAATCCAAAGGACAACAGTAATATCATCTTCAGCGAAATCATAGCGTTCGATGAGGCATATGTACATACGATGGACGTCATTGATGCATCCTTTAAGCTCTACCTTCGTTCCCTGGTAATTGAACCCTATCAGAACTGTCTTCTTCCCCATCTCCTTCTCCCCTTCATTGCTTGAATTATGCCTAATCTCAGCTTCTTCTCTCATCGATTTTACTCAAATTCGATCAAAACCCAATACAAAATTACAGAGTACAGAGAGAAGAAGAAGAGTATCGGCAAAAAGAACATTGAAGATGTAAGACCCGCACGCCACGAACCCGGTCTAACATTACGTTTTAGTGACGTGACCGGTCTTCCCATCATAACCGGCTCAAGTGAACCAATCGTATGAAGAAACCACAAGATGAGGTAAGCCATAAATCAAATTTAGTTGGTGTGATTGACTGTTTAAGTTTGTATGGAAGCAACCAGTCAAAAATTAAAAACCAGTAAATTTTGGACCTATGGTGGTATGTTTGAGGGGTACGGTCACACCTATGGTCGGCCGTATTGAGACCGTATGACCTATAGTCACATGTTTTGGTTGTATGGTCGACAGTTTATGCGACTGTATGATTGATCGTACGAACTCAGAACCGATTCTGTGTTTAGGAAACTTTCCTAATTTGAGGAGGACTCTTTCCTAATTGAAAGAGGACTCTATATGGAGGTTTTTCTCTATATAAGGGATGTTCCTTAACTTCTCTCACTCTTTGAGAACCTAAATTGAAACTCTAAACCTAAGAGAGAAAGAGAGAGAGAGTGTAAGACCTGTATCGAACTAACCGATCTTACCACCTTGTACCAGGTCTACCTATCATGGTCGAGCTAAGTGGACCAAGTGCGTGAAGAAACCATAAGACCAGGTATGAAGTTTAACTTAAAAACAGTTAAATATAAGGGTAGGGTCGCATGCCTAAACAGGTGTGACCGACCCCACCTCAAAAGAGTCGAACCCATGACTTTTTGGTCGTGGGGTCGCATGACTAAAAAAACGTAGGGTTGACGGATTCTGCGACCCTACATCCGACCCTACGATAACAATCAAAAACCAAAAATTAGGAAACCTTCCTAATTCAAAGGGGGCCTTTCCTAAACTCATTGGGACTTATTATGGAGGGTTTTACTCTATAAATAGGATGTCCCTTAGCCTCTTTCACTCCTTTAGAGCCCTAATTGAAAGTGAGAGAAAGAGAAGAGAAGGAAGATAAGGAAACTTGAAAAAGAAGACTAAGGAAGAAGAAGTTCAGAGAAACCTCTGAATCTCAGCAAATCCAAGGTATGAACCTAAATCCCTACATGAATTGGGAGACTAAAATAGTTTATAAAGAACATAGGATTAGGAAAAACCCAAATCATCCATCCATAGATAGATTCCAAGAGATTCCATGGAAGAGATCGTTATGGACAATGAATGGTGTATAAATTGTAGTTATGAGCCATAGAACAATCATAGGATGGACCATGATAGTAAGCCAAAGGATTCAAACATGAAGGAATGGACTTTAGAATGAAAGGTCGACACAGAACACGTATGGTCGCACATAGGGTCGAATGATATCCGACCCTACGAGACCACATGATCGACCACATGCCCTCAGGAAGTCCCAGGGAGGGTGTGGTCGCACGTAGGGTCGAATGGTATCCGACCCCACCTGTGACCCTACACCCTAGGGTCGCAGAAACTGCTACCCTAGGTGCTTCCCTACCCTGCGACCCTACCCCTGTGGTCGCAAAAACTGCTACCCCAGGTGCTACCCCACCTGCGACCCTACAGTTTCAGTTAGTTTAAACATATTGGAATTAATTCTAATTAAAATCTATCGACTTGTTAGGTCTTTCCAGTGGTTTAAAAGTAAATTATAAAGCATGAATGAGGATCTACTAGCAATCAAAGGTGAGGAAACAAGACCTAAACTAATTGGCTAATAATAAATTGTTTTTGTTTATTGAGTCCAATACCATGAATGATTCTATGTTTGTATGATTGTAATGTGTATATCACATGTCATCCACTATTCTTGTTATTACTGTTCATGCATATTTAATTCCGTTTATTATAACATGATGATGATGATGATGATGCTAGGAATAGGCATGTGAATGTATGTGTGTGTGGTTAGTGTACTTGATGCGAGTGGAGCATCAGGGGGAGGACGTGATACTGTGGTTCATCCTGGTCACCAGACTCTAGCTCTATATCTACTCCAAGTCTTGTCCACTAACATCGTCGTATCACCATTACCTTAGCAGAACTATTACGTCGTAGGGCATCAGGGGAGGTGGTCTCGGACCGTGTAGTCTCTGACTCTGCCGGGGGGCCTTAGTTCTATCTCTATAGACGTATTGAGGGATGCTGAGGTGAGGCCTTGGATACACTGTTTGACATTAGGATTGGTTAGTTGCGAGTCCAGTTTGCAAGCCCTCACCAGCAGGGGCTTACGTGTTGGTATGGGTAGGGCATCAGGAGAAGTGTGATGCGGTGCGGTCCTAAGCACTTTAGCTCTATCCCTATTCCATGGTGGGTGTATGTGGGACGAAAATGGTGTTTGATCCATTGGGCGGCTTCACACACTCGTGTAAAGAGGTGCGGCGGCCACCTATCATTTCTATTGCACATTGCAAACTTATGAACCAGACCAAAGATATGAATTGAATGCATGCATATGTTAGTTGCATTGTTTTGTTTGCTCTCTGAGCCGTGATGTGTGCTCACCCTTTCGACGTCGAATATTTTTAGTTGATGATGCAGGTACCACCGTAGAAGATTATATGAATGCTCCGATGTATGGACATGTGGCGGCGATGGATGTAGAAGTTATGATGGAGTCGCATGATTCGTTATGCGAGTGAAACTCATGCGTCTTCGATTAGATTTTGATTTGAATTATTAAGAAAATATAAATGATTATTTTATTTTACTTTATGTCTTAGTTTTTTTGAAGATAATTGGATAATTTTTTATGTTATCATCTTTAGAGTCTCAGTTCATTTAATATTAAAGACTTCCGCTATCGTGTATTTATTCTGATTTTAGTTGTGGATGTATATGGTTTAAGAAAACAAATACAGTCTATTCAAGATCCTAGTTGAGCCGTTGGTTTATTGACGGTTCATCACACCATTCTAGTTGGTACAGAATTGGAGTGTGACAGAGAGGAAGAGAAAAAAAATGAGATTTGGAGAAGAAGGCTGAGAGAAGGAGTTTTACAGTGTAAGACCCGCACTCCATGAACTCGATCTAAACCTTGAATTTATGTCGTAGTAGGTCTTCCAATCATCACCAGGCCAGATGGGACGAGCGGATGACAAACAGGTACGAAACAGACCAATCAGACCAAATTAAGTATGAATTAATTCATACCGGTCGATGGTACCGGTCTTGGTACTGATCGATCGGTATGGCCTGTGCAGCAGACCACTTAGATTCGGAAACGGATCTTTGTGGGTCCCACTTTCCAAATTTCAAACCGAAGGACTTTCCTAATGCTAGGAGGCTTCCTAAACCTAAACCTGGCCTATATAAACCCCTCTAAACCTCCTAAAACCTCTTTCATTGATCCTCACCAACCCTAGAGAGGAGAAAGAGATTGAAGGAGGAGAAGCTAGGAAGTAGAAGGAAGAGCCGCCATTGCCGCTCGACGAAGAACACCTTATCGCAAGTTGACGGTAAGTGCTTAAACCTTCTTTTACATTATGACTCTAGGATGGTGTGAGGACAATTGGGAAATCGACGTGATCCTCCTCGGGATGGAAATGTGTATCCTGTATCGATGAAGATCGATTTGTTCTGTTGGAGTCGCCACCTAGATTAAGGTCTAGGACCTCTAAAAATGTAGCCTCACCCTAAGGTAAGACTTCTATTGACTTGTGACCCAATGTTTCGGTTCTTTGGTCTGCAAGAGATCAGGTAAGTATTCAGGGTACGGTTATGGGAAGGGGTTAGGCACCCAAACCGCCCGATCAATATCGGCCTCCTAAACTTTCCTTAAATTCTAATTTTGACTGTGCTTGGTCAACTAGATGACTAGGGTTCAATGGGGGATGTCCTAAACCAAGTTGCTAAGTTATTCTAACCTAGGGTTTAGCCAATCATGTTTTGAAGCAAATAAACAAGCAAATGTAATGTACAATATTATACAGTGAACCGAACCAAAGATGGTTCGGTCTTGGACTGAATCTGAGATGTGTAAGGCATCTCAAACTGCCTACGTATTCCAATCCTGAAAATCAAGTCCAAAAACGTAGTTCGAAATGGTTTGTGTGATTAATGATTATGGAAGTGATTTATGCATTTGCTTCAATTAGATTCTTTGTTGTTCAAGTTGAAGTTTATGCTGGATGTATGGTTGATGGGTGGCTTTGTACCGTATTTGGGATTCCCAAATTACCTACGTATTCTAGGGTTTGCCCTAGAAATCAGGTACGACGTAGTTCGAAATTTGTGAGAGTCGGATTTGGAATGTGTACCAAATTCCTTCCATTTTTGTCAATAGAATCTAGGGATAAGACCTAAATTTCTACCATTTTTATTTGGGATGTGTACCAAATTCTTTCTATTTTTGTCAATAGGATCTAGGGATGAGACCTAAATTTCTACCATTTTTATTTGGGATGTGTACCAAATTATTTCTAATTTTGTCAATAGGATCTAGGGATGAGACCTAAATTCCTACCATTTTTATTTGGGATGTGTACCAAATTCTTTCCATTTTTGTGAATAGGATCTAGGGATGAGACCTAAATTCCTACTATTTTTATTGTTTCCATTTTTAGGTTTTTAGGGTTTCCTATCCCTTTTCATTGTGATTTTCATTTTTTAGGGTTTCATACCCTAATTATTCTCTTTATTCTAGGGTTTATTTTGCCCTAATTATTCTTTCCATTTTTAGGGTTTCACTACCCTAATTGTTCAATTCTTTCCATCTTAGGGTGTATCTTGCCCTAGTTGTTGTACAATGTAAACAATCTAACAAAGCAATGTGAGCTTAAATATAGCAGTGTAAGCATCCAAATATAGCATGTTGGAAATATATTCAAATTTAGCAACACATCAGTCAAAAATAGCAAGTGAGCATGTGAATCAATACAAACATGGTAAGTGTGCATCCAAACATGGCAGTAATCATCCAATATAGCATGTGAGCAAGTGTAGCAGACAAATATGACAATAAGCATGTGTAGCATTCCAATCATGGCAATGTGATTATTCCAATTATGGCAGTATGACCATTCCAATTATAGTAGTGTATGCATACGAGCATCCGAACATAGCATAGCATCAAATATGGCATGTGAGAAACAACCAAAGCATATGAGAATCAATCAAAACATGATGGAACACGCAGCAAGATGACAGCTTTGTCAGGCTGGACCAAAATGGGCACATAGGGCACTGTACTTACTCAAAAAATTCTTAAAAGATATCCCTGGAAAGAAGACTCAGAGGCCAACATTTTTTCTCAAGCAAGATAATCCTAAAAAAGACCATAGGCAGGTCGAAAACATTCCCCAAGTATAGGCAAATACATTGGTCAGGTTTGTTCTATATTTTTGACCAGTTGCACCATAAATTCCAAATAAAATTCTATTCTTAATGAAAATTAAATACAGACATATGTCTATGTAGATAACTGTCTGATCTAAAATTTCATTAAGAAAAACAAGTTAAAACAGTATATTTTCTTTGTGAAAAATGACTCTTTTCAATCATGCAAATCAGCACATCATGACAGATCTGAAATCAAAGCACTATGCACTTAAAAATTGATATCAATTCAACAAAAAATGGAAAAAATATGAAACTAGTGCCATTATTTAGAAGACTTTCATGTCTAAAAAGTTCATGTTAAGTGGATTTTCTGATTATGGCCATAAGGCCTTTGTCTAGAGACTTTCCGATGGAGGATTGCATTACATCCGAGAAACATAGCAATGTCGAAGACAAATTTTTTGATATATTTCCCCAATTCCAAATGGAACGAAATTTTTAGGGTAGTCTTCTATCATATCAGAGAGACTCCCATAAAATTTTGGGCTTCAAAATCTTAGAAAAAATACATATGATGTACGTCCTAAGTTTGAACCCTAAATCTGGAATTTTCAGATCAGAAAATCACTTTATGAAATTTACAAAAAACATCAAACATCATTGTATATCAATCAAAAATTCATCATTGAATATCTTAGACAAATTTTCATTCATGAAAAATGTTAGACATAGGCATCCTAACATTAACAAGCATGTAATAGAGCATTCATGATTGAGATTTCATGAAAATTAGCCTTTTTCAAGCAAAATTGACATTCGGGCATTATAACGACCTCTAAATTTGTTTAGAGTACTAACCTTGGACTCAAATCGAGCGAAACCGTTGATGAAGGGTGATTGGGGGTTGTATCAATCCCCTTTGAATGTGAATCCTCCTTTTCCTCTCTTCTGCTTCTTTCTCTCTTCTCTTTCTCTCTTTTCTTCTTCTCTTTTCTTTCTTTTCTCTTCTCTCTCTTTCTTTCTTCCTCTCTCACGTTTTCTCTCTCTCACTCACGTTTCTCTCTCTCACCCACGTTTCCCTCTCTCTCTGCCCTCTCTCCTATTTATAATTTTTCACTCATTTTCTAGAAGATCCTTCTTTCTTTTTCTTCTTTTTTCTAGAAAATCTTTTTTTCTCTCCATTTTTTCTTCTTTCCTTTCTTTTCTTCCTCTCTCACGTTTTTTCTTCTTCCTTTCTTTCCTTTTTCTCATTCTTCTTCTAGAAAACCCCTTCTCTTTCACGTCTCCCTCTCTCCTCTTTCCTTTTTCTTCTCCAAGATCTTTTAGATTTCATCTCAACCCTAAAGCCTCCTTCTCTTTCACGTCTCTCTCTCTCCTCTTTCCTTTTTCTTCTCCAAGATCTTTTAGATTTCATCTCAACCCTAAAGCCTCCTTCTCTTTCACGTCTCCTCTCTCTCCTCTTTCCTTTTTCTTCTCCAAGATCTTTTAGATTTCATCTCAACCCTAAAGCCTCCTTCTCTTTCACGTCTCCTCTCTCTCCTCTTTCCTTTTTCTTCTCCAAGATCTTTTAGATTTTATCTCTTATATATAATAATATATATTATATACACATATATTTAATAACATACATATATGTATAGTATACAATATATATAATATATAAATACTATGCACATGGATGAACCGGTTCGAAACGGGTTGAGACCGACTTAGGTTGACCGAGTTAAACCGATATGGGTTGAGCTAGGTTGGACCAAAACCGGCTTGAACCGAGTTGGCCGGGATTAATTGGAATTAACTGGGTTTTCTCTCCTTGTCATTTCATGGGTCATTTCCGCTATCATCCCGCATGGAATTTTTCGATGGCCTCTATTCCAAATTTTTTGCGTTCATTTTGTAGAACATTAAAAATGAGGAATATAGGAACTGGAATCACCTGACTCCGATGCAGAACGGAAAAGATATGCAGCTTTGAAGTTCTGACGATAATTTTGCATGCAAGCTTGCATGGGACCCACTGGTGACTTCTACCCGGGATTTTTTACGTCCACTTTGTAGAACATCATGAATGAAGAATAATGGTCTTGGGATCATCTGAATCCGATGTCGGATGATTAAGATATGATGATTTGAAATTCAAACGATCCGACTTAGGATAATTTGCACGAAGGCCCCTGAGATTATTTATAATAACTTCATAAACCTCCCTTATATGTATCATCCGACTAAAATGGTCATATCTTCTTCATTTGATATCAGAATTGAGCAATTCTGGTCTCATTTCGAAGATAATTCTATGACCTATGCATCCATGCAAAATTATAACCCATGACCTTGCTGTGGACCCATTGAAAACTTCCTCAAATTCGCAGTCAAAAATCCAAACTTCCGATCATCTTTCTCCTTTTGTTGTCCACACACCCGTAGGGCTTTGTTTAGCTGGGATGGCAAAAATGGGGTGCTTACAGATGGTTAGTTTTCTTGGATCAATACCATGCAAAGCAGATATTGATCTAAACCCTATTTTGCCGTCAAACCCTAAATTAATGGTAAACCCTAGATTCAAGTTCTAAGTCGAAGATCATCGAGGCTAGGACTTGAATGGAGTTGGAAACAACTCTAATTCAATGCTCAGACCTAGAATGTGTAGGAGAAACCCTAGGATCAATAGGGGATGATCGACGACAGTCGAGAAACCGGATGTATGGTCTTCCGGAGACATACCAGTCGACCATACCGGTCGCACCATATGCGACCGGTATTGCGACCGGTAATTTTCAGGGACTGGTCTATGGGGACCGGTCGACCATACTGGTCGTAGATTTCCCCACAGTGTTGCGACCGGTACCTGTGATCGGTCAGCTCTATGAGATGTGTTTCGTCATTGTTGGTTTTCTGACCAACGTAAACCCTAAGAGAACTATTCTAACTAAACCCTAATATCGTGTAGGACCTTTTGATAGCACATTTGGACCTTATGACGTGGAGCAAGCTATCAAACAAGCATCAGATAAGGGACTAGGCCCTAAACCCTAATAATTAAATAACAGTAAATCATTGTTAATAATTATGGTTCTGTGGATTGATGTTTGTGCATTCTCGCATGTCATCCTTTACTTTCAGTTATTATTATTGTTCATGCATACTTGTTATGCTAGGTTGTGACTGTTAGGCATGTGATTGTTTTCGTTGGTGTGTGGAATGGGAAGGACTGGAGGTTTGGGATCATTCCTCACACTAGCACCTTTCGTATCGTTATGTCTTAGCATGCTTGGTGCGGGTAGGGTATCAGGGGGAGGAAGTGGCACTGTAGTCTCCGGCCTGGCCACTAGACTCTAGCTCTATCTCTATGCCATAGGGAGCTACGCTAGGACAGGGCCTACTGTGATGATATGTAGGATTGGTTAATTGCAAGTCCAGTTTGCAAGCCCTCGCCAATAGGGGCTTACGTGTTGGTATGGGTAGAGTATCAGGGGAGGTGTTGGCGGTGTTTGATCCAGACGCCTTAGCTCTATCTCTATTCCATGATAGGGTGCATGTGGGACGACAGTGGTGTTTGATCCATTAGACGGCTTCACATACTCGTGTATAGAGGTGCGGTGGCCGCCAATCCTTTCTATTGCACATTACAAACTTAAAACGAGACCATAATTTAAATGTTACTCATGCATATGTTTGTTGCATTGTCTGATTGTCTTACTAAGCTAAGTTGTTAGCTCACCCTTGTATATATACATGTTTTTCGATGTTGATGCAGGTTACACAGTGGAGGATTACGTGGACGCTCCAGTGTATGGAGGCGTGGCTGCCCTGGACGTGCAAGCAGGAGATGATGAGCATAACGCTTCATGCGAGTGCCCTTTATGCGTGTACCTTTAGGATTTGATTTTAATTTATTCTATTTATTTTTTATTGGAAATACAGTGATGTAAATATATTTATTTAAGTTTTGGAAATTTTAATAATTGAATATTTATTTAAATTTATCAATAGATTACTCAATTCATTTTATTTAAGACTTCCACTGTATTTATTATATTCTGATTGTGATTATGTGCAATGGTTTGTATGAGTAGACACGGTCTTATTGAGATCCTGGTGTGAACCGTTGATTCAGTGATGGTTCACTCACACTTTTGGTTCAGTCGGAATTAGGGTGTGACAACTTGGTATCAGAGCTCTTAGGCTCTGTCCAACAGACCATATTGCACTTAACTAAGTCGATGAACTGAAATAGAAAAAAAATTAAAAGTCTTAATAAGAACACACCTTAAGCACTGTTTGATGCTTGAGACTAAAAACGAAAGACCATAATGTACTATACTAAAGGTGGAATTAATAAATAGATATGCTCTAGATAGAAACCTTAATGACAAGTGAGAAAAATCATAAGCTTCTATTAAAATATTCAAACTGTATCAAGAGTGAAAATAAACATAAACATCCAAAGAGTAAAAAAATAGATTGTGCTACAAGGTACAGTCCACAAGCCGGACAGTTACCCTGTTATATATAAAGCATGCCAAGAGAGAGAGGAAAATAAGAGGTCTATCATGGGGTTGGGGGCCTAGGAGGAATGGGGTCAGCGATGTCATAATCACACTCGTAGGCTACCCTGAGCCAGTGCACCTGCTCCTGGGTAACTCTGAGGCTACGAGTAAGGCGCTCTAGATCATGGCTCATCTCCCGCTGGGCATCTTGGATCTCTGTGAACATACCCATCACGGTATCGGGAGGAGGCTGAGATGGTCCCGCTGCATGTGTGGGCTGTGGTGCTGGCGCTGGAACATCCTCCATCTGATCATCGCCACCCTCATCATCACCCCCTGCCTCTGCTGCATGAGCCGCATTGCTGCTGTTGCTGCTGCTGCCGTGGCTGCTACCCTCCGGAGTGGGCGAGGATGAGCCTATAATTCCTCATCACTGATCGACAGGTTGTCCATCTGCATCCGGAGAATGGCATCTCAGTCAATGTCTGAGGTCTAGTATCCTCAACGGCAGTCTCACCCCTCATGTCCACTCGTAATCGATGCAGAAGAGTGGTGATGAGTCGGCCATATGGAAGGTTACTGGCCCGATCGAATAGAGTAGTCTGATGCATGGTCCTGATAATGATGTAGGGAAGACAGACCCGCTCCCTAGTGCAGACGCAATAGGTCAAGTACTGAGTGAGCTGAGACAACTCACTGTAATGGCCGCTCTGAGGCACAATATTGTGTTGGATGATGCGACTGTATACCCGAGGCACAGGTCTCAAACTAGCAGCCTTCATAGGCACTCCAGGGTTAAGTAGCTGCTCTGAAATCTCCTGGCGCAGATCGTCTGTGAGAAAGCCCTTCATTTTAGGGGCACAGTAGACCAAGTCCCCATCATTGGGAATCCCTAGGAGATCGGCGAGCTGATGAGTGTTGAAGGAGATGGGGACACCCTTGACGAGACTAGTAAGGCGGAGTTCCCTGCATTGACTGAAGTCATTGACATCTCCCTCTATCTCCAGGTTCGCATAGAAGTGTTTAACAAGGTTGGGACGGGTAGTCACCGTATAGGTGATAAAGGGCAACCACCCAAGTCTGTCCAAAGCTGCCTCAACGTCAAACCGCTGTAGCTGCTCCAGGTTCACCCGTCGTCCCGACTCAATATTTTTCTCCTTGAACCAGGGAAAACGGGCTTGCGCCGCCTCAGAACGAAACCACCGCTCATCGAGCTATGGAACAGGTGGATGCAGGCGGTGCATGCCAAGACCAAAGGAACGTTTACCTGCACCTCTGCGTTGAGACATTCTAAACTACAAACAAAGACAAAACAAAGAGAAATGGGTTAGAAATTTTTGAAATTTCTACAGCATAGCGACAGTAAATTAAGCAAAAGCCTCGAATTCACCCTAAACCTGGGGAGGAGGACTTACGTAACCCCCAAACACTTCATGAAAACCAAACATACATCAATCAAACAAGAAATTTAGGAATTTTCAGAAAAATTGGATTTTTTTACCAAAACCTAGGTTAAAAATCGAAAATTTTGATTTTTGTAAAAACCTTTCCGTAGAACCTCAAATTAGTTGAGGGCTTTTGCTCATAGAGGTCCTTAAACCCATTCTAAGCTGAAGGAAAAGAGTTCCTACGGTTAGAATTTCCTAAACTAAGAAAAACCTAAATTTTGGGCTTGGACCATAGAGAAACGATATGAAAGTGATGAATGGAAGGAAAGAACTTACTTGGAGGCGATGTTCTAGGTCTTGATCAGAAGAAAATGGCTTCTAAGATCACCGGTCAGACTATAGCAACTCAACAAGCCAGAGAGGAATCGCCATCGGAGAGGAAAAAGAAAAGAAAGTGAGAAAAATCCCACTTTTTTGTGATTTTAAAGCCATTCTGGCCATACCGGTCGACGGTTTTGCCCATACCGGTCGACCGGTACCCCCCAGGGTATGTCGATCGGTACCTCTCGGTCAAGAGAGAAATCCTGACCGGTCGACTATACCGGTCGCGCCATACCCTACAGGGTAGCGACCGGTACATCGATCGGTACCTCTCGGGAATCCAAGAAATTTTGTCCGCCTGGACATACCGGTCGCACTACCATACACAGTGCCGCAATCGGTATGTTGCGATCGGAAAACTAATGAAAACCCATAAAATTTTGGAAAAAATTTGTAAAATTTCGATTTAAGTTTGGTTATGATGTTTCACCTTGCAATTGTTAAAGACTAACATTATTATGATTATTCGAGGTACGTACCTCATGTGTTATGTCTTCTTCTCAGATCCAAGCAGACTAATCTGAGATGGTAGGCGAAAACGGTCGTAGAGGCTCACGAAAGCGTCACCACTCCAGGTGCGCCCAGACGAGGATAATGTGGAAACAGAAAATGTTGATGAGCAAAATATGAACCCAAGCGATGAAGAAAGGCAGAGTCCCAGAGCACCAACAAATTTGCCAGGACCTCCTCACACAAACTCTGAAACAATTGTGACGAATCTGGTTTTTCAGATGGAAGCTCAGCAGAAAACATTCCTGAACGAGATGCTAAAGATGTTCAGGCCACCGAGATATATTCTCACAGAAGGTACACCTGAGTCTAGGGGAAATAACAACACACTGCCAATGGATGGTAGTACTGGGCCGATGGGCCAAGGACAGAATCTACAACCACCACACCAATTTCCATCGTCATCTGTCTATCAAGGAATCTATCCCTACCCACCACCATGGTATGGAATGAATGCAGGGGCAGAATGACCTAAGCCGAGCGGTGGATAGGTTCTTGAAGCTAAAACCCCCTACCTTCATAGGGAAACCAGGGAAACCACTGTGGCCTGCACAGTGGGTGTCTGAAATAGAGAAGAACTTCCGTCTAAGCCGAGCGGTGGATAGGTTCTTGAAGCTAAAACCCCCTACCTTCATAGGGAAACCAGGGAAACCACTGTGGCCTGCACAGTGGGTGTCTGAAATAGAGAAGAACTTCCGTCTGATGACTTGTACGGAAGATGAGAAGGTGTTGTTTGCTACGACATGCTCAAGGAAGATGCCAATGCCTGGTGGAATTCTACCCGGTCATACTTAGAGATAAAGCACACTCAGATCGATTGGGCAATATTCAAAGGAGCTTTCTTCGATAAATACTTTCCGAAGAGCTTTATAGATCAAATGGAGAAGGAATTCCTCAACCTGCAACAATCCCAGTCGATAGTTGATGCTTACCAGCAGAGATATGAAGAGCTATTCTTCTTCACTCCAACAAGCATGCAAGAGGAAGAAACCAAGACCCATAGGTTCACCATGGGATTGCGAGGAAGTATCCGAGAGCACATCTTGGGTTTGGAAAAGAAGATATATAATGAGGCTGTGCAGATTGTCAAGGTAATTGAATCCAATCAAAGAGACAGTTTCTTTGCTCAAAATAGGGGACTGAAGAGGCCTGCTACTCAGACTTCAAGTGCAGGCAATACTAGACCATTCTACCCATACAGGGCTCAGTCTGCTGTGGTGCCTGCAAGGAACACTACTGCACCACCACCGTCACAGTTTGCTAGACAGAACCCAAACGTTAAATGTTTCAACTGTCAGCAATTGGGTCATTATGCGAAGACCTGTACTCTACCTAAGAAGCAACTGCAGCAACAAGGAAAGGTATTCGCAGTCACCACTGAAGTGGCAGCCGCATCACCTGATGTGATTACTGGTATGATTTTATCCCTTCTTATTTGACTTCCTGTTTGTTGTGTTTGAGCATGTAGAACTAAGGGATAATTAAATTTCAGGGATATAAATATAGTTGGTATACCTACCAGAGTACTCTTTGACTCTGGGGCCACGCACTCCTTCGTTTCTATTTCTTTTGGGAAGCGAATGGAATTACCTGTCAAGTGTTTGAACCTAAGCTAGATAGTTCGCTCTCTGTTGGGAGTCGAAGTGGCGTTGATGAATACTATGGGCCATGTACAGTTAGTATTGAGGGCCGAAACCTAGAAGCAAATCTGGTTCAATTCGAGATGGCAGACTTTAACGTCATCTTGGGAATGGATTGGCTAGGCCATCATTCAGCTAGCTTATTATGTGGTGAAAGGAAACTGGTGCTTAAAGATGATAAAGGGAAAGAGTTTAGCTTCACTGGGACCAAGTTACCTAGGAAGCGGAAGCTGATCCTCTCTGCCCTAAAGGCTAAGAAATGCTTAGAGAAGGGAGGAGTAGGGTATTTAGTGTCGGTGGTCGACATAACTGCTGAGGTACCAAAGATGGAAGATCTAGACGTGGTACGAGAGTTTCCAGATGTATTTCCAGAAGATCTACCAGGTTTACCTCCAGACAGGGCTACAGAGTTCGTGATAAACCTTATGCCAGGGTCGGCGCTGGTGTCTAAGGCACCGTACAGGATGGCCCCTATTTAATTAAAGGAGTTGAAGACTCAATTACAAGAACTACTAGATAAGGGTTTCATACGACCAAGCATATCGCCATGGGGAGCACCTGTATTATTCGTCAAGAAGAAGGACGGTAGTGTACGGCTATGTATCGACTGCCGAGAGCTGAATAAGTTAACCATCAAGAACCAATATCCTTTGCCTAGGATTGATGATCTGTTCGATCAGTTGCAGGGTGCAAAGGTTTTCTTGAAGATTGATCTTAGATCAAGGTATCACCAATTGAAGATCAAGGCCACAGATATTCCAAAGACTACTTTCAGGACAAGGTATGGGTATTATGAGTTCCTTGTAATGTCATTCAGGTTGACTAACGTTCCAGCGTCGTTCATGGAACTGATGAACCGAGTTTTTCATGACATGTTGGACACTTCGGTTATCATATTCATTGATGACATATTGGTCTATTCACAAGACAGGGAGACTCATGCAACACATTTAAGAGTAGCCCTACAACGGCTGAGAAGAGAGAAGCTTTACGCCAAGTTCAAAAAGTGTGAATTTTGGCTGAAGGAAGTGGTCTTCTTGGGTCACGTAGTATCTGCAGATGGTTCAAGGTGGATCCAAGGAAGATCGTAGCTATCGTAGGATGGGATGCTCCGAAATCAGTTGCGGAGATTCCTAGTTTTCTTGGATTGGCTGGTTATTATAGAAGATTCGTGGAAGACTACTCAAGGATCGCCGTTCCACTTACCAGACTAACCAAGAAAGGAGAAAAATTCACATGGACAGATGAGTGTGAAAAGTACTTTCAGACTTTGAAGTCAAGACTAGTCTCTGCACCTATCTTGACCATCCCAGCACCAGGCTTGCCGTTTACCTTATATACGGATGCCTCAGGGTTAGGTCTTGGATGTGTGTTAATGCAAGGAGAACAGGTGATTGCCTACGCATCAAGACAGTTGAAAGAGCATGAGAAGAACTATCCTACGCATGATCTAGAGTTAGCAGCGGTTATTCACGCAATCAATACTTGGAGACACTACCTTTATGGTGAAAAGTTTCAGATTAAATCAGATCACAAGAGTTTAACTTACCTTTTCACTCAGAAGGACCTGAATATGAGACAGAGGAGATGGCTGGAATTATTAAAAGATTATGATTGTGACATCCAGTACCATCCGGGTAAGGCAAATGTTGTGGCTGATGCCTTAAGCCAAAAGTGGGCATTGAGGCCTGAGGCAGGACCTAATACAAATGTTGCATTGTATGCTGTAGCCTCAAGCTCAATAGAAAATGATGAAGAGTTTATATTAGAAACTGCAGGAGATCTAGTGGAACAGGGCTTAATTCATAAGTTCACATTGATGTTCACACCCTTGAAGATCTCATCGGATCTAATAGATGAGGTCAAAGTAGCAATCCTACAGGATCCAAACCTCAAGACTGCACAAGAAGATCTAGAGAAGGGTAAAAGCAATCCTGATTTTACCTTAGATTCAGACAAAGTACTCAGGTATCGTAGATGATTATGTATACCTAAGAGTGAGAACTCAAATATCAGAGATCGAGTTATGACAGAAGCTCATTACACCCCATATTTGGTACATCCAGGAAGCACCAAGATGTACCATGATTTAAGAAGATTATATTGGTGGAGGGGTATGAAAGCGGATGTAGCTCGATTCGTATTCCAATGTCTGAATTGCCAGCAAGTTAAAGCAGAAAGGCAGAGACCCACAGGTTTGCTACAACTACTACCGGAGCCAACATGGAAGTGGGATTGTATCACAATGGATTTCGTCACTGGCCTACCCTTAACACCAAGGTCAGTGGATGCAGTATAGGTTATAGTCGATCGACTTACTAAGACAGCTCAATTCATTGAGGTTAGACCTCAGTATACCATGGACAAGCTGGCCAAGCTATATGTGGATAATATAGTCAGACTTCATGGCGTCCCAGAAAGTATAGTATCTGATAGAGATCCCCGTTTTACATCAAAGTTCTGGGAAGGATTACAGAAAACCATGGGAACCAAGTTAAAGTTTAGTACAGTTTTTCATCCTCAGACGGACGGGCAGTCAGAAAGAACTATTCAAATCTTGGAGGATATGCTCTGAGCGTGTGCCCTAGATTTCAAAGGAGCTTGGGACGAGAAGTTATCGCCCATCGAGTTTGCTTATAACAACAGTTACCAGGCTACGATCCAAATGGCTCCATATGAGGCACTCTATGGGAAGAAATATCGTACACCTCTGTTATGGAATGAGGTGAGAGAGAAAAGGATTGTAGGACTAGAGTTCGTCAAAGAAACTTGTCGAGTGATTGACCAAATTAAAGAAAGAGTGAAGACAACTCAAGTTCGACAAAATCATTATGCTGATAACCGACGTCGAGATCTGGAGTTTACAGTGGGTGATATCACCTGTGCGAGATCTGAAACAGTTTGGTAAGAAGGGAAAGCTATGACCCAGGTACGTGGGACCATACGAGATTTTGACCAGACGGGGTAATGTGGCATATCAACTGGCTCTACCACCATCCATGTCAAGCGTTCATGATGTGTTCTATGTATCTTTATTGAAGAAGTATGTCAGGGATCCATCGCACATCTTGACAGCAGACCCACCAGACTTTACAAAGGACTTGACGTTTGAAGTTGTACCTGTGATGCTCACAAGCCAAAAAGTACAACATCTCCGAAGCAAGGATATCCACTATGTGAAAGTACAATGGAAAAGCCAAGATGTGGAAGAAATTACTTGGGAGGAAGAGAACGTGATGCGAAAGGAATACCCTAACCTTCTCGACGACCAAGGTACGTTCAAATTTCGAGGCCAAAATTTATTTTAAGGGTGGGGGAGTTGTAAAACCTACATGCAAATTTCGGGGACGAAATTTATTTTAAGGGTGGGGGAGTTGTAAGACCCGCATTCCATGAACCCGATCTAAACCTTGAATTTATGTCGTAGCAGGTCTTCCAATCATCACCGGGCCAGACGGGACGAGCGGATGACAAACAGGTACGAAACGGACCAATCAGACCAAATTAAGTATGAATTAATTCATACCGGTCGATGGTACCGGTCTTGGTACCGGTCGACCAGTATGGCCTGCGTAGCAGACCACTTAGATCCAGAAACGGATCACTGCAGGTCCCACTTTCCAAATTTCAAACCGAAGGACTTTTCTAATGCTAGAAATTCCTAAACCTAGACCTAGCCTATATAAACCGCTCTAAACCTCCTAAAACCTCTTTCATTGATCCTCACCAACCCTAGAGAGGAGAAAGAGATTGAAGAAGGAGGAGAAGCTAGGAAGGAGAAGGACGGGCCGCCATTTCCGCTTGACGAAGAACACCTTACCGCAAGTCGACGGTAAGTGCTTAAACCTTCTTTTACATTATGACTCTAGGATGGTTAGTTTGCTTGGATCAATACCATGCAAAGCAGGTATTGATCTAAACCCTATTTTACCGTCAAACCCTAAATTAATGGTAAACCCTAGATTCAAGTTCTAAGTCGAAAATCATCGAGGCTAGGACTTGAATGGAGTTGAAAACAACTCTAACTCAATGCTCAGACCTAGAATGTGTAGGAGAAACCCTAGGATCAATAGGGGATGATCGACGGTAGTCGAGAAATCGGATGTATGGCCTTCCGAAGACATATCGATCGACCATACCGGTCGCACCATATGCGACCGGTACTTCTCGGGGACTGGTCTGTGGGGACCGATCGACCATACCAGTCTTAGGTTTCCCCACAGTGCTACGACCGGTACCTGTGACCGGTCAGCTCTGTGAGATGTGTTTCGTCATTGTTGGTTTTCCGACCAACGTAAACCCTAAGAAAACTATTCTAACTAAACCCTAATATCGTGTAGGACCTTGTGATAGCACGTTTGGACCTTGCAACGCGGAGCAACCTATCAAACAAGCATCAGGTAAGGGAATAGGATCTAAACCCTAATAATTAAATAACAGTAAATCGTTGTTAATAATTATGGTTCTGTGGATTGATGTTTGTGCATTCTCGCATGTCATCATTTACTTTCAGTTATTATTATTGTTCATGCATACTTGTTATGCTAGGTTGTGACTGTTAGACATGTGATTGTTTTCGTTGGTGTGTGGAATGAGAAGGACTGGAGGTCTGGGATCATTCCTCACACTTGCACCTTTCGTATCGTTCTGTCTTAGCATGCTTGGTGCGGGTAGGGTATCAGGGGGAGGAAGTGGCACTATGGTCTCCGACCTGGCCACTAGACTCTAGCTCTATCTCTATGCCGTAGGGAACTACGCTAGGACAGGGCCTACTGTGATGATATATAGGATTGGTTAGTTGCGAGTCCAGGTTGCAAGCCCTCACCAATAGGGGCTTACGTGTTGGTATGGGTAGAGTATCAGGGGAGGTGTTGGCGGTGTTTGATCCGGATGCCTTAGCTCTATCTCTATTCCATGATAGGGTGCATGTGGGATGACAGTGGTGTTTGATCTATTGGGTGGCTTCACACACTCGTGTATAGAGGTGTGGTGGCCGCCAATCCTTTTTATAGCACATTGCAAACTTAAAACCAGACCATAATGTGAATGTTACTCATGCATATGTTTGTTGCATTGTCTGATTGTCTTACTGAGCTAAGTTGTGAGCTCACCCTTGTATATATACATGTTTTTAGATGTTGATGCGGGTTACACAGTGGAGTATTACGTGGACGCTCCAGTGTATGGAGGCGTGGCTGCCCTGGACGTGCAAGCAGGAGAGGACGAGCATGACGCTTCATGCGAGTGCCCTTTCTGCGTGTACCTTTAGGATTTGATTTTAATTTATTCTATTTATTTCGGTTGGAAATACAGTGATGTAAAGATATTTATTTAAGTTTTGAGAATTTGAATAATTTAATATTTTATTTAAATTTATCAATAGATTACTCAGTTCATTTTATTTAAGACTTCCGCTGTATTTATTATATTCTGATTGTGGTTATCTGCAATAGTTTGTATGAGTGGACATGGTTTTATTGAGATCCTGGTGTGAACCGTTAGTTCAGTGACGGTTCACTCACACTTCAGGTTCAGCCGGAATTGGGGTGTGACATACAGACTCTCTGCAATAAGTAAGGTATGAACCTTGTCTCTGTAGGCTTAGAACACTGAGAGAATAGTTCTATCTTTCTACAGCAAGCTTAAGGTATGGACTTGACTCGGTAAGGTAGATCAGATAGAATAGGCTCTTTTCATTAAGTTAATGTATTGAATCTAATGTAACGATTTCAGTTATAGGTATTCTATGGGAAACCATAGAGAATAGGTTAGGGTTAATGGTTGAGGGATAAATTGTGATTAACGGTCATAAAATGATTTTAGGGTGAATCTCATTGATAAGCCAAGAGGAGGAACTCGTATGAGATGTAAAAATCAATCAAACTACGTATGGTCGCAGCTATGGTCAACCATAAGATGAGAAAAGAGTCGACCATAGCCATTCGGAAAGAATTCAGGAAACATACGGTCGCAGGTATGGTCGCATGTAATGCGACCATAGGGTATCGACCGTACGTCATATGGTGGTATATAATGCGACCATAGGATCAACCATAGGATTACAGCAAGTATATTTTGAGACTAAACAAGGTTTTCGACTACTGTAACTTGATAAACTTAAACCCTAACTTCAATACATTAATTGTTTAGGTTCCCAATAGATTCAAAGTGACTTCCAAAGCTTGGGAGAGGAACAAACATCAATCAAAGGTGGGGGAACAAGACCTGAACTAATTAGATGATAATAAACTGTTATTTTATTAGTCCAATGCCATGATTGATTCTGTGCTTGTATGCTTGTAATGTGCATCTCACATGTCATCCAATATTATTGCTATTTCTACTCATGCATATTTATTATTGTTTATTTATAACATGATGATGATGATAGGAATAGGCATGTGATTGTGTGTGTGTGGTTAGTATGTTGGACGCGAGTAGAGCATCAGGGGGAGGACGTGGCATGATGGTCTTTGACCTGGTTACCAGACTCTAGCTCTATCTCTACTCAAGTATTACCCACTGACATTGTAGTATCGCCATTACCTTAGTGAAACTATTATGTCGTAGGGCATCTGTGAGGACCGATGAAATCATTTGAAAATTTAAATCCTCAATTTTAGATTTGAATTAGCATGTAGTTAAAGTTGTCTACTCTCATTACACTCAAACTGGGATCTCGAAAGTTCTCACCTTCGGATCCCATCCACTCATGCCAGTGGAGGGTAAGAAAACTAGAGTCGCCACCTAGATAAGGTCTAGGACCTATAAATGATGTCCCTCAATGGAGGGACACTAATGACTCGCGTAAATGGAATGACTATCTTGTCTCATCAAAGGTGGGTAAGTGCCAAATTACGAGCTGGGAAGGTGTTAGGCACCCAACTCGCCTAGTTGAACCGGCCTCCTTAAATCCTATCCTTTCCTACAGTTTGTGAACACTTGAGGCTATCTAATTAAACTACAAGATACAAGGAAAAATCCTAATTTGATATTTAATTCTTTACTAACTATATATGGCATAAACTGAAAGTAAACAAATTAAACAAGAAAATAATCACAAAATGAATTAAAAAATTTAATGAATGACCTAATCATACATCTAAAGAAAGAAAAAAATGATATACAACATATGACCAAGGTCTGGGGAAATCTCAGACCGCCTATGTATCTCTGTGCGACGGGAATTAGGCCAAATGTAGTTTAGGCGGGTGTGTACGTACCAGGTGTGTGCAAGAAGAGGGACACTTCCAAAATATTGGAACGCATCCCTAGCGATGGATGCTCCCATAATCATGGAACACATCCGATGATGAGAGACGTCCCCACAACAGTGGGACCCATCTCACGACGTAGAGGCACTCCTACCATAAGGAGCCCCCGTGATGAGGTAGTCCCATACAATATGAAAATTACCTCAATTTGACCGAGTGTGGAGTGACCAAACTCCCCCGCAGCCTACGTATCCCTCGAGACATCTGTCTCTCTAGAATCAGGTTAAGCGTAGTTCCCATGGATTCACGAGCCATGGACACGCGTGGCAACACTCAGGAGAGGCCAAACGCCTCAGCTCCCCACACCCGGGGGTACACTAAATCTCACTTACATCCCACATTCGGGATACCCAGATGGACCGTCCGTCGGGCCACCAATCCTATGCATACATCTACCCAATCGCATATTTTTCATTAATAATATTTTTGATATAACGATTTTCCACACTCTTGGATCCAATCCTAGGGTTGGGTGGGCTCATTCTAAATGGGTCCATAATGGGTTGGACTATTTGGAGTCCCTTAGCCAATCACATCGTGGGAAGTGTGTATCCTAACATTCATCTATTACAGTGTTCAAGTGGGGATACACTTTGGGGTGGGAACCACATGTTGGCATGAATATCAACTTAAATTAAGTATTCGTGCATATCCTGATCCAAGCATGATGTAGAATAACAATTTAAACTAAAATAAATACATACATGGTATTTATGACAATTATATCTTACCACAAAAATGGATAAGAGCAAGAGAGAAGTCATATTAAAACCAAACCAAGCAAACATAAACCCGAGAAACTTAGGCCAGCCTTAACATAAACTAATTCAACATAACCTAAACTAACTTCCATGCAACTAGACCTAAACGAATTCTTTCGAAGCTAAATCTAAAATTGCATTCAAGCTTAAACATCACCCCCCATTGAATGGGAAATAAAGAATTAGTAAAACAAATTTCAAAGAAAATCAGCAACATCAACTTCACCTGAAACCATCAACAGGGAAGGTGTTGAGATAGGAATGCCTAATGTCCTCTATCCTAACTAATCAAACAACAAAACACACAATCCCTGACCAGCTATCCTATAAAAAAAATCAGTGAGAAAGAAAGAAGCAGAAAATAGAAATAAAACATGAAAGAACCAAGTTGCTAACACTAATTAAGAGAAAGATTAGTCAAATCGAAACAAAACAAGATACTAAAACACAAAACAGTGACTAAACAATATGGCTGGACTGTAAGATTGTAAAAAAATAAAAAAAAATAAAAAAAGGCTAAAAACAAGACCTGAGAATGGCTAAACAACTTCCTGATTGAGCACCACAATGTATTGTTGAAACGCATATGACACTACAGAATAGCCAAGAGAAGGAAACAAAAATTAGAGAAAACTATTCTAGACGAGGACAAAACCCAAACCAGATTAACTAGACCAAGATAAAACAGCCTAAACCACCTAGAAAAACTAGATCTGACCATACTCAACCGAACCAGACCTGAACCCTATCAAGCAAACCCAAAACCAGATAAAAAATGAGACAAATATAGGACCAAAATAGGCTTAAACCAACTAAAGCAAACTAAGCACCAGTTCATTCCCGTTAAAGGTAGCTGCTAGGGAGAAAGGATAGGCAAAACCTATACTAAGAGAAAAATAAAATAAAATAAAAGTGAACCACAAGAGAGTGAAGAGAGATATACCTGAGCTTGTAGCCTTCTCCCAGTCGTTCCTCCTTGAACAGCCGCTGGCTCAAACCTCTACTGAAGCCCCTCTTTTCTTTTTTTCCAAAGCCTTGCCAACAAAACCCCTCTATCTGGTTTCTTAGCTCCTTATTCTTCTCTTCTATTGTTCTTCCTCTCATTCCCAATCTCCAGCAGCCTCCCACAACTCTATCCTCTCCCTCAGTTTTTCTCCCTCTTCTCAGCCTTCACTGTTTTCTTCTTTCTCTGCACTCCATCCACTCTTTTTTTTTTTTTTTGGTTCCAAAAATCCCCTCTCTTCTCCCTTTTCTTTCTTTTCACCTGCTTTTTTTTATGGCTGTAGGTGGGTGGTTCCAAGATGGGAGGTCGTGTCGAGGAGTCTCTCTTTACAAGCAGGTTCCTAGTGGTGCTTATGCTAAGGACTCTCGCCATAGGGATGGTAGGTGATAGTTGGGAATTTTAGGGATGAGGGAATGAGGTGTCGACCTCCCCCTCATCCACTCCAAATCTCTCTCTCACCGCCTCTCTTCTCCTTTTACGGAATATATATATATATATAACCATTTTCTTCTTTATTTTTTTTATTATATTTTTTTCATTTTTCATTTTTTTTTATTGATATATCCCTCTCATTGCGCATGGTTCCCAAACGAGAGTGGAGATCCCCACGGTGGCAAAATCGGGGTGCTGATAGCATCAGGGGAGGTGGTATCGGACTGTGTGGTCTCTGACTCTGTCAGGGGGCCTTAGCTCTATCTCTATGGACGTATTGAGGGATGCTACGGTGAGGCCTTGGATACACTAGACGACATTATGATTGCTTAGTTGCGAGCCTAATTTGCGAGCCCAATTTGCAAGCCCTCGCCAATAGGGGTTTACGTGTTGGTATGGGTAGGACATTAAGGGAAGTGTTGGCGGTGTTTGATCCGGACACTTTAGCTCTATCTCTATTCCATGGTGGGTGCATGTGGGACGACAATGTGTTTGATCCATTGGACGGATTCACACACTCGTGTATAGAGGTGCGATAGCCACCAATCTTTTCTATAGCATATTGCAAACTTAAAAACCAGACCAAAGATATGAATTAAATGCATGCATATGTTTGTTGCATTGGTTTATTCACTCACTAAGCTCAAGTTGGAGAGCTGACCCTCGTGCTTGTAATTCTTTTTAGTTGCTGATATTGCAGGTGTTACTGTTGAAGATTACCTGGATACGCCAATGTATGGACATGTAGTGGCTATGGATGTGCAAACTGTGGAGGACGAGCAAGACTCGTCAAACAAGTGTTCCCACCGTGGTTACGCTTAGTTTTTAACTTTCGTATTTTGATACTTCTAATATGTATTAATTATATTTTGGTTAATTAGAGATAACTGGATCATTTAATTATTTATCATGTAGACCTTAATTCATTATTAATAAGTGTAGGGGACGATTTGTGTTTTATATCTGTGATTTGCATTAAATGATAAAATGTAAAAAATGAAATGAAAATAGAATGGAGTCGCCACCTAGAAAAGGTCTAGGACCTATATACGATTTCTCATATGAGAAATATTAATGACTCACGTAGGGATTAAGGCTTAATGGTCAAACCAAAGAAATAGTGGGTAAGTGTCATGTTACAATTTGGGAAGGTGTTAGGCACCCAAATTGCCTAATCCGAAGATTAGTCTCCATATACTATCCTTTCCTATCCTAATTTAAATTACAGGCAATGGCTAAACAATTTTTAATAGGCACCAAACCTAGGTTCTAGATGTATTTAAATCTAGGAGCAAGCCATCAAGATAACAGTAAGAAAAATTAAAATGTGATATGAATCAGAAATAAAATGATTGGATGACGGACCAATCAGCCAATTTCGAATGACAAGCGTACCACTCAACATGCTGACAGACAAAATCATTTTTTAGTTATTGAAACGTAGTCCAAAGTTCAAATGCAATGATTTTTGAAAGAAATGAAAGTAAATTAAAAATAAATTAGTTTAGGACTGAACTTGAATGATGAACACTCAAGCTACCTACGTATCTTAAGACAAGCTTAAGAATCAAGCCCAACGTAGTTCAACCATTTGGGTTGATAAAATGGTAGATCCCTATAGCCACTAGTCAAGCTAATAGGTCATCTAGGTTTAGAATATTGAATAGACTCCTACAGTCACTAGTCAAACTAGTAGGCCATCTATATAAAACATCGAATAGACTTCTACAGCCACTAGTCAAGCTGGTAGACCGTCTATGTAAAACACATCAAATAGACTTCTACAGCCACTAGTCAAGCTGGTAGACCGTCTATGTAAAACACATCGAATAGACTTCTACAGCCACTAGTCAAGCTGGTAGACCGTCTATGTAAAACACATCGAATAGACTTCTACAGCCACTAGTCAAGCTGGTAGACCGTCTATGTAAAGTAGAGTTTGAAAGGGACTTCCATGCGATGATGGAATGCTTGCCCAAGATTGAAAGGGACTTCCATGCGATGATGGAATGTTTGTCCAAAATTGAAAAGGGACTTCCATGCGATGATGGAATGTTTGCCCAAAATTCCATGCGAAGATGGAAAATTGAAATGAAGTTTTGAAATTTGAAAACTTAGATTGAATTTGAAATTGAAATTGAAAATGGAATTTGAAATTGAAATTGAAATTGGAACTTGAAATTGAAATAGAAATTGAATTGAACTTGAACTTTGAAATGAATTTGAATTGAAATTGAAATTGAAATAGAAATCGAATTGAGTTTGAAATAGAAATTGAAATGGAAATTGAAATTAGAAATTGAATTGAATTTGAAATTAAAATTGAAATAGAAATTGAATTGAATTAAAATTGAAAATAGATTTGGAATTAAAATTGAAATTGAGATAGAAATAGAAATTGAAAATTGAAAATTGAATTGAACTTGAAATTAAAATAGAAATAGAAATTGAATTGAATTTAAAATTGAAGATAGATTTAGAATTAAAATTGAAATTGGGATAGAATTGAAATTGAATTGAATTTGAAATTAGAAAGATATTTGGAATTTAAATTGAAACTGAATCCGAAATCGAATTAAAATTGAATTTTTGAAAATTTACTTTGAATTTGCAATTTCATTAAAATTAGAATAAAATTGGAATTAAAATCCAAATCGAAATAGAAATTGAAATTGAAATGGGAAATTGAATTTAGATTTGGGATTAAATTGAAATTGAAACCGAAATTGAATTGAAATTGAATTTTATTGAAACTATGCAAAACAACTGACATGATAAATTTGAAAGATTATAATTTTTTAATCAGTGTGTAAATGCATTATGATGCAACTCGAGTATTATTGCAACCCTCATTGCAATTGGACTGAGCTTGGGTAATGGATTCCCAGGCAGCCTACGTATCTCGGGGTGGAGTCCGAGAATCAAGTCCATACGTAGTTCGGAATGAACTACGCATAAAAAATGAAAACAATTTTAATTTGTCAACATGTGAGAAGGTACTCTCGACATTGGACAATAGGCATCGGTGCCTCGCTTCATTCATACATACGTTCACACATCTATATTTGCGCATCACAAGCGCGTGAGTCCGCATTGCACGGAAATAGTTACAAAATTCATAAGAAATTCCTATGGGATACATAAGTGGGGATTGGGGATTAAAACTATTAATACATTTCCTTTCGCATTCGTGGGATACATTGAAAGGGTAAGGGACGTCCTAGTCTATCCCGCCCGTTACTATGCTAGGGATGGCAAGTGCCGCATGCATGTCGTGTTACCCACCCGCATCAAATAATTATGGGTGCACGATGGCCGAACCCATATACCACATAAAATAAAGACATAGAGTTAAGGCGTTACACGCTGTGGAGTAGAGGTGGACGCCAAAAGAAGGAATGATCTCGTGTGTTTCACGACGTATTTGTATAGGTGAAAACCACCCACTTCGGCAAATCTGATTTCAAACTGAAGCTAGTTAGTTTGACCTTACATCATCATTAGAGAAGAGGGAAATGTCTAATAGACAACAATAACACTGAATTCCCATGTTTAGCAGACAGCTACAGAATTAAGTCATTCAAACTCAACTTGGAATCTAATATCTCGAATCCTACATGAAATTAAACAAACAATAATAGTATGGAAAAAAAAAATAGAATAACTGATTCTTTCAATATTACTGGCGACGGCAGATGTTTCAAAGAAATCTCGCCGGTAATCTTTACTCAACCCTTTTGTCAGTGGAAAAACCACCTTTTCAAAGTTTTCTCATCATTGCTATTCTGAGAGCAATCCATCAAGCACAGGCATTCTTGAAAATTTTCATCTCCAAAACTATACGGCATTTATATCGCTTAACCGAATAGATTTTTTTATGTAATGAATGTTGAGAAAGGGATGCTAAACAGTTTATATATTCCAACATAATGCTCCAATTACCTGATTCTCAAACATAGATCAGTACCGAAACAAAACCATAGCTTCGACATACTAATATCAAGTCGTAAACACCGATACGGATCACCAAGTGTAGAATAAAAGAGCATAAAACGAAGAAAGAAAAAAAAAATCAAGATTACAGAGGACTCTAGAGGTCTTACACGACGAAATCGGTAAAAGAAACCAAAGAGGAAAAAAGGAATATCGACCATGAAATGAAATTTTAAACATTGATATTTCAAACTTCAAAGATCAGAATAAAGAAACAAAGAAGAAAGAAAGAAAAGAAAAAAAAGAAAATCAAGAAATCAGATCTGAGATTTTGGAATACCTGGAATCGAATGCAAAAGAAATGATTGAGAATCAAAGAATTAGGAAATAAAGAAATCCTTGATTCTAAAGTAGAATAGAGAACACTAGATCACGATACGAAATGATGAACAAAAATTCACTTCAAACGATGAACAAAGGAAATTCAGATCGGAACCTCGAATTATAAGTAAAGAAAATTCACTTCAAGAATCTCAAGAATCTCAAATCAGAATTTCAGATCCACATGAACAAAAAATTTGAGAACGACATATATGATCGACAGGGATCTCTTTCGCAGATCGAAAACCAGAAAAATAAAAAAAAAACTCAAAAATCGTAGATTAAGCCAACGAAATCTAAAGAACTCATAAGTTCGAAAAGAGAAACCATGCTTGAGAGGGAATACAATAAGTTTAAGCATAAATTGAGATATATAAACAAGAAAGATTAGATTAAACCAGATCTGAGATCTCAGATCTGGTTTTCAAAATACCTGAAGGCTTGAATCGTTGATCGCCGTTGTACCTCTGCTCTACCGACGGCTTACCGCTACCATTGCCGCTGCCATCGCCGTCTACCGTCGAATGAAGAAATTCCAGTCTCAAATCTGGTTTCTTCTCTCTTCTTTTTTAACAGAAAAAAACATCAGATCCAAACATAATGAATCGCCACCGCTGTTCGCCAGGTCGCCGTCGCCATTGTCATTGCTCGCCAAGCCGCCGTCGCCGTTGCCGTCGACGTCGCCGCTGCTCCAGGTCGCTCTCTCCGTCGACTTCTTCCTCAAACCCTCGTTTCCCTCTCTGTTTCTCTCTCTCGAACCCGCCTCTCTATTTCTCTGTTTGGAACGCAGAGAGAAAATGATCTCTCTGCGTTTCATTTGATTTATATATATTATTTTTTATTATTTTTATTTATTTTTATTTTAGTTTGATGACGTGGTTGGAGTTCCATTCTCCAACCACGTGAGCACTTTGTTTCTTTTTTTTTCTTTTCTTTTTTTTTTTTTTTTTTTGTCATTATCTTATGTATGAATTTTATCATATTTATTTAAAAAAAAAAAACTAAAAATATATTTTGTCATAATTAGTTTATTTATTTATTTTATATTATTGTTTTATTTTTATTATATTTTCTTATTTATCATTACATCTTGCTTACTTATTTATTATTTATTTATGGTTATTATTATTATACACTATTTATTTTTTTATTTCCTATTCCCCTGAGCTATGATTTAACTTCCTCGACAAATTTGAAGCGTCTACAATAAGACTTCTGTTATTACTGTGGAATGTGTTTTGGTTTAACATGGTTGGCATAGCCTATACGAGATCCTGGTTTAAACCGTTGGTATTCATGATGGTTCATTACACCATTGGTTAATCCATAATTGGGGTGTGACAACTTGTTATCAGAGCTCTCAGGCCCTGCCCATCAAACCTGAATACTTTCACATGAGTCCATGAACTGAGTTAGGATAAATTAAAAGCTTTAATAAAAACACACCATAAGCACATGTGTAGGTTGAGACAGAACTTAAACAAGACACACCATAGGCACCTGTGTTGGTTGAGACAGAACTTAAACAAGACACACCATAAGCACCTATGTTGGTTGAGACAGAACTTAAATAAGACAATAATGTACATGTAAAAGGTGGAATCATATGTGTATACAGACATAAGAAAAGAAGACCTAAATATATCATGATAAACAAATAACATATAGTACGGTCTACAAATCGGACAGTTGCTTGAGTATACAATGGATATAGTACAGTTACAAGAAGGGAGCATCTATAAAGCAAGAGAATTGGAATACCGAGTTGGCACTCACGAGATGTGAAACTCGATGTATGATAGAGGAAAAAGAAAAATAGCTAGTAATGTCTAAATCCCTGCAGAGGTAAAAGGGAAAGATCTCGGGCTGAATCCAACAAAGATGGAGAATCATGGCTATATACCAAAAACAAGAGTAGCTATAAAAGAACATAAAGCTATACTCCTAGGTTACTTAGAGACTCAGAGTGAGATCCGTCACACACTGATCCGTCATCGCTGAGCATTCAGAAGAGGTTGTAACCTGACCCTACTACTATCTGGGTTGAGAATGGGTAATGATAACCCATATGAGCAAATGTCAAATAATGATAATCAGACACTCGAGCAAATCAAAGGGGATGAACAATCAGGCCACTCCAGCCAATCTACCTGGACCACCAAATGCCTTGGCCACGATTGTAATGAATTTGGTCTGGCAAAATACAAGAGCAACAACAGATTATATCGGTTATACAAGTTACCATGGGAATCGCTACCCAAGTTGCTAGTGCTATACCAATACCTCCAGGACCGACCAAGTACAATACCTGTTAGTAGTAACACTATACCTCCAGCACCCGTTAGCCATAATACAATGCTTATTATACAGTAGGTCCTAGTAACGCACACCTCAGTGTAGAATCCTGGTGCACAACAAGTAGTGTATCAAAGTGGTTACCCTTATCAGCCATCGATGTATGGGATAGATGCATTGTGGCAAAATGATCCGATAAGGGTTGAAGAATGTTTTCTGAAGATGAAGCCTTAGACATTTTCAGCAAGGAATCGAATCTATTATGGCCATATAACTAGACATGTTTATATAGGATGCGGTGCATTATTGACTTACTCTTATGATTAAGAGGATGCATATATCTAATTTTAAATTCTCGTGCCTTAACAGGATACCTTCTCGATTCAACCTGTCAATTGGGGTTATAGATATTATTTTCTTAGAATTAGTCCTGATTATACCAATCTAAGCTACTCTCATGATCGATAACATGGATTGAAATATAAACTAAATGAACAGTTAAAGGTTTAATCATGTTGAGCATATATCTTTTTTATTTATACCTAGTTTATTGATATTCCAAAACTTTCTCTAGATTTAATCCTGTAGTGCTTCGACCAATGGCATTATATACTCAATAGAACCTATAACCATGAGGTTAAGAGTTGTAGAACCTCTATTTCCATGTATTTGGACTACTGTGCAATCTAACGACCTTTTGATGCTGGTTGGATTACCATAGATTTACTCCTGAACCTCTAAACCTAAGTTCACTAGATAAAACAAGTGTTCGTCATTATACTGAATTCGAAAAAAAAGAAATGAATCGCTTTTGGATAAGCATTATGATTCTTACATTTCTCGACATCCATTGATAAGATGTTTAGTTAATAAGGAATTATTGGAAGGAAGATGATTGAATTTAGAATAATCTCTATAGCTAAGAAACCTTAGATGAAGTAGTAGAGAATCTATTTCATGATTGCTAGATGGATGGATATGAGTCATGTCTATAAAAGAGTGCATGAGCAAGAAGTGAGAACTACCAAGAGTGGCCAGTAAATAGTAGATAACACTCTAACAGAGTTAAAGATGGCTATATCGGTATGAATTTTGACAAGGTAAAAGATTTCTAAAAGCATATTTAGGAGTGGATACAAGGATGAAGTCAAAAATCATGGCATTGATAGTTTCGGATTAGTACAAGTAATATTGAGTTATGTCCAATGTCGAGTGAGATGATTAAGTAAAAACCAAGAGAGTTTGGCAGAATTAATGAAATTATAAGTATATACCCTAATGCTTATAGGTAGACTTGGGATATGAAGTGAGTAACAATCACAAGATACTTTTCGAGATATATGATAGAGAGATCAGGATAAAACAACAATGATAAAAGAGATGTAAGCTAATAGGTGCAATATGAGATTATTGGTGTAAGCTAATGAACTTTTTAGGATATGAGATTATTGACGATAGTCTTTGAAAAACTAAGAGGTAAAAGGAGACTAAACATGCTCTTAACACCTTTAAACCAGATTTTGCTAGTTCAAGCCATTTCAGACTAAATGTTGTATTAGGTGAGTGTTATGAACAATGTCTGAATCGTATGCACAAAAATTGGATGCAACCTAATTTGACATGAGATGGCAGACTTTAATGTCATCTTGGGGATAGATTGGTTGTCTCAATACTCTACAAAGTTGTTATGTGCGTAGAAGAAGTTGTCATTCAATAATAAACACGGCACATAATTTAGTTTTATGGGAAGCATGTTGCCTAGAGAGCAGAAGCTTATCCTCCATGTACTTAAGGCGAAGAGAGGCCTTGAAAAGAAAGGAGTTGGATATATGGTATATGTGATAGATGCTACTAAATAAGTACTATGGATGAAAGGTATTGATGTGATATAAAAATTCCCTGATATGTTTCCAAAAGACTTACCCCAGTTTCTACCTGTTCATGTGATTGAGTTCATTATGGACTTGTTACCAGGGATGGCACCTATGTCAAAGTAACCCTATAGAATAGCTCCTACAGAGTTGAAGGAATTGAAGACTCAACTACAGAAATTATTAGACAAAGGTTCTAATCGGCCAAGTATTTCATCATGGGGAGCACCAGTGCTATTCGCAAAAAAAAAGGACGTTAATGTTCGGTAGATTATTAAGAATTAAACAAGCTAATGATCAAAAAATCAATACCCACTACCTCAGATCGATGACTTGTTTAATCAGCTACAAGGAGCAAATGTATTTTCTAAGGACCTTCAGTCAAGATATCATCAACTGAAGAATTTGAACAGTAATATTTCGAAGACAGCTTTCGAAACCAGGTACGGACATTATGAGTTCCTGATTATGTCTTTTGGTATGACCAATGCCCTTATATCTTTTATGGAGCTAATGAACCGGGTGTTTCATGACATGATGGGCACGTTGATCATAGTTTTCATAGACTATATATTGATTTATTCCAAAGACCAAGAAAGTCTTGTAACGGACCTTAGAGCAGCCTTACAACGGCTGAGAATGGAGAAGTGTTATGCCAAGTTCATGAAGTGTGAGTTCTGGTTAAACAAGATTGCATTCTTAGGTCAAGTAATATCATTAGAAAGAATAAAGGTGGACCCTAGCTAAATAGAAGCTATTGTGGGGTGAGAAGCGCCTAAGAACATTGCAGAGATTTGAAGTTCATTGGGTTTAGCTAGTTAGTACAAACGATTCATGGAAAACTACTCTAGGATCGCAATACCTCTTACCAAGCTAACCAGGAAGGGGGAGAAGTTTATTTGGATTGACAAGTGTAAAGAATATTCTGGATTCTAAAAGCAAGGGTGATATCAGCTCCCATCTTGATCGTTTCGGCACCAGGGAAACCTTTTACCCTATACATCGATGCTTCCGGATTGGGTCTAGGATGCGTACTGATACAGGAAGAACAAGTGATTGCATATGCTTCAAGATAATTGAAAGAGCATGAAAAGAATTACCTGACTCATGACTTGGAGTTAGCAGTTGTGATTCATGCAATCATGATTTAGAGACATTATCTATACGGAGAAGAATTTCAAATTAAATCAGATTATAAGAGTTTTACTTAGCTCTTTATCTAGAAGGAGTTGAACATGAGGTTAAGGAAAGGGTTGGAACTCTTGAAGGATTAAGACTGCGATATTCAGTGTGGCTCGAGCAAGGCTAATGTGGTAGCTGAAGCTTTGAGCAAAAAAAGGAATAATGAAGCCAAAAGGAGGACCTAATACAAACGTTGTCTTGTGTTCCGTAGCAACAAATTTAGATTTAGAAGAAGAGCAACATATAATAGAAATTCATGATGATCCAATTGAGCAAGAACTTATGGATGAACTTACGGAGCAATAGTTTTTCGCTTACGTTTGTAGCGTTAAAGATCGTTGCTGATTTGATGGACGAAATAAAAGTGTAAGGACAAAATTTTGTAATGGATGATATGGTTGAGATATAATGAAAAAAAATAGAAATGGAGTTGCCACCTAGATAAGGTCTAGGACCTATGTATATAATTTCTCAAATAAGAAATACTAATGACTCACGTAATGGATTAAGGCTTATGGTCAAACAAGAGAAACAATGGGTAAGTGTCATGTTACAATTTGGGAAGGTGTTAGCACCCAAATTTTTTAATCCGAAGATTAGTCTTCATATACTATCATTTCTTATCCTAATTTAAATTACAGGCAAAGGCTAAACAAATTTTGATAGGTACTAGACCTCCTAGGTTCTAGATATATCTCAATCTAGGAGCAAGCCATATAATTGTGAATATAATAGAAATAAGAATTATAAGGTGATATAGATCAAAAATAAAATGATTGGATGACGGACCAATCAACTAATCTCAAATAACAAGTGCGCAACTCTCAACACATTGACAGATAAAATCATTTTCAGCTATTGAAGCGTAGTCCAAAGTTTGAATGTAATGACTTGAAATTAATTCTAAAATGACATTCAAATGATATGAAAACTGAAAAGTAAATTAAAGTAAATTAATTTAGGACTAAACTTGAATGATAAGCATTTAAGCTACCTACGTATCTCAAGATAAGCCCAAGAATCAAGCCCAACGTAGTTCAATCACTTGGGTTGGTAAAATGGTAGATCTCTATAGCCATTAATCAAGCTAATAGGTCATCTAGGTTTAGGATATTGAATAGATTCCTACAGTTACTAGTCAAACTGGTAGGCCGCCTATGTAAAGCAATCAAATAGATCGACTTCTACAGCCACTAGTCAAGCTGGTAGACCGTCTATGTACAAATAGGGATTGAAAGGGACTTCCATGCGATGATGGAATGCTTGCCCAGGATTGAAGGGACTTCCATGCGATGATGGAATGCTTGCCCAAGGTTGAAAGGGACTTCCATGCAATGATAGAATGCTTGCCCAAGGTTAAAAGGGATTTCCATGCGATGATGGAATGCTTGCCCAAGATTCCATGCGAAGATGGAGAATTGAAATTGAAATTGAAATTGAATTTGAATTTGAAATTGAATTTTAATTTGAAATTTAAATTGATATTGAAATTGAAATTGAATTGGAGTTGAAATAAAAATTGAAATTAAAATTGAATTAGAATTTGAAATTAAAATTGAAATTGAATTTGAATTTGAAAATGTATTTGATGACTAAAAAATATAAAATTTTGAAAATACAATTAGAAGCAAGTTGTGCAAAGTACAAGGCACATTATGACGCAAATTGGGTATTATTGCAACCCTCATTGCAATTGGACTGAGCTTGGGTGATGGATACCCAGGCAGCCTACGTATCTCGGGGTGAGGTCCGAGAATCAAGCCCATACATAGTTCGGAATGAACTACGCATAAAATATGAAAATGATCTCTACTTGTTAACATGTGAGAGTATGTTCTTGATATTGGGAGATGGGGATCTAAGCCTTGCTTTAGTTTACATACACCCACACATCTGCATTTTTATTCGCGCATCACAAGCGAGTGAATCCGCATTGCACAGAAATAATTATAAAAATTGTATAAATTCCTATGGGATACATAAATAGGGATTGGGAATCAAAACTATTAATACATTTTTCTTTCGCATTTTACGAAATACATTGAGAGGGTAGGGAACGTCTTAGTCTATCCCTCCCGTCACTACACTAGGGATGACAAGTGCCGCATGAATATTGTATTACCCACCCGCATCGAATAATTATGGGCGCACGATGGCCGAACCCATATACCACACAAAGTAAAGACATAGAGTTAGGGGCATCACCTGCCTGTGAGTAGGGGTGGACGTCAAGGGAGAAGAAGTGATCCTGTGCTTTTAACGCCGCATGAAAGGTTGAAGATGCTCACGTCTCGACTATAAAAATTTTATATAATAAGAAAGTAATAGACATTGACGTCCCATCAAGTAAATTTATAATAAATTCAATGGAGAATTCACATGAGATGAGATTGAAGAAACCAACCACACATGACTGGGAATCAGCCCTTGAGTAAAACAAGATTAATTATATTAAAATCTAATTTAAATCCAAATTAATGGGATCGATTTAATCATGCTATATAAACCAAATTAGTATGGAGAATCCGATTTATATGCTATATATATATATATATATATATATATATATATATATATATATATATATATATATATATATATATATATATATATATATATATATATATATATATATATTACCTTGAGCTAAGAAAAATCAATTTAATTGGGTCAACAAATTTGAAGCGTCTACAAAAAGCAGTAATTTTGTTAGATCTGTATCTAAGAAAGATGCAAGAAGATTTAGAGAAAGGAAAACCTAACCTTGACTTACTTTGGATGTAGAGAAGGTCCTGAGATACAAGGGATGATTATGCATACCTAAAAGTGAAAACTTGGGTCTTAGATACAAAATAATGCTAGAAGGTCATTCCACACCGTATTTGATACATCTTGGTGGTACAAAAACATACCAATATGCATCATGACCTGAAGAGATTATACTGGTAAAGAGGAATGATAACAGATGTGGCTTAGTACGTGTTTCAGTGTTTGAATTGTCAGCAAGTAAAAGCTGAAAGACAAAGACAAGTAGGCTTACTACTACCACTATCAGAGCCAATTTGATAGTGGAACTGCGTTACAATGGACTATGTCATCGATTTACCACTGACTCCCAGATCGATTGATGCAGTTTAGGTGATTGTTGATCGCCTTATAAAGACGGCTCGTTTCATTGCGATATGACCTCGATGTGCTTTGGATCATCCAACTAAGATATATGTGTCACACCCCAATTTTGGCTGCACCAGAAGTGTGAGTGAACCGTCACTGAACCAACGGTTCACACTAGGATCTCAATAAGACTGTATCCACTCATACAAACCATTGCACATAACCATAATCATAATATAACAAAATACAGCGGAAGTCTTAAATAAAATGAACTGAGTGACCTATTGATAAATTTAATAAAATATCCAGTTATTCAAATACCAAACATAATTAAATATCCTTACATCAATTGTATCTCCAACCAAAAATAAATAAAATAAATTAAATCAACATCCTAGAGGTACACGTAGAAAGGGCAAACGCATGAAGCGTCATGCTCGTCATCTCCTGATTGTACTTTTAAAGCAGCAACGCCTCCATACGGTGGAGCATCCATATAGTCCTCCATAGTATAACCTGCATCAACATCTAAAAACATGTATATATACAAGGGTGAGCTCAGAACTTAGCTCAGTAAGACAATCAGACAATGCAACAAACATATGCATGAGTAATATTCACATCATTGTCTGGTTTTAAGTTTACAATGTGCTATAGAAAGGATTGGCGGTCACCGCACCTCTATACACGAGTATGTGAAGCCGCCCAATGGATCAAACACCACTGTCGTCCCACATGCACCCACCATGGAATAGGGATAGAGCTAAAGCGTCTGGATCAAACACTGCCAACACTTCCCCTGATACCCTACCCATACCAACACATAAGCCCCTATTGGTGAGGGCTTGCAAACTAGGCTCGCAACTAACCAATATTATATGTCATCACAGTAGACCTTATTCCAGCACAGCTCCCTACGGCATAGAGATAGAGCTAGAGTCTAGTGGCCAGGCCGAAAACCACAGTGCCACTTCCTCCTCCTGATACCCTACCCGCACCAAGCATGCTAAGACAGAACGATACGGAAAGGTGCTAGTGTGAGGAATGATCCTAGACCCTAGGCCCTTTCCATTCCACACACCAACGAAAACAATCACATGCCTAACTGCCACACCCCAATTCTGACTGAACCAGAAGTGTGAGTGAACCGTCACTGAACCAACGATTCACACCAGGATCTCTATAAGACCGTGTCCACTAATACAAACCATTGCACATAACCATAATCAGAATATAATAAAATACAGAGGAAGTCTTTAAATAAAATGAACTGAGTAATCTATTGATAAATTTAAATAAATATCCAGTTATTCAAATACCGAAATTTAATTAAAAATATCTTTACATCAATTGTATCTTCAACCAAAAATAATTAAAATAAATTAAATCAACTCCTAGGTACACGCAGAAAGGGCACTCGCATGAAGTGTCATGCTTGTCCTCTCTTGCCTGCACTTCTAAAGCAGCAACATCTCCATACGTTGGAGCATCCATATAGTCATCCACAGTATAACCTGCATCAACATCTAAAAATAATGTGTACACAAGGGTGAGCTCACAACTTAGCTCAGTAAGACAATCAGAAAATGCAACAAACATATGCATGAGTAACATTCACATCATGGTCTGGTTTTAAGTTTGCAATGTGCTATAGAAAGGATTGACGGCCACCGCACCTCTATACACGAGTGTGTGAAACCGCCCAATAGATCAAACACCATTGTCGTCCCACATGCATCCTACCATGGAATAGAGATAGAGCTAAGGCGTCTGGATCAAACACTGCCAACACCTCCCCTGATACTCTACCCATACCAATACTTAAGCCCCTATTGGCGAGGGCTTACAAAATGGGCTCGCAACTAACCAATCATATATGTCATCACAGTAGGCCCTATCCCAGCGCAGTTCCCTATGGCATAGAAATAGAGCTAGAGTCTAGTGGTTAGGCCGGAGACCACAGTGCCACTTCCTCCCCCTGATACCATACCCACACCAAGCATGCTAAGACAGAATGATACGAAAGGTACTAATGTGAGGAATGATCCCAGACCTCCAGTTCTTCCCATTCCACACACCAACGAAAACAATCACATGTCTAACAGTCACATCCTAGCATAGTGAGTATACATGAACAATAATAATAACTGAAAGTAAAAGATGACATGCGAGTATGCACAAACATCATACCATAGAATCATGGTTATTAGCAACGATTTACTGTTTATTAAATTATTAGGGTTTAGGTCTGATTCCCTTACCTGAGGCTTGGTTGATATCTTGCTCCGCATCACAAGGTCCATAACGTGCTATCACAAGGTCCTACACAATATTAGGTTTAATTAGAATAGTTTTTCCTTAGGTTTACGTTGGTCAAAAAACCAACTGGTTCAAAAACACTCTTCACATAGCAGACCGGCCACAAGTACCGGTCGCATAGAGTGCGACCGATATGTCTCCGGAAGACCATACGCTTGGTTCTCGCCTTCCGTCAATCACCCTCTATTGATCCTAGGGTTTCTCCTACACATCCTAGGTCTAAATACTAAGTTAGAGTTGTTTCCAACTCCATTCAAGTCCTAGCCTCGATGATCTTTGACTTAGAACTTGAATCTAGGGTTTACCACTAATTTAGGGTTTGTCGGCAAAAATAGGATTTAGATCAATACCTGCTTTGTATGGTATTGATACAATCATAACTAACCATCCTAGAATACTTAATGTAGAGGAAGGTTTAAGCACTTACCGTTGACTCGCGGTAATGTGTTCTTCGTCGAACGGTAATGGCGGCTCTTCCCTCTCCTTCCTAGCTTCTTCTCCTTCTTCAACCTCTTTCTCCTTTCTAGGGTTTGTGAGGATCAATGGAAGAGATTTTAGGAGGTTTAAGGGTTCTTATATAGACTAGGGTTAGGTTTAGGAAGCCTCTTAACATTAGGAAAGTCCTTCGGATTGAAATTTAGAAAGTAGGACCCGCAGAGATCCGTTTCCAAATCCATGCTACGCAGGTTATACCGGTCGACCATCGATCGGTACCATAGACCGGTACCATCGACCGGTATCTAACTTTTCATACCTGAATTGGTCCGATTGGTCCGATTTCATACCTGGTTGTCATTCGCTCGTCCCGTCTGGTCCAGTGATGATTGGAAGACCTGTTACGACATGAAACAAGGTTTAGATCGGGTTCATGGAGTGCGGGTCTTACACTAATAGTCACATCCTAGCATAGCGAGTATGCATGAACAATAATAATAACTGAAAGTAAAGGATGACATGCGAGTATGCATAAACATCAGTCCATAGAATCATCATTATTAACAATGTTTTACTGTTATTAAATTATTAGGGTTTAGGTCCGATTCCCTTACCTGACGCTTGTTGGATAGCTTGCTCCGCGTCACAGAATCCAAACTTGCTATCACAAGGTCCTACACGACGTTAGGGTTATGTTAGAATAGTTTTTCTTAGGGTTTACGTTGGTCGAAAAACCAACTGGGTTAAAAACACTCCCACAGAGCATGCCGGTCGTAGTACCGGTCGTGGCACTGTGGGGAAAGGTGCGACCTGTATGGTCGATTGGTCCCCACAGACCAGCCTTCGAAAGATACCGGTCGCAGGTACCGATCGCATAGGGTGCAATCGGTATGGTCGATCGGCATGTCTCCGAAAGACCATACATCCAGTTTTCGCCTTCCATTGGTCACCCCCTATTGATTCTAGGATTTCTCATACACATTCTAGGTCTAAGCAATGAGTTAGAGTGGTTACCTACTCCATTCAAGTCCTAGTTTCGATGGTCTTCAACCTAGAACTTGAATTTAGGGTTTACCGACTAGATTAGGGTTTGACGGCAAAAAAAATATGATTTAGATCAATACCTCGCTTTGCATGGTATTGATCCAATCATCACTAACCATCCTAGAATAATTAAAGTAGAGGAAGGTTTAAGCACTTTCCGTTGGTTCGTGGTAGAGAGTTCTTCGTCCAACGGCAATGGCGGCTCTTCCCTCTCCTTCCTAGCTTATTCTCTTTCTTCAACCTCTTTCTCCTCTCTAGGATTTGTGAGGATCAATGAGAGAGATTTTAGGAGGTTTAAGGGTCCTTATATAGGCTAGGGTTGAGTTTAGGAAGTCCCCTTACGTTAGGAAAGTCCTAGGGTTTGAAATTTAGAAAGTGGGACCCGCAGAGATCCTTTTTCGGATCTAAGTGGTCTGCTGCGCAGACCATACCGGTTGACCGGTACCAAGACCGGTACCATCAACCGGTATGAAAATAATATCATGTAGTTTTGTCTGTTTTCATACCTGGTTGTCATCCGCTCGTCCCGTCTGGCCCGGTGATGATTGGAAGACCTGTTACGACATGAATTAAAGGTTTAGATCGGGTTCATGGAGTGCAGGTCTTATAATATGTGGATAATATTGTCAGATTGAATGATATGCCTAAGAGCATGGTGTCGGTTAGAGGCATATACTGTACCTCAAAGTTTTTGGAGGGACTATAAAAGCGATGGGACAAAGTTGAAGTTTAGTACTGCATTTTACCCTCAAACTGATGGACAGTCTAAGCGGACTATACAGATCCTAAGAGGTATTCTCCGAGCCTGTGAAATTGATTTCAAAGGAGCTTGAAATGAGAAGTTGTCATTGATTAACTTTGCCATCATGCTATATAGATGTCACCTATGAAGCATTGTATGGTAGAAATGTTGAACTCCTCTATTTTGGAATGAAGTTGGAGAATGAGGAATTGTAAGACCTGAGTTTGTCATAGAAACCTATCAAGTGGTAGACAAGATCAAAGAAAAAGGGCCAAGATAGCTCAAGGATTGTCATAAGAGACGCTAAGACCTTGAGTTCGCCATAAGCGACAAAGTATTCTTGAATATATCACTTATGCGTGGTTTGAAGCGGTTTGGCAATAAGGAAAAGTTATGTCCTATATATGTTTTGGACCTTATAAAAAGTTTGGAGAGACGTGGAAGAATAGTATATCAACTAGCATTATCGCCATCCATGTCTAGAGTGCACGACGTATTTCGCATGTTTCTATGGAAGAAGTAAGTTAAAGATCCATCACGGGCATTAACCGCGGATCCATCGAATTTGATAGAAGACTTAACTTTTGAAGTGGTACTAGTTTAGATCACCAGTTAGAAGGTACAACACCTCTAGAGGCAGAATATTTATTATGTGAAGGTAACCTGGCAAAGCCAAGACGTGGAGGAGATTGCATGGGAAGAGGAAGACGCCATGTGGAAACAGTATTCCCATTTATTCGACTCATAAGGTACAACTAAATTTCGAGGATGAAAGTTCTTTTGAGGATGGGGGAGTTGTAAGATCCGTGTGTGTAAATTTTAAGGATGAAATTTTTGTTAAGGGTGGTGGAGTTGTAAGACCCTCATGCCACGAACCCGATCTAACCTTACGTTTTAGTGTCGTGACTAGTCTTCCCATCATAATCGATTCAAGTGAACCAATCGTATAAAGAAACCACAAGATGAGGTAAGCCATAAGTCAAATTTAGTTGGTGTGATTGACTGTTTAAGTTTGTATGGAAGCAACCAGTCAAAAACTAAAAATCTGTAAATTTTAAACCTATGGTGGCATGTTTGAGGGGTACGGTCACACCTATGGTCGACCGTATTGAGACCATATGACCTATGGTTGCATGTTTTTGTTATATGGTCGATGGTTTATGCGACCGTATGATCGACCGTACGAACCCAAAACCGACTCCGTGTTTAGGAAACTTTCCTAATTTGAGGAGGACTCTTTCCTAATTGAAGGAGGACTCTATATGGAGGTTTTTCTCTATATAAGGGATGTTCCTTAGCCTCTCTCACTCTTTTAGAACCTAAATTGAAACTCTAAACCTAAGAGAGAAAGAGAGAGGAAGAAAAAGAAAAGGAGATTTGGAGAAAAAAGGCTAAGAGAAGGAGTTTTACAGACTCTCTGCAACAAGTAAGGTATGAACCTTGTCTCTGTAGGCTTAGAACACTAAGAGAATAGTTCTATCTCTCTACAGCAAGCTTAAGGTATGGACTTGACTCTGTAGGGTAGATCAGATAGAATAGGCTCTTTTCATTAAGTTAATGTATTGAATCTAATGTAACGATTTTAGTTATAGGTATTCTATGGGAAACCATAGAGAATAGGTTAGGGTTAATGGTTGAGGTATAAATTGTGATTAACGGTCATAGAATGATTTTAGGGTGAATCTCATTGATAAGCCAAGAAGAGGAACTCGTATGAGATGTAAAAATCAATCAAACTATGTATGGTCGCAGCTATGGTCGACCATAAGATGAGAAAAGAGTCGACCATAGCCATTCGGGAAGAATTCAGGAAACATACGGTCGCAGGTACGGTCGCATGTAATGTGACCATAGGGTATCGACCTTATGTCATACGGTGGTATATAATGCGACCATAGGATCGACCATAGGGATCGACCATAGGATTATAGCAAGTACATTTTGAGACTAAACAAGGTTTTCGACTATTATAACTTGATAAACTTAAACCCTAACTTAAATACATTAATTGTTTGGGTTCCCAATAGATTCAAAGTAACTTCCAAAGCTTGGGAGAGGAACAAACATCAATCAAAGGTGTGGGAACAAGACCTGAACTAATTGGATAATAATAAACTGTTATTTCATTGAGTCCAATGCCATGATTGATTCTGTGCTTGTATGCTTGTAACGTGCATCTCACATGTCATCCAATATTATTGCTATTTCTGCTCATGCATATTTATTATTGTCTATTTATAACATGATGATGATGATAGGAATAGGCATGTGATTGTGTGTGTGTGGTTAGTGTGTTGGATGCGAGTAGAGCATCAGGGCGAGGACGTGGCATGGTTGTCTGACCTGGTTACCAGACTCTAGCTCGATCCTTACTCAAGTCTTGCCCATTGACATCGTAGTATCGCCATTACCTTAGTGAAATTATTACGTCATAAGGCATCAGGGGAGGTGGTATCGGACCATGCGGTCTCTGACTCTACCGGAGGGCCTTAGCTCTATCTCTATGAATGTATTGAGGGATGCTGGGGTGATGCCTTGGATACACTAGACAACATTAGGATTGGTTAGTTGTGATCCCAGTTTGCAAGCCCTCGCCAATAGGGGCTTATGTGTTGGTATGGGTAGGACATCAAGGGAAGTGTTGGCGGTGTTTGATCCAAACACTTTAGCTCTATCTCTATTCCATGGTGGGTGCATGTGGGACGACAATGTGTTTGATCTATTGGACGGATTCACACACTCGTGTATAGAGGTGTGGTGGTTATCAATTCTTTCTATAGCATATTGCAAACTTAAAAACCAGACTAAAGATATGAATTGAATACATGCATATGTTTGTTGCATTGTTTTATTCACTCACTGAGCTCAAGTTGGAGAGCTGACCCTCGTGCGTGTAATTCTTTTTAGTTTCTGATGTTACAGGTGTTATTGTTGAAGATTACTTGGATACGCCAATGTATAGACATGTAGCGGCTATGGATGTGCAAACTGTGGAGGACGAGCAAGACTCGTCAAATGAGTGTTTCCACCGTGGTCACGCTTAGTGTTTAACTTTCGTATTTTGATACTTGTAATATGTATTAATTATGTTTGGTTAATTGAAGATAACTAGATCATTTAATTATTTATCATATAAACCTCAGTTCATTATTAATAAGAATTCCGCTATTTACTCAAATATCTCTAATTATTACTGTGGAATGTGTTTTGGTTTAACATGGTTGGCATAGCCTATACGAGATCCTGGTTTGAACCGTTAATTTTCACGACGGTTCATCACACCATTGGTTAGTCTAGAATTGGGGTGTGACAAAAGAGTTGAGAGATTTTAGGGTTTTCATGACGGTTCATCTTCGACTTTTTTTTGCTTTTCTTGTAGAAAAGGAAAAGTTTTATATGTTACAGACAAGGTAAATCAAAGGATTCTAGAGGAATTACAGTGTATTGGATATTAAGAGCTTGGAATTTTAAGAGTTTGCGACACGTTTGGACCCATTGGTTAGCTAAAAATTATTATGAGTTAAACATTGTCAAATCATATTTCCACAAAGGGGGATTTGTGACATTTTCAGAAACTTTAATTGTGGTAGTGTCTTGCAATTGTGGCCTGTGGAGTTTTGGAGATTGGAGATTGCAAACGTTTATTCACTATAGCTGTGCTATATATTCAGAGGATCAAACGAAGTAGGGTAGGGAAGAAGAAGACAGTCGTCGATTAACCCTGTCGTCACAAGCTGAACCATAGTCGAGGAAGATGAACACATGCACCGTCAACGGTGAAAAAAAAGAAATTACAGACTCTATATGGTCATCGTCGTCGTCGAGAAGAGGATTCAAGGGTTTTTCGATTTTTTTCACTATTAGTGTTACGAAAGGAATACGATTAGAGGTAGGCTAAAAATTCAAATAAAGGGTGTAATAGTCTTTTAACCCGGCAAAAAGGGTAGTATTGTCCATCCAATTTTCCAATGTAGCTAACATCAGCATCTAACGGGAATCTATGGATGGAGTGGGCTTCTTTGATTAATAGTGCAATATTTTTGGATGGTAGGTGATGTTTTTGCAAACTTGTGTACGGTAGATGATATTAGCAATCCTTATTGTAGTGTATATGAAATTTTTTCTTATCTTTAACTAAATAGTAAAAAGTTAACTTCAACCTAATCAACCTTGGATTTTGCTAAGGAAAAAAGCCCCTAGCTGTATCTATAACACCTGGCTACAAGTTCCCTCCCTTATACTCTCTTCTTTCAAGTTGCTATATTGCCATGGAAAAAACAAGTGGCTTTATCTAGGGTGTCAATTACAGGCTCCATCAGGTAGCTCGATCGAGCCTAACCGGTGAAACTTGAAACTTTGTACCGTTCCTTGTGAGGACATGAGAGGAAATTTGCCCTCAAATTTTTGGAGTCGCCACATCTATTAAAGGTTTAGGACCTTAAATGTAGTCTCATCGTAGGATAAGACTTCTATTAACTTATAACCCATTAGTCGGCTTTGGTCCATCAGAGATTGGTTAAGAGTCTGGTTACAGTTTGGGAAGGTGTTAGGCACCCAAACCGTCCGATCGGAAATCGAACTCCTATACCTTTCCTTTTTCTATACTCTATCGAACCAGACCAAACCGATCTGTGTAGTCATTTAATTATGTTCATGATGAACCACCATTTCCCTGGTTGAATTATAATATTTGATACGATTTTTAAATCTTTTTATCCAACCAGAAAGAGAATCTGGAACATTTAAACCCTCGATCACTGGGCTTGAGACCGTGGCCATCCACCCATTTGTGCCCATGGAGCTACGTTGGCGCCTTATCACTTAAACGTCTAGGTAGCTTCTAACCCTTTGGGATGTTTTGTACTAACACATTGATGTGGTAGCGACCCAGGCTGACTCGTTTCACTTTAGTTTAGCCTTTGTAGTAGGCAACAAGGGTGTTAAAAATGAACTAAAATCATTTATATTAGGGAAAATTACACAGATACCTCCTCTACTATTGTGAAATTACATAGAACTACCCTGTCTTTACAAAAACTACTTAGAATACCCCTCTAACAATGCTATCATACACTCTAATCCACACCGTTACTTTCAACTTAATGGCAGAGTGCCAATTTTTTTTAAGACAAAAATACCCTTAGTAATTTCTTCTTAAGGGTCTTTTTCTCCACTGGTTTTCTTCTCAGCGAGTTCTTCTCGAGGGTTCTCTTCTTCCCGACAAGTCATGGGGAAATCCTTGCTACATATCCCAGCACTTTCTCCTAAACCTCTTCTCCACATTCTCTTGCAAGGAAGGAAAACCTTAGTGGTCCCTCTTCTCTCGACTTTCCCCTTCTTTTTTTTCTAACTCTTACCGCAAAAACCAGTCATGCCCACGAAAACCCGTCAGTCTTACATGTCTCAACTCCATACCATCCTAAAGCAAGCTCTAACGATGAAGACCTCGTTTTCTCCTACTGCAAACTAAACCTGAACAACATGAAATTTAAGGAATAATTTAATAAGTAAATTAAGGTTGGACATTTAGATGTTTCAAAGGGACCGACCATGCTGACCATCGTTCTCATCGTTCTCTTCATTTCCTTTTATTGCAAATGAATCTTGAAGAAATGAAATTTAAGGATAGAGATTTAAGAGATACACCATTGTATGCCGATTGAGACATACACTGTTGGATGCAAGGCTACAATCCAGCCGCAGAAGTTGAAATCCTCGACCGACTGGAAGAACACATCTTAGAATTTTTGAGATGAACAACAACCGAGGAAAAAAAGGGGAAAAAGAACCGAGAAGAAGAAGAGTAGAGGAAGAAACCAAGAAAAAATAGAGGTCGAACATAAGAGAATCAAGGATGTCGTCGGATTCTGGCTGCCACTAGAAGTGTCAGCTGATTCGGGGTAGATGGTCGATTGGTAGAGGTAGGGTTTCGGAGAGAAGAAAACCAAAAATTTGGAGAGGGTTTTCCGTCGGATTCTGCTGTTCCACCATCACCGCCTCTTCCTCCGCCCTTGAGGCAATGTTATCACACTTACGGTGGAGTTTCTCGATAGAGCTCTGGCAGCAGCAACATTGGCAGGCTGACCCACGGATCGAGTACTGTTCCTTCTTAAGAACGAGACCCATCAATTTTTCCAACACCCATGAACTAGTTGGCTAATCAAAACAACAACAGGAATTAAGAAAGGGAAGAAGAGAACTTGATTAGCTTCTGTTGGAGAAGAACTCGCGGAGAAGGTCATTTTACTAAGTGTCAAATATCCTAAACCCTTTTAGGTCATTTTATAGTTAGTAATAGTAAGGGTATTTTTGTCTTAAAAAAAATTAACCCTCTGCCATTAAGTTGAAAGTAACGGTGTTGATGAGAATCTATGATAGCATTGTTAGAGGGGTATTCTGTGTAGCTTTTGTAAAGACAGAATAGTTCTGTGTAGTTTCACAATAGTAAAGGGGGTGTCTGTGTCATTTTCCCTAATATAAACGATTTTAGTGAAAGCCTAAACCATAAAACAATTATTAAACAATTTGATTTTGAAACCGTTTAAAACAATGGTATGAAACTATTAAAACCAACAAAATCCTGATTAATCCTTAATGCTAGAATAAGTTAAAATTATTTTAATACTTTCCACATGGCATACTTTCACTATATATATAATTAAAATTATTTTAATGTTTTTCGCATAATTCTCTTTCCCCTCCACCCTCGTTCCTAATTCTCTTTCTTTTTTGCCCCATTCTGAGAGTGAAACCAATAAAAAACTAAAATCGATTAATAATTGGTTGGGCAGGGCTGTAAGTGTGGCCTGACAACCTGAACCCAGCCCTAAGCTAATCGACTAACCTAACCCTAATCATCAAGACGCTTCTTTTCAGTCTATTCTCTTCTCCGCAGCTCCGAGAGACACAGAGTCGCAGACTCACTGTCACAAATCGTAGCGTCGACTTCTCCCTCACCCTTTAGAGAGACACAGAGTCATAAGTCGTGGAGTCGCCTGAATCCTATTCTTCTATAATACCGAAAAAAAAACCCTACTCTTCTCCTCTCATTCACTCACAACGGCTCAAGAGTCGTTGCTTTCTGCATCCCTCAGTCCTGCCGAGGATTCAAATCCTCTCCTGCGAGGGTATCCGCAGGAGACGTAGCTACTATTCTCAGAAGCGCAACACGTGGAGATTCTTTCATCTAACGTCTTACGAAAGCCAGTTGCAGTAGACACAATCCTCAACCATAAACATCATATCAAATGCCCTTTTTGAATCTGAAAAACAGGAAAGCATACCAGTCGTGTTTCAGAGGGAAGAGAGAGGATTGAAAGAGGAAGAAGAGAGAAACGAGATAGAGAGAGAAGAGAGAGAGCGGCGGAGGAATGTGGATAATACCTTGGAGCTTCCCTTTCTGAGTTTCAGGTGGCGGAGGAATGGGGATAATAACTTGGAGCTTTCCTTTCTGAGTTTCAGGCTTCTCCCAGCTCTCAAATCTCTCCCCTCTGATCTCGGCTCCCGTCTCTGATCTTCCTCTTCTTTTGTCTCACCCTCTCACTATCTCCCCGATCTGGCTGAAGCACTCTCAAGCCCTCCTCTCCACCTTCAAAACCCACCGGCCTCTTCTTAGCTCCCCTCTCTCTAACTCAACCGAAGTCCAGAAGACCCATATGAGGAACCCTAAAAGAAAACCCTGATAACCCCTTACCGGGGCTTTCTCCCTTTCTCTCTTGATCTCCGCCGCTCTGCTCACTCACTCACCCTTCAGTGATTTTTCCCAAAACCTTCCCTTTAGTTATTTCGACTAGGTGTATCGCGGTGAAATTCTCCATGTCCTGCGGCATAACCTCTGGAGAAGTTGGATACGAGGTGTTCCACATAGCCCGCATCGATTCAACGTAGCCACCTCTCCTGCGAAAAACCTGGCAGGAGACGATTTCAATCCTCCCGCCGCTGGCTGCCTCTCTCTGACCGTAAATCCTGTTTTCAAATCCAGTGAATTATTAACCTATCTGGTCTCAAGAGATTGAAGCAGAGAAGTTTATGTTCATGCCTTATCTTCTCATCTCATATCGAGATCCAGACAGGCACCTCCTTATTTCTAGATCAACCCTTACATCTCCATTTTTGTTTGTGTAACTAATTTATTTTAATCTATTTTCCTTTTACATATCCTTGGCATGAATCGTAAAACCTCATATCAGCAATAAACTTGAAATTTTGAAGTGGGGATTTCTTTTATCCATCATGAGTTTGTATCTCTCCCACACCATTATAAACTTGAAGGTAATGGTGATTTTCTTTTCCCCTGTTTCTCTTGCGGTTGGGTTCACTGTTAGTTAAAACGCGTTTAAAACGGCCGTACTGTACTCGGCCGTTTAAAACGTGTTTTCCAGTATTGATCTGGGAAATACGGTAAAAAATGGCATACGAGAACCCCTGCCGTTTTAAACGTGTTTTAAACGCGTTTTAAACACGTATCACAAAATACGGTTTTAAACACGTATCACAAAATACGGTTGAAACAAAAAAAATACAATTACACTTTTATCCTTTTAAGTTTTAACTTTTAAACTTTTAAGTTTTTAACCATCGTTTTATAGAGTTTTGACTTTTTTCACTTTTTTTTTTAAAACTCTAAATGCAATTACACTTTTATCCTTTAAGTTTTAACCATCCTTTTAGAGTTTTAGACTTTTTTTTACTTCTTTTTTTTTTAACTTCAAATCCCCAATTCCCAACGATTTAACCCTAAAGTAAAATAAAACTTAAAACCGACTCTGTTCATCTTCTTCTCAAACGCTCCATGGCTCACCTTCCTCTCTACTTCTCTGCAACCACTCCTAACTGTTCTCTTTCCTCTCTACTTCTCTGCAACCACTCTACGGCAGTAAACGAGAAGCATCTACCTCAAGTCCTCAACTTCTTCGGTTCCATCTGAAGACTCCTTGATCGTTATCTTTTGTCTATTTGGTTGCCTTGGAATGGTTTAGAGTTAGGGCTCAAATCATTTTCGTGTTTTTTGTAATGTATTTTATATTTTCTGTATGGATTTGAACTTTAGCTTAGGAAATTTAGGTTTTCCTCCTTCACGAATGAGAACGACCAAGGTAGTTTGTACTGTGTAGTGTGACTGTGATCTGTTCGATCATCCTTCACTACATTGGCTCTTAAACATTTCTTGTAGAAAAATGATTGAACAGGTCATGGACTTCACGGAATCGGCTCTTAAACTGATTCTCAACTCTGAATCAGTTTGTGCATAGTAGGGAGAAGGGTTCCTTTTTATAGTGAAAAACGGTAGATAAATAATTGTTTTTTATGTCTTCAATTCCAAATGGAATCCCACTGTTGTAGATAAAATGATTATTAGTTGTTTTAATGTATTTAATTCCAAATGGGATTTCACTGTTGTAAGTAAATAGTTGTTTTTAAACACTGTGATTCAGGACATATTTTTGTATCGATCCAATTTTTGTAATATTTCTTTTTGTTATGTCCCACGGGATGGGAATCAGGTGGCCCATAAGATTGCAAAGAAGGCTTACTTAGGATCTAGTTTGCTCTGGTGGAATAGGGATATAGATTGGCTTAAGGAGTTATGCTTGCAAGACTCTGTACTTATTGAGGCTGCGGCTAATCAATGAATCTTTTATTTACTAAAAAAAAGAGAGAGATATATATAAGGAAACAACATTGTTATAGTGGGGACCTTGGTTCTTTTACAGTGAGACGTGAGGATTGAGGACTATGATGTTCTGTTTAGTGGGGACCTTGGTTCTTTTACTGTGAGAAGGGTTTTGACTTTTGAGTCCATATATTTACAATTTTCTATTTGTTTGTCTTTTATGTGCTGATGGGACTTGGTGGTGTATCAATTTTTTTATAAGTTTGTAGTGATGTGTTTATTTTATTATTTCTAAAATTGGAATGCCTATGTGATTGTCTTCTGTAGGTATCTGAGAAAAATGGTGAGAAAAAAAGATAAGTATTGGGAACACGTAGAGATGGTTAGTTTGAACCGTTTTAAATGTAAATATTGTGATCTCAATTACTCTGGGAGTGTCACACGCATAAAAGCTCATTTAGCTTGCAAGTCTGGGCATGATGTTCAAACTTGTTCTAAAATCCTTGGACACATCCAAGCCGATGCTGTTGTAGAATTGAATTCAACTCTTAGTAGTAAGAAGAGAAGGAATGAGTCTATGGAAAGTGGAGTTGGTTCCACCAGTAATCAAATACATGGTGGAAGTGGAGTAAATCCTCAATCTACTATGATAGATTTGATTTCTAAAAGAGACAAAAAATCATTGGATAGAAAGTGACAGATTTTTTTGTGAAGAATAACATTTCCTTTAATGTTATTCAAACGGAATCTTTCATTGAGATGATTAAGGGTGCATGTCAATATGGGTCTAGTTATAAGGTACCTAGTTATTCAACTCTTCGCACCCGTTTGATTTCTGAAGAAAAAACACATGTTATGGAGTATGTCAGTAGTATAAAATCGACATGGGGAATTACTGGTTGCACGATTATGTCTGACTCTTGGACTGATTTAAAAAAGAGGTCTTGAGTCAATGTGATTGCTTATTCACCAGGGGGTGCTGTGTTTTTAAAGTGTGTTGAATGTGGTACCAATAGAGTAACTGCAACATTTCTTTTTGATATTATTTCTGATGTCATTGAAACAATTTGACCAAAAAATGTTGTGCAATTCATTTCTGATAATGGTGCCAATTTTATTTATTATGGTGATATGTTGATCGGCAAATGACGTCATATGTATAGAACAAATTGTGCTGCACATGGGATTAATCTACTTTTAAAGGATATTCACAAGCATGTTAGATGGGTGAGGGATATTATTGATGATGGAAAACATGTAGTGGATTATATGCATAGACATTCAACTATTTTAGCATTGATGAGGGAATTTACAAATGGAAAAGAGCCTAATAAGCAGCCATGCAAGACAAGATTTGGTACTAATTTCTTGATGCTTCAGTCTCCTAATGTAGTTGAGAATGAGTTGAGACTTTTAGTTGCATCATCTGAATGGAGATCATTTCAATTTAATAGGGCTGAAATGGCTATAAAAACTGTAAGAATCATCCAATTTGAAACTTTTTGGGAGAGAGCAAGGGAAGTTGTTAATTTTATGGAGCCACTGATTAGGATTCTTCGCCTTGTGGATTCAGAAGGTTCCACTGCTGGTTATTTATTTGAAACAACAGAAAGAGCCAAGGAATCATTGAGAAAATTTGTGGAGAAGGATGGGATGAAATATTTAACCATAATGGATTTATTTAAAAGTAGGGTGGAGAAGAACATTATCCATCATGTTCATGTGATAGTTGCAATTCTCAATCCTTGTTTTATGTATGAAGATCGGCTTAATATTGATTCTTCTACGTTTGTGAATGTACAAGATGTTATTTTGGACATCATGGTTCCTTTTGAAGACCGTCATCAATTCATGCAAGAAATTGTTGATTATCGCATAAAAAGCTCAAGGTTGTCAGTGTGACAGGAAAATCAATGATGATTACTAACCATCCAAGTAAGTATGTTAGTTAATCTAATTTTTTTTATTATTAAATATGGTATTCTTATATTTGCTTACTTTGATGATTTGCATGGATTTGGTGACAATTTCTTGGTAGTGAATTTCTTGTGCTTCAAAAGATTGCTTGTAGAATTTTGAGCCAACCATGTAGTAGCTCTCCTTGTGAGCGAAATTGGAGTGCATGGGATGCAGCACAAACAAAAAAGAGAAATAGATTGTCCCCAGAAATGTTAAAGGATTTGGTGTATATCAGAATGAACTCTATGATGAAGGAGAAGTATGAAAGTCGATCACTTCAAGATGCAAGGCCAATTGATTTAGAAAAACTTGGGGATTTGCCAGAGGAAGACAATGAATTGGAGATGGAACGACTTGAACAAACATATATTGAACCTGATCCACATTCACCTAACATTGGAAGATCTACTTCTGATGGCTTCATTCAAAATTGAAATTTAGAATTTAGAATTTTTTTGTTGTGGCTAGATTTTGAAACATTTGTTTTATTGATGATGTAGATGATATGTATGGAATTTAAACTTTGGACATATATATTGTTATGGTGTTTGAATTTGAAAATTAGAATTTGATGATGTTAAATGCTATTAGATGATGTATTTTGGAATTTATAATAGGTTTTGGAGTTAATATATGGATCGTAGAATATAGATATTATATATAATTTTGTTTGATACTTGCAATTAGGTAATAATTCATTAATTTATGGGAGTATATTGCCTTTTTTTTTGCCGTACCGTATTGTTTTTGATCCGTTTAAAACCCGTACCGTCCGTTTTCATTTTTTTGCCGTTCTCAAAATGTTTGACCGTTTTTTTGACCGTCCCGTTTTTTTTTTTTTTGCCGTTTAAAACCCGTACCGTTCCGTTTTGTTTTTTTGTCGTTCCCGTTTTAACTAACTATGATTGGGTTTATGGCCTCCCTATTTATCTTTTAGCAGCTATGATTTCCTACCGATAAGGCGATTCTTGGAAAGGAGCAACAACAGACATTTGAGGTGGTTTATAATGTGGAAGGAGGTAAGCTGGGTTTTGGTGCTGGAGCTTGTAGCTAATGAGAAGTGAGAACCAGCCCTTGATTATACCATACCGAACCGAACCGAATCAAACCAAACCAAACCAAATCGAATTGTTAAACCAAAACCACTCCGTAAACCCTTGTTATCTCCCTCCCCTGCCACCGAAACCCTAACCAGGTTTGTTTCGACGGCGTAGGAGTTTCTACTCCTCTGCGACAATGGAGGGCTTGGAAATTCACGAATCCCAAATTCCCATGGACGAACGCGAGGACCTTTGCAATTCTATCCTTTCAAGATTCGGTAACTCCGCACAGGAAGATCATCAGCGCCTCTGCTCAGTCGTTGGCGCCATGTCCCAAGAACTCAAAGACCAAGGCCTTCCATTAACTCCTGTAGCTTACTTTGGCGCAACGATTTCTTCACTTGATCGACTCTCCAACGGCAACGCAGCTTCTGATCCTGTAATCACAGCTCTTCTTCCTCTTTTATCCATGATTCTTCCGAGGGTGTCAGGCGCAGTTTTGAGAAAGAAGAGAGTTTTTGTTTCAGAGTTGATAGTTCGAGTCCTCCGCTCTGAATCCGTGACTGTAGGAGCCGTGACTTCGGGTTTGAAGTGCATTTCTCAGTTGCTTATTATCAGTGATAAGGCTAGCTGGTTGGATATGTCTAAGCTTTATTCTCTTCTTCTGAGCTTCGTTACCCATTCTGACGATAAGGTAAGTTTTTAATACTTACACTTTGCATGCATAATTTTTATTTATTTGTAGTTTAAATATACAATTCTCAACTAATTGTATAGTTGTGCAGCTTAGTTATTTCTAACCCTACCTTTGCGTATCTGATGGTGTTTGCAATTTTTTTTTTTTTTTGGAATTAATTCTATTTGAACATCTCCTGTGTTGTTATTGAATAATATGTATAGTTGGGATAGTTTGAACATGCTTACTATATTTAACGAAGAAGATCTCTTGGGAATAATTGAATTGTGTCCACAGCATATGGTCATTTTCTGCCCATACATTGTGGACTAAATGTATAGATTACATGGAATAACATGGGTAGCTGGATTTTAAACAGGTAAGAAGGCAATCACATACATGTCTTCGTGATGTCCTACGGAACTTCCAAGGGTCAGGGGTGCTGGCACCTGCCAGTGAAGGAATCACGAACATCTTTGAAAAATTTCTCCTGCTTGCTGGTGGATCAAATTCTAATGCTTCAGAAAGGCCCAAAGGAGCACAAGAGGTTCTACATATTCTGTATGCACTGAAAGATTGCCTACCTCTAATGTCCAAGAAGTTCACAACAAGCATCCTAAAGTATTTTAAGTCTCTCTTGGAAGTGCGACAACCCATTATTACTAGGCGAATAATGGATTGTTTGCATGCACTTTGTCTCTATCCAACTTCAGAAGTTTCTCCTGAAGCTCTGCTAGAGCTGTTGTGCTCTCTTGCATCATCTACATCTGCCCCTGATAAGTCTGTAGATGGTGTCACTTTCACTGCACGCTTACTAGATGGTGGCATGCGAAGAGTTTATGCCTTGGATAGGCAACTGTGTGTGGTTAAGCTTCCTCTTGTGTTCAATGTGCTTGGAGGTTTGTGATTTCCCTTTTCCTTATTGAATTGTAAGTTCTGTTGAAGTTTTTAAATTATGTAAGCTTAAGAACATTTCTCTACTCCAAGTTCAGATCCATTTAATTTCTCAGAAACAACAATAGAATCAAACATGGACAAATTTGGTCAAAATCACTGTAATATTTTGATTGTGAGTGGGCCAATATCGAAATATGACACTGATTCAGGGGAACTGACTAAGTCTTAAAGTCGTCTATAATCAAACTTGAGTTAACTGAAATATTTAAGTTTTGGCTATGAAAAACTTGATGGAGAATTTGGAATTAGAGTACTTGAGGTGAACATTAAAACGTCTTTGTACTTAATGCATCAGTATTGTATTTTTGGCCTTGACAGAAATTATGGCCTGTGAGCACGAGGAGGCTTTGTTTGCAGCCATGGAAGCATTCAAGAGTCTAATAATTGCATGCATTGATGAAAGCTTGATCAAGCAGGGGGTGGATCAGATCATGGTCAATGCTGAATTTGATGCACGAAGGTCACAGCCAACTATCATAGAAAAAATATGTGCCACAATTGAGAGTTTACTTGGTTATCAGTACAATGCAGTTTGGGATATGGTGTTTCAGGTTGTTTCAACCATGTTTGATAAACTAGGTATTTCTTTGTTTCTAATTCCTTTGGAGTATATTTCATTTCATTCAGCGGTTCTTCGTGGATGTACAATTGCAAGTGTTTTTTGTCTTTCAAGCAAAACATAGTAGTGTGTATGCATAGAAAATTAATCTTAATGCCTTTTTTTTATTTTATTATTATGATATGATATCCTGCAAATTGCTGCTTTTATTTGTATTCATCAAGGTTGGATTATTGCAGTTTTCTGCAGTATGTATATCCTATTTGCTTGTGATTGCTGGAGAGGATAAGCCTTAATTCCTTATGTACTCAAAAAATAGAAGAAAGCAAAATAAAAGGGGATTTTACAAAGTTCACACAGCCATTTCTTCTAATCTTAGCGATTTCAGGAAGATATATTCATGGGCTTTGTTTATGCTTCATGTCCCTGGCCAGTGCTTTTCTGCTATGTGTCAGCTGATTTGACTCTACTCTATTGTTTGGACAATTTGTGGTACGAATATCCTCGTACCAATTTTTGTGGTCCTGCTTAGACATTTGATCCATCATGTATTGAACGTTGCTTTGCATTTCAATGCTTGAATTGTTTTCAAAACTATTTGTCTTTTCAACCTTCTGTCAAAAGCTTTATCTCTGCATTGATATGTATTTGGACTGAATGTTGCATGCAAATATAGGATGAGGGGGGGCAATAGGTCCACAGTTTCAGTTCGAGTTGGATTGCGATGTGGCAGAAAAACAGGCACCCAGTGACCGAGCTTTGTATACATAGCCTGTCTTGAGTTCTTTCTCACTTGGCTTAATAATGTTAGGCTTCTTATATTGTCAAGGATTTGGATGAATGTCGTGTTTGGTTTGGGTTCTATCCATCCCCCTCTCTCTCTCTCTCTCTCTCTCTCTCTCTCTCTGTGCGTTTGTGTGTTTGGGGGAGGGGGGCTACAAGAAATAATTATTTTTCTTGTACTAATTTTCCCTGATTTTATCAATACTCAGGGGAATATTCTTCACATCTATTAAGAGGAACCATTAAGAGCCTAGCAGATATGCAGAAGCTACCAGAGGAAGACCTCCCTTCTAGGAAACAGGTGATCACATTTTGCTACATAAAAAAAGTTCTATTTATAAGATGAATCTCATTTCTCCATGAGGATGAATCAACCATCTTAAATCAGTACTGACATTATATTTTGTCAGTTTTGATGGTTTGTTTTATCAATATCTATATTCTATTTTTAACTTTATTATAGATCAACGACATTGTTGACCCAAATAATTTTGAAAATCTATTTCCTAGACCTTTTCCTTAAGCTTTGTTTCCAGCTCTAAATTCTTTACAATTGATCTAGTTGCTGAGATGTCAATGTCATCTGGAATTTGCAGCTTCATGAATGTTTAGGATCAGCTCTTGGTGCAATGGGGCCTGGAGTTTTTTTGAGCCTAATACCTCTGAATTTGGAGGGAGAAGACTTCTCTGTGGCTAATATTTGGGTGATTCCGATTTTGAAGCAATATACAGTGGGTGCTAGTTTGAGCTTCTTTACAAAGTCGATATTGGGCATGGTAGAACTGATGAGGCAGAAATCCCAGATGGTATGAACCTTGCCTTAGTAAGGTGGCTTGCTTTTGCTTCCTAGCATGTGTTTGTGTTACTAGTAACACCTTATTTTTGGCAGCTTGAGCGTGAAGGGCGGATCGTCTCAGCCAGAAATGCTGAAGCACTTGCATATTCACTGTGGTCCTTGTTGCCTGCTTTTTGCAACTATCCTTTAGATACTGCTAATAGTTTCAAGGATCTCAAAAAAGCATTATGCAGTGCCCTTCGTGAGCAGCCTGATGTACGTGGGATCATATGTTCCAGTCTGCAGATTCTCATTATGCAGAACAGGAGATTGCTGGAAGAGAATAATAATCAGTCTAATGATGAAATAAGCATTCCTGAACAGAGAGCTCGGGCCTATTATACACCACAAGTTGTGGCAGATAATTTGAAAACTCTTCAGTCTTCTGCTCGTGAGTTCTTGTCTGTTTTATCAGGGATCTTCATGCAGTCTTCCAAAGATAGTGGTGGATGTTTGCAGGTACTCTGCTATGTATATGTAGTTGTGTGCATATGGTAAATATGTCACTTCTTTGTTGGTAATTTGTTTCAAAGTTATCTTGAATTTGCATCTTCCCAAGGCAGTGTCAGTTTCAATAGGATTTTGAGATTGTGTCTTTTGAAATGCATCCTCTAAACACTCCCACTTTGATTAAACTTTTTTTTTTATATTATAAAACATAAAACTGATATCTTATCTTATTTGTTTATTTGTTGGATAATTTTTAATCTTGAAAAGTTGGGTTTACTTTCCTTGTTAATGGTCTTTATTAGTTTCAGAAGGTATGAAGTTTGAAATAATTGACTATTGGATGTAAGCATTAAAATAATTCAAACGAATGACTCTAGTCCAAGAAAAATGGGTGGGTAAAGTAGTCTTTTTCTGAAACAATATTTCTTTGAATTTTTCATCCTAACTGGTCACTCAAGTAAACTCATTTCTGCATCATTTTGGAAACTGCTGATACTCTAACCATAGTTGTCAAGGCGTCGCTTAGGCGACAAGGCACTCGTCAACCTAGAAGGCTTCGTTTGCCTGGTTGGCCAAGGCACCTCCGCCCAAAAAAAGAGGGAAAAAGGGTTGGAAATGAGGGAAAATTTGGGGAAAACTAAAGAAATAATGGAAGGAGAAGTAATATAATCCCGGGTCTCAAACCCTGCTTCAGGATCGATGTGGGTCCACAAGGATGATAAATAACCCAAGTCAAGAGTATAGAGTGGACGGTAGACCTGAACTGGTTTCAGGTGAAGGAATTCAACCAAAAAGGCTTAACAGTCTGAAATTCTGGATGAAAGTTACTAACCAAGAACCTAATGAAAACATTCAACTATAACTGTCAATAGTGTGGGAAAATAATAATTAATGGCTGCTACTGAATCTGGTTGAAGTTACTGTAGAGTGTAGTAGAACACTGATCATAGTTGAAGCTCACAGCAGAATTGGTTTTCAATCACCAGAATCTACTTGTTGGGTTGTCTCTAGCACCAGGATCACCTCTTAAAATCTTGAGCTGATCTGATGAGAATCAGAGGAGGTCAATCTAAATTTTTCTGGCTGCAAGTATCACTCAGTAGTAGAGTATTGTCAATATAAAGAGTAATGAACAGAGAATGATAAGGACGACTGGAAAGAAGCAGCAGCAGACTTGGATAGAACACACCTGTATGGTAGGAATCAGAACTAAAGGAGGAAATAGTGAACTTGATCAGCCAAGCTTGAAGCTCTACAGAGACACTAGCTTAACAATAACTTAAAACTCAGAAATCTGATGAGTGTAGGAATACCGACATAGCCAGAACCACAGTGAATGGGCAGAACCAGAATAGAAACATTTCAGAATTTAAACACAAGTAGGGAATGATGTAATGAGCACTATATCCAACAGGAAAGCAATCCAATGGTTGGATTGAGAATTATGATGAACTCCTTGAACTGTTAGTATTAGGGAACATAAGCAAATGTTTTTTTTTTTTTACTGAAATAGAAAAGTCAAAATCTAACCAGTAGATTTTGGTCAAACATGAACAGATAGTAACCTACTAGAACAGGTCACTAATAACCAAATCTGATAAGAATCCAATGGAGGGATAAAGAGATATCAAGCAAACACTAAACTGCTAGGACTTCGGAGTCTTCATTTAATGTTGACAGCAGTAAATAGAATCAAACTAGGATTATTAAAGCAGCAATCAATGGCAGTGGACTGTAGTTTAACAGGTTCAACAATAATAGATCACAGAATCAATGGGGACATTCACTAATCATCAACAAAATTCGATCTCAGCAGAACTAATGGTAAACTTCAGGTATAACACTAGACAACCAATAACAGAACTATATTAGAACCATAAAAATCAATGGCAAATATAATGTCTTCAAGTCGTGAACGAGGAACAGAAAACAGAAAACGGAAAACCAGAGATGGAATTATAACCCAAGCAGTAAATTGATTCAGCAACACCTTAATAGTAATCTCAAACCAGAGATGAATTAGATGGAAAAACAAAACCAGAAACCTGGCATGTATTGAGATTGATGAAGCATGGACAATGTGAATCAGATCTGAAACTAGATAAGAAGATAGAATGATATGGACATAGGCTTCCCACATTTGAACTAAGTTGATTTCCCTTAAAACACTACTAGCTTCCCACTAATGCAGCCGAGTCTCACAGCCATTGAAACTAAGTCCCCCAATTGAAGAAGGTAGCAGCCATATTCTCATTCATAAACCATATTCTCATTCATAAAATAAATTATGGAAGCCTTGTGGCTTCAAACAGTGCATAAATAGAAACCCCAAAGCATGGTTCAAGGTGCCGATCGAAACCACTGGTTTCGACCAGCACGAATCAGTTTCAACCTTTCAACCCTGGTTGAAACCAAGTCATAGGTTGGTTTGATCGAAACCTGGTTCAACTTGAGCGTTTCGGTCTCGACTTGGTTTTGTCGGGTTTCGGCTTCAATGGAAACCTGTCTAAATTCTTCCAGTTTTTGGCTCCAAAGCCAAGAACAGTACACTAGAACAACACTTATTAAGCAGTACTTATTTATGACTAATATCATTTAAGTAAATATTTTTATATTTCATTTACTTGAGATATTACTCATAAATAAGCAAACACCCCTCATTTGAATTCAATAAATTTTTTTTAAAATTCAAATTCCAAAAGGATAAAAAGTTAACTCTCCAGTTGAAGAACAAAAAACGGATTTTGGGTGCAGGGGTATTTTCAACTTCCTAATGCTAGGCCTTTTCCCAAATCTAAAAATTTCATAAATCTTATTATAGTAAAGTATCACTAAAAACCAAGTGTGTGCCAAAATAATCTCTTGCTTTGATGCCAAAAAATTATTTCCGTTCAGAGGACATTAAATAGCATTTGCGTACTTCGAACAAGGTTTAAATGGAGTGTAACTCCTTCATTATAATCAACTTTCCAACAAATCTGAGATTGTTTGAATCTGAGTTATATTGAAGAAGTTACGCTGTTCAAACATTGTTTGGAGTACATGAATGCTGTTAAAGTCGCTCCAGATGAAAGTAATTTTGTTGGACATCGAAGCAAGAGATTATTTTGGTGCATTCTTGATTTTTAGTGATGCTTTACTATAAAAAGATTTATGAAATTTTTAGATTTTGGAAAAAGCTTAGCATTTAGAAGTTGAAAATCTCCTCCGTACCCAAAAATCCGATTTTTGTTCTAACTGGAAATTTGACTTCTTATCTTTTTGCCATTTGAAATTTAGACTATTTTTATTGGATTCAAATGAGGGGTGTTTGTTTATTTATGAATAATATCTTAAGTAAATGAAATATAAAATTAAAGAAATATTTACTCATAAATAAATATTGCCTACTTAACTCTGGACATAATCTTAGGTCTCAGCATACACTAGCAAACTTGGGTCCACATCACATATTATCATTTTTGATTTTTTTTTTAAATTAATAGGGGAAATAGGTGTAAAATGGTGGAAATAAGCTTCACAAAAAAAATCAGATTAAAAAAAACACTTCTGTGCCTCGAAACCATGGTTACAAGATGTCCTGCAAAAAGTCCCAGCTGGTCGAAACCGATGACAGCTCGGGTTCGAAGCTGGTTGAAACCGGCACCTCGAGCCTTGCCCCATGGTCTAATCGATTAAAGGAATAAACTCCTTACATGATGGGACTGCTGGAACTCCTTTTGGAAGAAGGAAAATGACACTTAATAGTTATCCACGATTAGAACGGAGACTTATAAAATCATGGGAGGCTATCACCTAGGAATAAGCAATAATAATACCCCTTACGGTATACTTATATTAATAGAAAAGGTAGCAAAATAGGTCGGCTACCTATAGTGTAGCCGATTCACATTACATAAACAAAGCAGCAACCAACTTAAAAATTAAGGAAAGAAACACAACACTGCACACCACCACTACTATTGACATCCTAAACATTATACTCAATAGCACCAGATACTAAATTTGTAACAAGCATCGAATTGATATCATACATTGATGTAGGCTAATTCTAGGATTTCTAGATGGACCTACTCTAAGAGGACAATAAGGCATAGATGCAATAAAGAGGGTATCTAATAGGTAATGCAGGGAATGAGGCAGCACTAGACATGATGTTCAAACATGCTAGAATCAAGATAACCAGGTGTAAAGAACATTACCAATCTAGGCATCATGCATACAACTAAACAAAAACTAATCAGGATTCATATAATAGCAAAACCAACTACAGATTATGAAGTATTAATGTGTAAGAAGCTTCAAAACTCCTAATACTAATGGAAGAAAATGTTTAGCAACTAAATAAACTTAGGGACATGTAAAGCAGAAACTTCTCAACATAAAAGAATAAAAAAACTCACCATAACTTGCTAAATCGGAGGCTTAGCTGCAAAGAGTAAACATATAGTTGTTGTCCATGTCGGTAAATACCGTACTAAGCAAGAACTATATTGGAATGATGTGGAAATATGATTTACAACGAGCATAATGTGACAGAAATTAAAACAACACTTAAACTAAGTGTCAACAGGTTTAAAGAAGTTATAACAATGATGAAAACATTAACATAATAGGGAAAAAGAAGGGGAGGGGGATATTTCTTCACAAAACAGAAATCAAAGGGGAGGAGAGAAGTTGTTTTAGAAAACTAGGTGAAGAGGGAAAGCCATTACAGCCGTGAGCAGGGGGGGAAATAGGGAAGAAGAAGACGGGAAAATAACTGGGAATAGGAGTTGTAGAACAGCAGGGGAAATGGAGGGTTTTATCGTGATTGAAAGAGAGGGAGAGACGTGAGGAGAGAGAATTCTTGAGAGAGGGGTAAGGAGAAGAGTAAAAGAAAGAGTAGGGGTGGGGAAGGTTCACCGTACCTGAAGGGGAAGGGAGGGAGCCGATAGAGTTGTGAGCAACAACATTAGAGTACTTGCAAAAAAGATAGAGAGAGACCAAGAGAAGAGAAGCCAAGAGACAGGAAGAAGACTCTTTTTTTTCATTCATTCATCATCTCCAAAATTAGGGTTTTGGTTTTGCCTTTATAGGCTACAAACTAATGGTCAAATAAAAAGGTTGGGCCACACTAAAAGCCCACAAATAAAAATAACAAAACAAAGCCCAACATAAACTAATAGGCTCAACATAAACTAAAAGATCCACAATAAAACAGGCCCACAAAAGTAATTAATAAGCTAAGTCCAAAAGAAATAACTCTAGGCCCACAAACAGAAAAAGGCCCATAAACAAATAACAAAAAAAGGCTACTGGATCCAATCTGATGTCCTCATCAATCCTCCCCAGCTGGGAAGAATTCACCTCCGGTGAATAAAACTCCATGTGATCCACTAGTTCCATTGGCTGCCCCGAGCGAAATGGTATCCTTTGAACTTGTCGTTGACCCACAAGAGGGGAGGGATTCTGTGTCTCCTTCGTTGGTACACTCTAACGGGTGGGTCCGCCATAACGTCATCAGTTACTCTCCCCGGTCTGGAAGAAACCACCTTTGGTGAAGTAGAACTCATATAATACTCAAGCATATCTGAGTCGAGTAGCTGTAACTCCTCAAGAGAAATCCATGTGCTGTTGATATCTGGTTGTCTGCGCCATCGAATTAAGAACTCGGGTACCGCCTGTATGGCTGGCGGTGACTCTCTCATCCATAATCTCCTCAATCTCTTCAACTCGCTGTTCAAACTGGGGTATAAGATGGGTAAAGGTAATAGGATGGGTAATAGGGTTTGACTCTGAAGTATCAGTAATGAAAGGAAAAGCCACAAGGCTATCATGATAAGCTGAAGGGGTGGTAGCACGGTCATGGTTGGAAACCAGATCCTCAACATTGAAAATGTTGCTGATTCCGATGTTCGTGGGTAACTCAATCACATAGGCATTCACTCCCACTTGTTTTAGAAATTTGAAAGAACCTGCACTGCGAGCATGTAGTTTGCTTGACTTTCCTTTGACATAACACTGCAGTTTAATTCTGACCATCACCATGTCACCTTCTTGAAATTCTTGCAGTTGTCGATGCACATCTGCCCTAGATTTATATTGTCTATTACTCAAGATTATCTTTCGTCTAATCTTTGCATGCAAATCATGTATGTGCTGCACAAAAGACTCGGTCGATTGGGACGTTCGAGAGCTAGACACAACAGGGATAAGGTCCATGGGAGTCCTAGGTTGGTGACCTAAACAAATCTCAAAGGGGGATAGACCAGTGGTTTGGTTCTTGAAAAGGTTATATGCAAACTCGGCCTGGGTAAGAACACGATCCCAATTAGTAAGATGCTCATCGATTAGACAACGCAATAGGTTCCCTAAACTCCTATTAATGACTTCAGTTTGACCATTGACCTGAGGGTGGAAGGTTGATGAAAAATATAGCTTAGTGCCTAACATCTGCTACAGGGTTTGCCAGAAGTGACTGGTGAACTTAACATCCTTATTTGACACTATCGTTTTGGGCAAACCATGATGCTTAACGACCTCACTAAAGAAGAGTTTGGCAACGACTGAGGCTTTAGAAGTCGTCGAGCGTGGGATAAAATGAGCCATCTTCGAGAAGCGGTCCACTAACACAAAGACAGAATCATGGCCTCTCAAAGTTCTTGGCAGTCCTAGCACAAAATCCATACTCAAATCCTGCCATGGAGTGTGAGGGACAGGGAGAGGGGTGTACAAGCCAGTATTCTTCTTTTACTGTTTAGCAGTTTGACAAGTTTGAGACTGGCTAATGATTCGAGACACATCCCACTTCAAATTAGGCCAATAAAATCTATCCCTAACAAGGGCAAGGGTCTTGTCTCAACCAAAGTGACCGGCTCCCCCCTCCCCCCGGCAGGCAATTCCCAGACGAGGAAGTCCCTCAATGATGTCTTAGGAATGCACGACTGACTTCTTTTGAAAAGGAAACCATATCTAAGGAGATAATCTGAGCGGGTTATGGGAGAGGATCTTTGTTCAGTGAAGTGAAGGGCTCACTAAAATCTGAACAAGTAGGGTATTGCTCTTTGAGTAGCTCAAAACCTATGACTTCAATACTCATGGTGTGGAGTAACACTTTAATCTGACTTTGGCCTTTCTGGGAGATGAGGGGCATGTGTACCTGACTTAGGGCATTAGCGGCTGTATTTTCCACACCGGGTTTATGTTTGAGTACAAATGTGTACTCTTGTAGAAATTCAGCCCACTAGGCATGTCATGGGTTCAATTTGGTTTGGGAGCTCAAGTATTTTAGCGCCTAGTGATCAGAATATAAAACAAATTCTTGCGGTAAAAGGTAGTGTCACCAATAGTGCAAAGCTTGGACAACCGCATAGAACTCTTTGTCATAGGTGGAGTATCGTTGCTTGGCTTCATTAAGCTTTTCATTGAAATAAGCAATAGGGTGTCCTTGAACAAGGACGCCACCAATTCCAGTGCCAGATGCGTCACATTGCACTTCAAAGACATTAGAGAAATCAGGAACACGTAAAACTGGTGACTCTGTCATCAACTTCTTGATTTCTACAAAAGTCTTAGTAGCTTCCTTAGTCCATTGAAACTCCCCTTTTCAAATACAGGCAGTGATGGGAGCCATGATGGAGCTAAACCGGTGGATGAACTGCCTATAAAAGGTAGCTAAGCCATGAAAGCTCTGCACCTCATGGATGTTGGTCGGTTTTGGCTACTCAAGTATTGCCTTTATTTTCTCAGGATCGGCGGATACCCCTTGTGTCGAAACAATGAATCCTAAGAAAATAACCTGATCACTCATGAAAGTACACTTCTTCAAATTGGCATAATGTTTCTCAATCAGAAGTGTTTGAAAGACTTGCCTTAAGTGATCCAGAAGGGTAATTTGGGTTTTACTAAAGTTGAGGATGTCATCGAAGTAAACCACTAAGAACTTACCATTAAATGGCCGAAGCACCTGATTTATAACTTTCATAAAAATACTAGGTGCATTGGTCAAGCCAAAAGGCATGACAAGCCATTCGTATAGACCATCCTTCGTCTTGAAGGTAGTCTTCCATTCATCACCAGATCTAACCCGAATTTGGTGATACCCACTCTTAAGGTTGATTTTGGAAAAGATCTTCGCTCTAGCCATCATGTCTAGCATGTCATCAAGTCTAGGTGTAGGAAACTTATACTTATATGACTTCTACTTCACCAGAGGTGGTTTCTTCCAGACCGGAGAGAGTTACTGATGACGTTATGGTGGACCCACCCGTTAGAGTGTACCAGCGGAGGAGACACAGACTCCCTCCCCTCTTGTGGGTCGACGACGAGTTCAGAGGATACCATTTCGCTCGGGGCAGCTAGTGGAACTAGTGGATCACATGGAGTTTTATTCACCGGAGGTGAATTCTTCCCAGCCGGGGAGGATTGATGAGGACATCAAATTGGATCCAGTAGCCTTTTATTGTTATTTGTTTATGGGTCTTTTTCTGTTTGTGGGCCTAGAGTTATTTCTTTTGTACTTAGCTTATTAGTTACTTTTGTGGGCCTGTTTTATTGTGGATCTATTAGTTTATGTTGGGCCTATTAGTTTATGTTGGGTTTTGTTTTGTTATTTTTAGTTGTGGGCTTTTAGTGTGGCACAACCTTTTTATTTGACCGTTAGATTGTAGCTTATAAAGGCAAAATCAAAACCCTAATTTTGGAGATGATGAATGAATGAAAAAAACGAGTCTTCTTCCTGCCTCTTGGCTTATCTTCTCTTGGTCTCTCTCTATCTTTTCTGTAAGTACTCTAATGCTGCTGCTCACAACTCTATCGGCTCCCTCCCTTCCCCTTCAGGTATGGTGAACCTTCCCCACCCCTATTCTTTCTTTTACTCTTCTCCCTACCCCTCTCTCAAGAATTCTCTCTCCTCACATCTCTCCCTCTCTTTCAATCACGGTAAAACCCTCCATTTCCCCTACTTTCGACAACTCCTTTTCCCAGTTATTTTCCCGTCTTCTTCTTCCCTATTTCCCCCCTGCTCACGGCTGTAATGGCTTTCCCTCTTCATCTAGTTCTCTGAAACAACTTCTCTCCTCCCCTTTGATTTCTGTTTTGTGTAGAAATATCCCCCTCCCCTCTTTTTCCCTATTATGTTAATGTTTTCATCATTGTTATAACTTCTTTAAACCTGTTGACACTTAGTTTAAGTGTTGTTTTAATTTCTGTCACATTATGCTCGCTGTAAATCATATTTCCACATCATTCCAGTATAGTTCTTGCTTAGTACGGTATTTACGGACATGGACAGCAACTATATGTTTACTCTTTGCAGCTAAGCCTCCGATTTAGCAAGTTATGGTGAGTTTCTTGATTCTTTTATGTTGAGAAGTTTCTGCTTTACATGTCCCTAAGTTTATTTAGTTGCTAAACATTTTCTTCCATTACTATTAGGAGTTTTGAAGCTTCTTACGCATTAGTACTTCATAATCTGTAGTTGGTTTTGCTATTACATGATTCCTGATTAGTTTTTGTTTAGTTGTATGCATGATGCCTAGATTGGTAATGTTCTTTACACCTGGTTATCTTGATTCTAGCATGTTTGAACATCATGTCTAGTGCTGCCTCATTCCCTACATTATCTATTAGATACCCTCTTTATTGCTTCTATGCTTTATTGTCCTCTTATAGTAGGTCCGTGTAGAAATTCTAGAGTTAGCCTACATCATACATGCTGTTACATCTTGATTCGTTCATTGATTATTGAGTGAGAATCCTCTTCCTGTTGACTCCAGCAACAGAGGGTTTCCTACTTCCAACAGGATATCTTCCTAGCTAGACATCCAACCTTTGGATTTAGTCAAATTCTGAGATCTCATTATCCTATCTGTTTATGACATTGTGTCAAATTCTGATTAAGGTGTCGCCTAGGCGTCTGGGTGGTAATTTAGAGGCTAGGCCCCTTGTGGATGTTCAAAAGGCGACCGCCTAGGTCTTCTGGGCATCGCCTTGGACGCCCTAAAGGCCTAGGCAGTTGCCTTGTTGCATATGTGTATATTAATATTTAATTAAATGAAAAATTATACGTACCTCCCTTAATGTTTTTGTTTACCAGCAATTCAACCACCCCCCCCCCCCCTTATCGGCCACGTGCTATTAAGCTCCCTAATAGAAAAGAAGAAAAGAGTTTTTTACCCTTATACTAAAATCAGTTCTAGATTGGGATGCCGATGTCGTCAAAAAAATTTATTGCTCGGCAGTCAAGGTGCTTCAAAGATAAGCAGTCACCAAAAGATGGAACTTCCCCAGAGGAATCGTTGGACGAGAGTTTGGGATATTTCAAACTCCGGCAATTAGATACCGAAATATCCTCATTCCTCCCAAAATACACTAGGAACGCCATGGTCGCTTAGGCAACACTTAGGTGGGTGCCTAGGCACCAAGGATGGCTTCCAACGCCTAGGGTTGCCTTGTCACCTTGACAACTATGTTCTGATCTGTCATTGACACCTCAGATTTTGACTTTTGAATTCTGGTTAAAAAAACACTTATGTTCCATGGTCCTAGCAGTACGAGGACTTAACCATATCTCTTAATCAGACCATTGGATTGCTCTCATATTCAGATATTATGTTCATCATATTATTCTCTATTTGTGTTTAAATTTTGGTTTGCATCCAGGGTTAGATTTTCTGGTATTGCTAATGTTTATATTCTGCCTCTATCCATTCACTGCGATTGTGGCTATTTGGGATTCTATCCCTCTTCAAATTGTCTATGTATGCTTCCTACATAATACTTGATTTATGGACGTCAAAGAAAAAAGGGGATGGAGGAAGTAGGAAGAGGCTAGGGGGCCTTGGTACTTTTTCATGTGCTGAAAAGGAGGAGAGAGAAACGGTTAAGACAGTTTATTTGGAGACATTTGTATGTTATCAAAGAAAGTTTGGCCTTAGCTTGTTCTGTATGAGAAAGGCTTCAGCAGATGAGGTGACTAAATCTAGAGCCTGAAGGGACATTATCTCTTTGCTTTGTGTCTTTGAAATATTCTTCTTTAGAAAATAAATTCTTTTACAATGCCTTGGTGCAGCAAGTAGTAGATTAAGTGCAGCAATAAAGATGGCAATGTAATGTGGGTTGTTCACTGGCTCCAAATTTGAATAAAGGACAAAATAGATGAGAGGGAGGAGAACATAGGGCAATAAAATTGTTGGCCATAAGTTTTCTCCTTTCCTTCAGAAAACATCGAAGTGGGTTTACAATAAAGAATATCAGTATTTTTTTTTTTTTAGAGTTCATACTCCAATTTACTAGGATAAGTTGTGGCATTGATAGTACAGCCTTCGTAGACTTTTTCCCTTCCTATCCTTGACGAGGTTGATTTTAATGAAGTGTAAGGATGGAAACATATTTTACCTATACTTACCTAATAATTTGTACATTCTGATCTTTTGCACAGCTTGAGAGATCTGTTAATCTTATCTCATGGAATTGGGTTGTTAGTTTGTCGATTATTCTGTTAGAGAGGCTGTTTCTAGACTACTGTCCCAGACTCTTATATTCAGTTTTTAGTTTCTTTCTGTTGCGTTTTCCTTGATTAACAGAATATTATGCCAACAATAGGAGTGGTAATAAGTATTGATGCACGTTGTTTAGTTAACTTCAGAATCTTCAATTATTGATTGCCGTATATGATTGAGCTTGTCTAAATGATATTGGCTGCCATCTATTTCACACTTGGTATTTGGGAGTTTGAGGAGTGCATAACAATTTTTTAACCTTTTGCAGTCCACAATCGGTGAGTTTGCTTCCATTTCCGATAAAGTAGTAGTCAAGAGGTTTTACAAAACTACAATGCAGAAGCTTTTGGAGGTGACTAAGGAGGCCGCTAAAGCTGAACAGTCTAGACATAGTGCGATGCAGATTGATGGCACAGGGAGTGAACATTCACCATCCCTTGCCAGGCATGTTTTCTGCTCCCATACATATAGGCTCTTTCTATTAATAGTTTGATAATTCTCGGTGCTGTTGCTTATGGAATGAAACTCTCATTTTAATTGTAAAAAGTGGAAGCTGGCCTCCTTTTTTTTTTTAGGCAAAAGTTTTCATATACAGCCATGCATGTGCACGGTTGTACTTCCAATCATCAGATGGACATAAAGCAATCCTGTGTACAACTGTGCATGTGCACGGTTGTACTTCCAACCATCAGATGGACATAAAGCAATCCTGTGTAATATTATTTTCATCCTCATAAAATGAATGGCCGGTAGTGCATATGTGACCGTGCAGAAAAACTGTCCCCCTAATTTTATTATTGTTATAAATATTTGACAACCTACCTCTCTTCCATGGTATTTTCAGGGCACATGTATTGGATTTAGCTGTATCTCTACTGCCTGGATTGGATGTTGAAGGGGTTGATGTTTTATTTTATGCGATAAAACCGGCATTAAGGGTTTGTTTTTCTACCTTTTTTTGTTGGTTCTAGTTCATTGTCCAAGGGTACTCCTATCATGTTCTCTACTCTATAAGGTTGCCTTTAAAATATTTGAGATTTTCTGATTTGCAGGATGATGAAGGTTTGATCCAGAAAAAGGCATACAAAATTCTTTCAATTATTCTCAGGGTATTGATTTATATACAACTCTTCTCAAGCTCTGTTTGTCTATCCATTACTACATGATACATCATGTTGTAATTGGGAATAATTATGCCTTCCATTTATGAACTGTACTACAGTATCCGATGACTTTGCCACAAAAAATGGACAGATAGACAAAGACGGTCCTCATATGTTTGTGAATCATTTGGAAATTTCCAGTGAAGAATTGCCCATCCAGATGATCATTGCCTGCCGGAATATTGTAGACCTATCAGATTTATTTGTGATAAGGTTTAGTTGAGTGGAGTTGATATATTGAAGCTCACGACTATCCTGTATGGAATTTTTGTAGTCCGATCTGATTTACTTGCAACATGATTTAGTTGAGTGTAGTTGATAGTTGAAGCATGGATTACTCGAGTGGGTAGAAACATACTATTGGGTAGAGCTGTAGCATGGATTACCAGAGTGGGCTTTAAGTTTGGAATTGGATATTTAAGTCATGAAGGATACAGCTATTTATTTGTTTACTTTTTGATAGGGATGAGTTAGTTTTTTGTGGGGGAAAACATATTTTGAACTCAGTTCTGAAGTAGCTGTGGCCAGATTTTACTAGCTCAAGAAGCTGGCATCTTAAAAAATAGATGGTGTTGAGATCGCAGGGTTGATAGCCACTACGTGGTTTCAGTATTATCATGAGGTGTCCTATTGGTTTAGTCTTATCTAATGAGGTGTCTTATTGTGTTTAGTCTTGTTTAGTTTTTTCTTTATGTTTTCCTTTATGCTTTAGAGTTACTTTGATTGGAATTATTAGAGTTTCATTGTAATTACTTTCTAGAGTTTACTAGGTTGTAATTACTTGCTTTCATTATTAATAAATAGATGGCATTGGGGGGAGAAGAACACACACTCGATTCTTTTCTTCCTCTCGGTTCTCTACTCCTCCTCTCTTTCTTCCTTATTTTGTCACATATGGTATTTTCACTGATATCTTTGCTTAATTATGGCCAGGATCGTGATGAGTTTCTTTCGATCAAACTTGATGACTTGCTTGGGCTGATGGTCGAAGCATTGCCATCCTGTCACTTCTCAGCCAAACGTCATAGACTTGACTGCTTATACTTCTTAATTGTCCATGTTTCCAAGGTGGTTAGAAGATTGTACATATCTTAAGAATTTTGGTAGTATGTCCCTGTCATGGGAATTTCATGATTGGCAGTAATAGTACCATCATCTTTATTTTAACTGATGTATCTTGAAACTTATAAGCTTTCTTATTTTTACAGGATGCAACAGAACAGAGCAAAAGCAACATCATTAGTTCTTTCCTAACTGAAATAATACTTGCACTGAAAGAGGTATTCCTTGTAGCCTGCTGGAATCTTTGGTTAGGTATTTATTGAACTTGTTTTTCTTTATCGATTGAGTCATTTATTATGGTAGTTAACCTGTCCATGAAATATATAACTTCATCTAGAATCAGATAGGCTGGCCTGGGAACTGGGTTGCTAACTGATTCTCATGGCTCGACAACCAGTCTCCATTGAATTGTTTGAGCCAAAAACAGTAGTTTGAACTGGCACCCAATCATTATCTATAACTTGTTAAAGGCGTGGGAAAGGAAAGAAGGAAAATGAAAGGAATGGTTCTTTGTGGAGAAACATCCACCTACAACCCCTTCAAAGTTTGGGATAGATATCCTACTTTCCTTTAATTATTCTCCTTATCTCATCTTTTGAGTTAAGATTGAGTTAGAAATAACTGCCAAATCCTGAATAATAATTTAATCATAGTTGTCAAGTTGTCGCCTAGGCGCTGCTTAGGGGCCCAGCTGCCCTTGTGACGTCTTGGAAAATCGGGCCTTGGTCGCCTAGGCGCCCTGTCAGGACTCTGACACCTTGGTTTGCCTTGGTGCCTTGACGACTATGAATTAAATGGACTTGTTCATTTTTCTTGACATGTTGTATCCTTAGTTCATGTTTTCAGACTCTTCCTACTTGGCTATATCAGTGTTGGTTTGTTCTGGACTTCTCAATTCCTGTCTCTGTATTATTTTTTAATGACATTCCCATGCTAGATTCTATCCAGAATGGCTTGATTACTGGCAATATTTGAGATGTCACTAAGGGGGTGATTTGACACTTACGAAAACAGAAATATTTTGTCAATTTTGACAGATTCCATTTAAGATTTTCAACATTCATTGCTAGTAACTGCTGACCAATTGTCTTCTGGGAACTAATTTTGCAGGCTAATAAGAAAACAAGAAATAGGGCTTATGACATGCTTGTTGAAATTGGTCATGCATGTGGAGATGAAAACAGAGGTGGCAAAAAGGAATTTTTGCAACAGTTTTTTAACATGGTACCATGTTAGATAGTAGCTTGTTTTAATCATTTTCCTCTTAAATGTTGTCCGTTCCATTATGTGAAGTTTGAGATGTTACTATGTCACTTGGAAGGATAAAATTTGATTGACCATCATATGACTCTATTGGCTCAATTTCTCCAAATGATAGGTTGCTGGAGGCCTGGCTGGTGAAACACCTCATATGATCAGTGCTGCAGTGAAAGGTTTAGCTCGCCTGGCTTATGAATTCTCAGATCTTGTCTCGGCTGCTTACAGTTTGCTTCCATCTGCTTTTCTTCTCTTACATAGAAAGAACAGGGAAATAATCAAGGTAATTCCCTCTATTTCAATATGATATATTTTCAGCCTCTTAATTATTTGATTTTAGCTGACTGCCAAATGAATCAAAGGACTCAAGTCCCTTGGTACTTAAAGTTTATTTGTTCACCTCACAGGTATTGATTAGCTTGTCTGGTTTCTTTCTTAATGCAGGCTAATTTGGGTCTACTAAAGGTATTGATAGCCAAATCACAAGCTGACTGGTTGCAAACACACTTGAGAAGCATGGTTGAAGGATTGTTGAAGTGGCAAGATGACACTAAGAACCATTTTAAAGCCAAGGTTTGTCTTTCTCCGTTTTGAACCTGTGAAGTACGAAGTATTATTGTCATAAGTAATAGGAAAGGTTGCCCGCTGAGGGACAGCCAAATGATCTCCAGGTCTGGTAGGGTTTATCACATTCCATTTTGTATCCAGTGGTCTCTTTTGACGGATGCAATTGTTGCATTTGACACAGGAAATACTAGGAACCTTTTTGATGCTTTTGACATCAAAAGGACTGCCGATCCAGTAATGATCTAAGAAGACTTCCCTTTAGTTGTTTCAAGAAGTTTGGAGGGTTGGAGGAGACATCTCGAAAGTGTTGTCTTGCCTCTTGGAGGAAGTTGTGGGCCTTGTTACCAGGATATAGCATGGCATTTCTTCAGTAAGTTGATGTAGGCAGATTTAGAAAACCTGTAGGCAATGAAGTGAATGAACCCAATAGAATTATAAGAAATCGAGGAAGGAAAGAACTAAAGAGAGAGATATGAAGTTTGTTCACCATGAACTAAGCTAGGGTTCGACCATCAAACCACTTGGAAGAGAGCCATTCCCTTGACCATGGCGAGAAAACAACCAGTTTCACTCAAAATAGGTTGTTTAGGATGCTTTATTTAGGTAATAACGTACCCTTTGGGGTCCCTCTTTTGTTTCATCCACCAAAAAAATATCAACAAAATTCCATCTTTGCATTTTTCCGTACTGGTGGCAAAGGGGTTTAGGGTAACACAAATTCACAAACCCTCTTTGCTACAGGATCCTTATTCAGTCCAACACAAAAATCTGCAGAGAAAAAGTAATAGAAAAACATTCTTATCTGGAAATCCGACCTTCAAAAATTGATGAAACTTGGGTTGAATGGCCCTTATGATGGTTATGGACACCCCTCCAAAGTTGAAGAAGATCAGAAGAGAGTTGAAGATGTTATTGGGCCTGCAAGTTTGCTGAACCTGCTAGCCCCCAAATCTGGATCAAGTTTGATTGAAGTTGTAGTTTCGTTACTAGTTTAGCAAGTTAACTCGAGTGATCTGCAGGAAATCATGTCGCCAGCAATTGTAGAAGATTTTTAACTCAAAACAAAAAATCAAATCTCAAAGAAGAAAGGAGAACAAGAGGTTGAGTCTCACAACCTAGTGAGGCTCAACCAGAGTAATTAATTTCTGGAAAAACTCTATTGCTGCCAGCCTGTTTTCTCTTTATTTATAGTTTGAGATCTTACAAGTAAATAGGAAAGACTAGAAAATAGGAAAGACTAGCCTCCTTTATAACATAGGAAGGTTTTAATACAATGCAAAAGGAAAGTTTCTAAATCTGAAAAATAATAACTTAGTCTCCAAGTAATTGAGACTTTCTAACTTTCTAGCCTATATATTAGGAAACTAATAATGACAATAGAGTCATAGGTAATTAGGAAACTCAAACTAACTACTAACAATCCTAACTAAGAAGGTTGAGTGCTGTCGGCTAGAAATAGCTGGGGTTTGGTACTGTTCACGTGAGCACTGTCCACGTGAACAGTGCCGTGAACAGTGTTTCATTTTGGCTTGGTTGGGCTGCTTTGTTGGTTTCTTAACCCAATGGGCCAGGCCCATTTGATTGTTGCTTGCGGCCCCTCCTTGAGCAAATCCTGATCTGCATTACGTACTTTTGTTTCATCCAGCAATACAGTAGCAGCAATAAAAACCGTTCACCAATGGATCTGATCTTGACTGTCTCTAGTGTATCTATAGTTAGTGCAAACAAATATGGGTTTAAAGTTGATTCTTGAGTAGTTGAATTGTAATTGAGAATTCACTACCTTGTCCCCCACAGTCCTTACACTAATCACTACACCAGTATACATGTCTTTAAATATGCTCACATGTTTATTTAGAACATTTTTCTTCTCTAACACTTGCCAAATTAACTCTCTAAGGAATCTATCATAAATTCTTTTTTAAAAGTCAATAAAGACTTTATGGAAATCAATCTTATATTCTCTTAATCTTTCCGTTACCTCTTAAGAGAGGGGGGAAGCTTCCGTGGTTGATCTTCCTGGCATGAAACCAAATTAGAATGATGAAGGCCTCTAATCAAATAACAAAAAGAGTGTCCCAGTTCTACTATTTTTTAAATACCAGTCCGGTGAACTGAAAGCTACACAAAAAACTTATTGCTACGTAGTTCTTGTACTTTAGCCATAGGAATATCTGCAAATTCTTCAAAAGCAGGTGCCAAATGTATAGTCAACTATTTTTCTTTGTTAGCAGTCCTCTGCTGGCACTTTTGAGTCTTGACTTCTATACAGAGATTAACTCTGGGAACCACAGCAGGAAAAGCAAATCATAGCTTGCTTCCCTGAATGGATGGCCTTTGAGGTCGCTTATTTTGTTTGGGAACAGTGGTGTTCAGAATTGTCTCAAGCCATTTAGCTTATTGGAGGGTTGCAAGGGGTTGTTATTTTGATTTTAGACCAACATGTGGTGTTTGGATGAATATTCCAGTAACTTATAGGTGTTGGTTTGATTTGTAAAAAATAATGTTTTTCTCGAATTGGTTACTCTGCAATGCCTTGTATCCATAGACAGCATCCAAAGCACGCAAAGGATTTGTAATGTGGACTGTGTTTTTTCTGGACCGCCCCCCCCCAAAAAAAAAAAAAAAAAAAAGATAAATAAATAAATAAATAACAGGTGAAGATGAGATTTGATCCCACGGCCTCACTACAACCAGCTGAGGGCCTTACTGACTGTGTTAGCTGGCATCTTCATTTGGAATATGGTCTTGCTGGGGACTACTGAAATAATCTAAGCTAGAAGATCCACCTACAGATTTTACTCTCATGCACTAAATGCAATGCCTTCTTGGTTGTTTCCAGTGCTTTTAGACCATTACTGGAATGCATCTTTTTGTATAAATTATTCCTTGTCCTTGGGCCTTGTTTTTGGTCAGATGTCCTACTCTGGACCAGTTTGCTGTATATTCTCAATTGCTAAGCATGTAGTTCTCTCCTTGGTACCAGTTGCAACATAGTCCAATTTTATCTTTTGGAAGCTATTGAACTTATTTTCTTTTTTTATTTCTTTAGTTGAGGGTAGAATAGGTAGGCCCCAAGGACAGTACTCATTATTGATGTTGTTGTGCACTTATGTTTGGTATTGTCAGGTCAAGCATCTCCTTGAAATGCTTGTTAAGAAATGTGGTATGGAGGCTGTTAAAGCTGTAATGCCCGAAGAACACATGAAACTCCTTACAAATATCCGGAAGGTTAGAAAAATTCTTCTGATTGAAATGCTTATCAAATTAGAGCTTTCATGTTCAAAATTTTCTTTTCTTAAATGCTAAATGCAGTTAAAGGAACGAAAAGAGCGGAAAATTTCATCTAACTCTGAGGACGAAGCTAGATCTCGTATTTCAAGAGCATCCACTTCCAGGTACAGATGTCGTTAACAGAACTAATTAAATAATTGTTTTTTTTTTATTGCAATTTTTGTTTTCTTTATCCTTGGTCTTTGCCTCAAGTCTAGATCCTCCTACAGACAGTTGGACTCACAGTTTCAAGTACATTGAAGGCCTGAAATTCAATGAGCATTCAATATAAAAAAATGCTTTGCGGCTATGAACCTAGGCTACAAGATCATGTCATTCTCCAAGATGGCCTTCTATCTTGTACTCTGTTGAGTATAAGATCTTGTGGGGTCTCATGTTGACATTTAATGGAGAATTGTCAGTGGAAACATTGAATTATTTGTGAACCAAAACTTCAACTGGGGTTTCAATTCCTTGGAACATCTAGTCAGTGCATCTGTTTTGGGGATAGAGCACATAGGCTTTAGATTCGTAAGATCATGATAGAGTCTCTGTGTGTTAGCTCGCTACAACTAGCAGAGCAGCCAGCTGAAAAACTTTGCACACTCTTCTGGATAGCTTTTATGGACAATCACAGTTGTATCGATTTGCTATTAGCTAGTGCTTTCTCCAAAATATGCTTTTTGTTAATGTTAGTTTCTGATCATTGAATATTTTCAGGCGTAGTGGATGGAATCATACAAAAATATTTTCTGATTTTGGGGATGAAGACACTGAGGGCAGTGATGCAGTATACATGGAAACTATGACAGTTACTGGTCGCCGCAGAAAGGCTGCTCAATCCAAAGCCTCTTCATTAAGGTCAGTAGTTAGATCTTTTAACAGTATATGATGAGTCATGGTAAGAATGCTTTATTTATTTATTTTATTTATTTATTTTTTTATATATAATTCTGGGGGGTAAATGAGAAAATATCTATTCAAAATCTGTTTTTAAGTACATCCATTTGGGCTGTTGAGATGGTTTAGTAGAATGTTCTGCAGTTTTGGACGGTTAGACTCCAATTTGGGATAGGTTTTTTATGGAGCTTGTACCTGTTACTAGTATGTTACCTGCTATAATGCATTTCCAGGCAGGAGATGACAGGCTGATAGCTTCTTTCCATGCTATGATTATTTACTTTTCAAATATTTCTGACAACCAATTTTGGCCAAGTTGATAATTAATAATCTGTGTAGGTCCAAGCGAACTCATCAAGCCACCAAGAATTTGCCAGAGGATTTGTCTGCTCAATTAGGAGACGATCCACTTGACTTACTGGATCAACAAAAGACAAGGTCAGCTCTCCGATCCTCTGCGCACCTCAAACGGAAACCAGAATCAGATGATGAGCCAGAGATTGATTCTGAAGGACGCTTAGTAATCCGTGAGGAAGGAAAGCCAAAGAAGAAAGAGTCCCCAGCTGATCCTGACATGGATGTCAGAAGTCGAGCGAGCAGCCGTTTGTCTGCAAAGACTTCCAAACAAACCCTAAAGAAGCGTAGAAAGACATCAGAAACTGGGTACGCATACACAGGAAATGAGTATGCTAATAAGAAGGCTGGTGGAGATGTGAAGAGGAAGGGAAAGCTTGAGCCATATGCATACTGGCCACTTGATCGCAAAATGTTAAGCCGTAGACCAGAGCACCGGGTAGCTGCAAGGAAGGGTATAGCTAGTGTGGTGAAGATGACAAAACAGCTTGAAGGCAAGAGTGCATCAAATGCACTGTTGGTGAGGGGTTTGAAGCCAAAGAGGAATCAGAAGAAGAGCATCAATAAAAGCAGGTAGACAGATGGGAACCCTACGTGTCATCTGTAAGGTGGTGTATGCAAGCGATTTGATGAACATTTATCCTGAAATGTCACCAATCTTGGTCTCAAGTTCGAGGGGTATCAATTCCATCATGTATTTATCAGTGAGATCGTCCAGAAGGAACCCAAGTTTAATATGTAAGTAACAATTTTGTTTGCTTCCATTTTATCTTATTGAGTTGCATTTTTCTGGAACAGAACCCAATTGGTGTGCGGATTGTGGTAATTTCACTGACCCATGTGAAAGGGAGCAGGGGATGCTGCTGGGCAGCATTATTTATTTTTTATTTTTCCCATAAAACAATTTATTTAGTTATTGGCAGATGATCTTCATAATACAATATGATACAATAGAGAAAACTGAAGTGAGCAATAACTGATGCCTGGTGAGGATATTTTGATGATAATGTGGCTTTAAGTTCTTGCTTGATTGCACCATCTACTTACTGTTCTTTTTCGTCTAGGTTTTATCATTTACTTAATCGGATTGTCTGGATGACACATCTAAAAGTGTCTTCAGAACATGTAAATCTTTTATTTGGGTTCTGTTTTATTCCTCAGGTTCATTTGGGGAAATTATTGTGTTTGGTTGCTCCAGAAGTACGTTTTATACTTAATCATTTTCCCTTTTATTTCCTAGCCGAAATGGTAAGTAAAAGTAAAACCTGACAGAATCTCTCGACCTAACAGCGGTGCTCTATCTCTGGAGAAGTGCTGATCGGTTCGTTTTCTGTAGTGAGATAAACATCAATGTTGATTTGGAGAAGAACCTGATTCTTCTTTTAAAGCTGAATTCTTTGTTCTTGGGTCCTGAAGGGTAGGATTGAGTCACAGGAATTATGGTTGTTTGTTTTCCGATTTCTGTTTCTTTCAGAAAACGAGAACTGATTGAAGATTGATGAGATCTATTGCTCTGGTCGCGGAGGTATTTGGATAAGTTCTCAGACAAGGACCGTAATCTCTGCATTGGATTAAACTCTTCGAAAGAGAAACATATTATTATTCCGATACTCTACTTTTTAACATCCTCCATTCTGGGGTTTGGGTCCATCCCAAACCACATCTACGATCTTTTCCTTGGACCCCCCTATTTGGATATTGTGGTCACAGTTCACACGAACAAAAGCAACCAAAAGTTAGCCGGTGCTGGTAGATTTTTGGCCTGATCAAAAGCAACAAATATAGGGCTTGACTTGAGTCTGTACGACCACAGCAGAGACCCAAAATTAGGTTCAGGTGCAAAAATTATACCATACAATATAATCTTTAGTATCTAAGATCTTTTCCTTGGACCCCTGTTTTGGATATTGTGGTCACACGAACAAAAGCAACAAAAAGTTAGCCGGTGCTGGCCGATTTTTGGCCTGATCGAAAGCAACAAATAGGATATAGGGCTTGACTAGAGTCTGTACGATCACAGCAGAGACCCAAAATTAGGTTCAGGTGCAAAAATTATACCGAGAAATATAATTTCATGGATCTATGAAATTGAAATTGAAGGTGAATCCAACCAAGTTTGAGTCAGAAATTGACATATGATTGATTAAAAAAATTTCAACATGTTCTATGGTCAAAATTGTCAGATCATCCTTCTGTGTAGTACAAATAAATATGTAGTGTACTTAAGGTTCTCTACCTTAAACAGTTGAGAAATCCTTTCGTTGAAAGGCGGATAACCACTTGATCAACAAAACAAACATGCTTTTTAGCCACATTACCACAAGAGGGAAAGAAAGGGATCACAGCCACCAAAGTGGCACAAGGGATAGAATTAGAAGCACTTGGGTCCCCTTTGTTTCCATAGTCCTTGTTCAAACCGGCAGAGCAGCCTGGTCAAACCAGATGAGGCTAGAGAGGGAACTAATTTACAAAAAGCCGGGCTAGAAGAGGTTCGCCGAGAGAGGGACCTAGTTCTGGGAACACGAGGGTTTTTACAAAACAGGAGATGTAAGGAACACGCACTGTAGCATAGAGCACAAGGTTGAAATACTGATAAGTGCAAAACTGAGTCGGATCGACTTAATCGGGTAATGAATGGTCGTAGAAATCCTAGACTCGGCTTTACATGTGTGGAAATCGGAATCCATACGGAAATGATTTGGTGTGAATTGAGATCCAGTCGATTCCAATCCAAATCTACCGATCCGAACTAAGTCCTCAAACCATGGTAGAGCAAAATTATAATACAATTGGCTGACAAATCCCATCCCTTAGTCGAGTATTAAAATTTTCTTGCTCATATTGCACATGGCTAATCCTTACACTACCCAAAGTAGAACAAAAGAAGCACATGACATGATAGAGGGCTGAATCCACCATATAATTAGAAGGAAGGAGGCAAACTACTGCAGAAATCTCCATTACCATCCAATTTACGTATATATGCATAAATACTCAGTCTTCCAACCTCCCATAAGCCACTCTATTTTTGGTTATTTCTATTTGTTAAGCTGTCACACGATAGGGACTACTGAGCAGTCCACATGGTAGGAACTATGAAGAATCCTCATCGTATAGGACTGCTTGGTTATGCTGCTAAGTTGGAGAAGGTTTACAGTCCTTGGTTGCTGAGTTAAAGAATGACTCTATAGTCTTTGTTGCTTAGTTGAAATAGGACTCTACAGTCTTATTGTGTTTACAGTTCTATACAGTCCTATTGTAATTAGATCTCTTATTAGTATATGGACTCTAATTAGTTTTTTAGTTTGCTTTATTAGTTTCTTTTACCAATTAAGCTTGTTAGTTTTCTTTTCCTATTTGGAATTTACTTTGTCTTTAGTTTCTGACTAGGACTCTAGGACTTTGACTTGTAGAGTCTTAGATCCTATCTAATTTTGGATTACAAAATTTAAATAATACTCATTCTTCCTACAACAACAATCAAAGGAGAGGAAGGGGTTGTGGTTGTGGAGGACAAAATAGCAACTAAGGGTGTCAAATATAGGCCCAGCCCGGTACCACGGACTGAGCCGGTCCGATATAACCCGAACCCAGCCCGGACCGAACCCTTAATGGACAAGTTTCGGTCTAGGCTTGTAAAGCCTGACACCGTTTTGACACAGACTGAAATTGGACTGGGCCAGCCCGTTAAAAAGCCCGAACCGATAATACCGAACCCAAACACCGGTAAAGCCTGTTAAGAAGCCCAAGCTAGTCTGAACCGATTCTTTTTGCTGCTCAAATAATAACCAATTGACCAATGATCTAATGATTCTAAGTAAATAAATGCAAATATGCAATCCATTATCCATGCTCAGATGCTCCTAAGATTAATCAAAACTCAACCAATTACAATTATATTAAATATGGACAAAAAGTGCCACAAAAAATTTATTGTCATGGAAGAATAGCTACATGCAAAGGCAGCCCAGACCGAGCTGGCCCGAAATCAGTCAATAAGCTCAGCCTAATACAATCCGATACGGGACCGACCCGTTAGTTATTGTGTCAAACGCAGCTCATCCCAATCCGAACCTTTAATGGATATATTTTGGGTTGAGCTTGTAAAGTTCAACACCGTTTCAACTTGGACTGAAACCAGACCAGACCGGATTGGCCTTTTGGCACCCTTAATAGCAACTATCAACAAAATGGTGCAGCCAATGGCACTTGCAACCCCATGCGTGGACCATGTCAGATATGTAACCGGACCAATCATGTGGCCTCTCACTGATACTACCAGTATAAAAATAATTCTCAGAATGATCTAGCCGCTCCATCAACTTATGCTATATCATCCTCCGATACTTTTGATGCATCTTGGTATCCTAATTCAAGAGTCACTCATCACTTGACTGCCGACAAATCTGTGTTGGGATTTGGGAATGGGGTAGGTTTGCCTATTTACAATATTGGTGTTTCAAATTTTACACATAATCTTAAGTTATCTGATACACAGCATGTCCCTCTGATTACAAAGAATTTACTTTCTGTCAGTCGGTTTACCAAAGATGACAATATAATTTTTGAATTTCACCCTCAATTTTGCTATGTAAAGGATCTGGCAACCGGGAAGGTGCGCTTTCGAGGTCAGATCGTTAATGGTCTCTACCAGTTAGATAATCCCAGCCATAATAAAGACTTTGTGCAATCATCAGCTTTGATTGGTGAGCGGGTTCCAGCTTCTATGTGGCATGATCAACTTGGACATCCATCCAGCCGAACCATGTATTTCATCTTATGTCAGCATAAGTTATCAACCAGCGGTGAAGTCTCTTTCTTCCCTGTATGTGTCTCTTGGAAACTCGGTAAGAGTCACAATGCCTTTTACATTAAATCACAAGTGTGCTAGCAAACTCTTTCAAGTGGTGCACTCTGATATATGGGGACCGGCTCCCGTTACTTATGTTTCTGCATTTCGTTATTATCTTGCTTTAGTTGATGATTTTAGCCGTTTTACCTGGTTCTTTCCCATGATACATAAATCAGAAGCTTGGATAAATTCATCGTTTTGAGAAATATATAATGGTTAATTGATTCTATTATCTAAGTTTTCGTTCTGATGGAACTGCTGAATAAAAGAAAATGCATTATTTATCTTTTGACTCCATCCATTAAAAAGCTGGTAGTATGAATTCTCATACTAAAGTTGCATTGCACATCAGAAATATAGAACAGGACCCAACCTCCAAGAAAAAAAAAAAAATTGCGCCATATTTCTGATCTTTAAATGGTAGCATAAAACAAAACATTAGATTCATAATTGCCAAAGTCAATGACCCTGGTTTTCCTCACTATCAGGTCCAACTGTCTCGCTTATTCTCTCTATAATTCGAAAGGCACCAGGACATTCTCAAGTTTCTTTGATGAGGTACAGGAATTTAAAGGAGAATAGTTGATCTGTATGTAATTATATTCTTCTTAGAATTTCATCATCATTCATATTCAGTGGGTCCCACACTCTAGAAGTGGGTCCCACATCATATCGAGGGTGATAGGATCTCATGGAGAGTACTTGTACATATAGGTGATCCGAACTCAATTTTAAAACCCACCTTAATAGATAATGAGGTGAAAAAAACCCATTTAGAAGCTGCAATTGTGCAATCCCAATAACATTAGATGAAGTTGCATTGCACATCAGAATACCGAAAAAAAACTCTCACAAGTGGCAGAACACATAGAAGTTCAATAATACAATCACAGTCAATACTTAAAGGCAAGATAGGATATCACAGTTCCACTGAATAGAATGAGCAGAAGTTCCTCTTATACACTTGAACTTCTGCTACATGGTTCTAAATCAATCAGACAGACCCTAGTTCAAAAATCTGTAATTCAATAATGATGAGGCTTAATCAGGCTAATTTTATTATTTCATGGGATTTTCTTGTCAAGTTTCCAATTCAAAAGTTCAAAGTAGTAAGTGGAGGGACTCTCCGTATATAAGACCATAGGATTCCAATCTCATTAGTAATGTGGGACTATTCCCAATACTCCCCCTCACATGTAACCCCACCGTTAGGTGGTATATATGTGGTAGTATATGTGGTAGTACTTGACATTTTTCAAGTGACTGGTCCCTCTTCTTGGGTGACTGATCCCTCTTTGGGTGACATATAATCCTTTTGGGTGATTGTCCCTCTTTTGGTGACCATAGTCCCTCTTTTGTGCATCTGGCATCCCTCTTTCGGTGACTTGACCTCTTTTTGTAGGGTTATTATGAGAAGGAATCTGGAACTCTGATACCATGTCAAGTTTCCAACTCAAAAGTTCGAATTAGTAAATGAAAGGACTATCCATATATAAGACCATAGGACTCCAATCTCATTAGCAATGTGGAACTATTCCCAATACTTCTCAGGTGGATATGCTCTGGTTTAGTTTCAGTTTCTATTCAAGCTTGAGATTGGTTGGGAACTCCAAGGCCTAGCGTTTTCAAAACCATTCTTGTGAAACTGAAAATCTTCGGAAGCCTTCTGGATCTCAGCTTCTGTGTTCATCACAAAGGATCTATTCTGAACAACAGGTTCATGGAGCGGTTGTCCAGCAATGAGGACAAATCTCAGTGTCTCAGTGGAGTTGTTCCACACACTGATGCTTTGGTGCCATTCAGTTCCTGGCTTCATGATGACATCAAGTAACATTGTGGGTGTCCTAGTGAATACTGGAGTCTTGATTCCCATGGATTCTCCTGCTAAAACTCTGACTTCAATCCCATCTTTTTCTGCCTTCTTGATCTCTTCCCCGACCACCTCCTGAAATCTAGGCTCCATCCTGTAATTGAATTTGGATTCAGGAACACAAATTTTTGGATGTACCAAAAAACAAAAAATGCCAGAAAGAAGAGATAAATTGGCTGATGGGCTCTTACATTTTGTCTTCAGATGATAAATTGATAAAAAGGTGCAAACCCCCGCAGGGACTATATATTTTGTCTTCAGAGTGAACTATCCCTCGACCAGCAGTCATCCACTAAAGAACAGAAAATAAAAAGAAATGAAGAATAAGAACCAAAAAGTCAACTGTAATTGTTTATAAATCTCTAATCTCATCGATAACGAAACCGATCCTAGATCTGGGTTTAACTATATATTTTTACCTGTACATCACCAGCTCTTATTGTGCCTTTGTTTCCAACAAAATCTTGATAAGTTTGAGCTCCCTGAAATCCACGAACCACTAATTCAGCTCTTCATAATCTAAGAGCTAATTGAATTAATTGAAACTAGAGAGAGAGAGAGAGAGAGAGAGAGAACACTTAGCTAACAACACTGACCTCCAACATATATGTAAATGTCTCAAACCCTGAAAGAACAGAATCTAAGTCATTAAAATAAATAAATAAAAAAATCAAAGGCCATCGGGAATGGATTGCATAACCAAAAATAGACACTGCAAACTAATCGATGAGATTCTCAAACCTCTATGTGGATGGTCAGTTAATTCATGAGTAACTGCACAAGCAATGACAACAGCTTAATAAAAATTCTGTAGTTCATAATGAAGACAACCAAAACATGACTTGAAACCCAACAAGAAGAGGAAACCTACGAGTGAACTCAAGCAATAGGAGAAAAGGATCAAAACTCATCAATTCCTTACTGAAAGGAAACCACAAAAACCCACAAATAATAACAGTTAGTAAGCAGAGCATGAGCAAAAGGATTAGCATATTCCTTGTGTGTCCCCCAAGAATGACCGGCCCCAATGAAGCTCCATTTAGGATCCTCTCCTGTTGGGATTGGCCTATGTTGGGTCCAGTCCCCTGGGAGTGTTGGAGTTGAATCCATATAGAAAATATAAGTTCACATGGAACTGAAACTACTTTATGAAGAAAAAAAGAAAAAAAAAGAAAGAGAAAGAACCCACAACAGATTAATATTTAGAACACAAAGTAACTGAATATTGGTATAATGAATCAAGAGCCGAGGGGAATTACAGGAGAAGGAAAGGGAAAAAGACAACCTTCCAATGCATAATAAATAGGATCCTGCTGCTTCAGTTTTAAGCAGAGGTGACAAACTCTTGACCACCGATCTGCTTTTGCTAATACCAGATGTTTGATGCTCTGTAGACATGTTCCTGATCAATGAAGGGACGACAATTTTTGGTTTTGGTTTTGGTTTTGAATGGAGAGATTAAGGTTGAAAAGAAGGCGACAGTTTAATTATGGGCCTCATGGATTATGATCTCTTGTAGTCTTTCACACTGGTTTTACAGGTAACAAAACCATGTGCTAAATCACGCCAGGTCACCATATGGTGGCCATGTACCAAATTGCACTCCTACGATCTCAAGAAGCAACCAACATACATGGAGACTCACGTAAAACTACATTTGAAAGAACGCCACGCACCAGCTTACAAATATCTCACGTTAACGCACACTACTGCACATCAAATTACAAATATTTCACCTCAATGCACACTCATGCGTCAGATTACAAATATATCACCTTAACACAACTACATGTAAAGCACATTGAGACTACATATAACAGCCAAGACCCCCTAGTTCGAAGTTGAAGGTAAATGATTCCACTTTTTACATCATGTACATTCTCTCTCATCTGCACTCGGACAAGAATACACATTAACGAATTCGGATTCTTCTTTCCTAAGTTCCATAATGCATGACTTCAGACTGATTTAGGCATCGGAGGTCCTCAGGATTATCCAACTTGCTCACACGTATTTGCTTTCTTCTTCCTATGCACTCGAGTTAATCTGGAAGGGACGGGCGTCTTTTCCAACATCAACAGTTAATATTAAAAGATTTTACATTATTTATTAGTTTAGGTTTTAAGTCTTTTATTAGTGTCTAGGGAGATACAGGGTACCCCAATTAGAATTGTCATATATACTATCATACCTTAGTCTAAGCACACGAAAGATTTCATAGTCCGATGGATTCGATTCTGGTATCATTTTCAATAAAGGTCTGACTTGGAGAGGTGATAGTTGTGATTCTAACAATTTGGATAGATAGAATAAAATTCAATGATCATTTCTCCCTTTCAAGTAGTTGGATTTTTCTTGTTATTTTTATTGTTACAATAAAAATGGCAAAAGGTTTTATATATGGTCGTGTATGTACATGATGGTACTTTCAGACATTGAATGAAAAAGTGTAATCTCAAAATTATCCTCCTAAATATCTTGACCGTGTACATACATGGCCTATGTACGAATTAAAAACCACCCCCAATAAAAATTTCAACTATTCTTGGTAAATTTTTAAAACCTTGTTTCACCATATTGTATGTAATATCCAAAGGATTTAATTAAGCCCAAATGTCATGTAGTTTTTATTGACGATTAAAATATGTTAGCATGTGAGTTTGATATGCAAACATGTGTAGAGGTATTTAATTAGCAGGTGAATAAATAATGATTTTATATTATTGAGTATGTACGTAGTTTATAGGATAAGTTTGGAAGTTTTACAAAATAACTTTTGGATTAAGCATGAGATGGTAGTCTTTCATGTGATGGTGACATCTAACGTATATAGGTTTACCATGTCTTAACTTAAGTATGCTTAAAGTGGCTTTGATTCCATAATTCAAAGAAATAGAGGAATAAATTAGAGGAAAATATTGGTTTTGTTTGGTTGCAAGGGGAATTGAAGGAAAAGGAAGTGAAAATTTTAAACTAATTGAAACTTTTGTAATGATTACAGTACATGCTATTACATTACTACGTAACAAATTCCAAAATATTCTACATTTAGTTATTAACTTACATTTCACTTTGCAACCAAATCCTTCCCATTTGAAAAATAAAATAAATTTTATATCTTATAAGTAGCATTACTAAACATGTTAAGAAATTTAAGTAATTTATAAAATCATGTTGTATTACAACTATAAAGTTTTCTTTTAAAGTTTAAAATTTTTCTACTTCCCTTCTATTCAATTCCCCTTGCAACCAAACTGAGCCATCAGGAAAGAACCACTGGCAGCAGGAATAGGGAATTGTGGACAGCAAAATAAGAGAGGAAGAAGAAAAGAATAAGATGGGAGGAGATGCATGATTGATGTTGATTCAGATGTCACCATGATTATTCAACATTATCTCAAATAGTATATAATACTTTATCAGCATGATGCGGGTGACAAGTGGGAATTAAACAATGGGGTTTGATGGGCACCTAAACTACCGCTAACCCGGAGTACCACGTATCGACATCCTAGCAACCGTATCCATCGACCAGTCAAGAGTTTGCACATGTCAGCGGTAGTTATTAGATGAGGAGTACTACTAAGGGATTATCTGAGAGATATCCAAGGGAAAAAGTATGAATTTCTAAAAGGAATTGGGAGATAGTTTATGATCTAGCTCTCTAGTACTAGTTCTATTGGGAATGATACTGTGAAGAAGTATTCTTGGGAGTTATCAGTTATTACTAAAAAGCTCTAAGGACCTAGGGACCGGAGTAAATAATATATTAGGCACCCCATTCTTTGACAGAAAACATATTTGAAATAGGTGGTTTACATTACCAAAAGGGAGAAATAGAGCTAGTGATGTGGTTTGCTATTGGGTAACTCAAAGATGGATTGTCCAAAGATGGGTGGACTAACCAAATATTGTTAAGTCATATAGTTTTAACTAGAAAAAGGAAAAGGGTTTTAGGAGTTACAAATAGGAGGGTTCTAAGGATTGTTGGCTAGGATGCGAGTTGTAACAGTTAAGATAGTTATTTCTTTTCTTTTGATTTTAACTATTTAATTTGTTTACAAGTTTGTTGTCTGACTTTACAAATTGCTTCCTTTATTGAAATTTGATGTTATTTGAAAAAAAAAAAACCATAGTAATGTTTTTCCTTTTCAACTAAATAGAAAGATGTGATACTTGTTATGGTGTTTTTGATGTTATAAGTTTGATTGTGCAATCCTAGGTTCAAACTAATTGTAACAGTCATAGTATGATCTCTAGGACAAAGTAGAGATAGGTTAAGGTAGATCTCTTAGATGAGTTGAAATTTTTTTTCAGTGGAATTCTTAGATTCTCTTAGTCAATGGGAGTTTTCAGATTTGCTTGGTTAGTAGTAGATTTGGTATTTGATTGCTTATCTGTGCTTGATTGTGTTGCCTATGGTTTAATCAACAGAATTATTAATGTACATGATTATATATATTTAAGCATTCATTTCATTACTTGTATGCATTTTGCTTGTTTATATGATATGTCAAAGTTACAATACGATAAGCTAAAATGTGATATTAGTCCAAACTGGAGGCGGTTTGCCTATGAGTTGGATAATATCAAAGTGCGTTGACCTATAAGGATTATAAGGTAACAGGATCGTGGTAATTCGACCACTGGACTCATATGAGAATTTATTTTCATACACTATCTCAAGTGATTCATGTATTGAGTAGACCTTTGTTGTGGCTGACATAAGGTTGTACACTATATATTAAGGTTTATTTTCCGCTATTGCTCGGCATTGGCAGGCATGATGGATGGATCAAAGTTAGTGCTCCATGGCCACACTAATTAATGATGGTTTTTTAATTATTTATTCCAAGTAAGAGATTGTTAGAGTTATATGGGTTTAATTAATTACATAATCAGTTATTTAGTGAGAGTCCAATTAACACGGTAGGACTGATTCGGTTTGGTTTGTCACATGGTAAAAGATAGGTTTGGTAACCCTATTTCTATTGTGGTAAGGGTATTAGGGTTTTTATATTATTCTATAAATACTGGGTTAGAATCCTCACAGTCACATTTAATGAGAATCTCTCTGCATCCATTAGGGAGATATATTGGGATATCCTCTGAAAGCTATGTAAGGCTGTGACCGAAGGATTACGACCAAAGCTTGGAGTGTAGAAAATCAATTTCTTCACAATCCGAGATGTCTTTATGATTCATTGTTTATCTCATATCATTGTGTTCTAAGGTTCTTGTATGGACTGTGATGAATTTGGTTAAAACCCTAATCATATAAAAGTCTAACAAAAACACATGGAAGTTGCATAATACAATCACACTCAATACCTAAGGCAAGATTGGATATCAAAGTTCCACTGAATAGGACGAACAGAAATCCTACTTATACACTTGAACTTCTGCTACATGGTTCTAAAACAATCAGACACACCCTTGTTCAAAAACCTGTAATTCAATAATCATGAGGCTTAATCAGGCCAATTTCACTATTTTATGGAACCGTTTCAAGTGGATATGCTCTGGTTTAGTTTCAATTTTTTTTAAGCTTGAGATTGGTTGAGAACTCCAAGACCTAGCATTTTCAAAACCATTCCTGTGAAACTTTTAATCCCCGAAAGCCTTCTGGATCTCAGCTTCTGGGTTCATCACAAAGGGTCCATTCTGAACAACAGGCTCATGGAGGGGCTGTCCAGCAATGAGGACAAATCTCAGTGGCTCAGTGGAGCTGTTCCACACACTGAGCCCATCCCCTGGACCTAAGACTAAGAGATGCTGAGCTGTGTCTGTAGAAGACTTCAAATACCCAAAGACACCCTCCCCTTCAAGGACATACATAAATGAGTTCCAAGACTCTGGGATGCTTTGGTACCATTCAGCTCCTGGCTTCATGATGACATCAAGGAACATTGTGGGTGTCCTTGCGAATACTGGAGACTCGACTCCCGTGGATTCTCCTGTTAAAACTCTGACCTCGATCCCATCTTTTTCTGCCCTCTTGAGCTCCTCCCTGACCACGTCCTGATATCTAGGCTCGATCCTGTAATTGAATTTTGATTCAGGAATATAAATTTTTGGATGTACCAAAAAACAAAAAATTCCAGAAAGAAAAGAGAAATTGGCTGATGGATTCTAACATTTTGTTTTCAGAAGATAAATTGATCAAAAGCTGCAAACCCCTATTGGGACCTTCTCCTGCAGCCATTTTTGAGTGAACTATCCCTCGACCAGCAGTCATCCACTAAAGAGCAGAAAATAAAAGCAACGAAGAATGAGAACCAAAAAGTCCTGTTTTGTTATTGTTAAGATAATTACCAATTAGACAATTAGACTATTTAGGAAATTATCTTTAACACCCTCCCTCAAGCTGGAATATGGGAGAATGTGAGAGCTTCAGCTTGGAACACTGTAGTAGCGGCAGCAACAATAGTAGTAGTAGCACATTATAGGTCACTATGAATCAAATAAAAATAGCATCAACAATAAATCAGACACCAAGCAGCAGTTACAGTAGCAATATGAGTTGTTGTTATAGTATCAGTTGAGCTATGTTTTTGAGTACGTGGTGCCTTTTCATATTAGACGTTGCTATCCTACCTACTACTGTTTTACGTTATCGGTCAAATCATCCTCCCTCAGGTCTGATTATAATTTTTTTTGCTGTTGTCTGCTTCCATCTATTGGCTGGGTTGCTACTGTTACTGCTACAAGGCTGTTGCCGACATCCTCTTCTAGCGTAGATCAGATCTTCAATCTCAATTTGATTTAATCTCTGCTAGTGCCATAGAGATGTCTCCTAGATCTCACTACCACTGCGACTGACCAGATCTAGATCTCCTAGATTTGGTGCATTATTAAGTATTCCTACTGCTGCAAATCGGACACCGTTAAGTGCTATCATTGCTCTCGGTTTCGGTTCTGTTTTAATTTCTTTTTCATAAGTGCATTGTCTTTACATCAGTTTTGGTCAAGGAGTTATATATTGCTAGTCTTTACATAAAATTTGGTTTCATATCCTATTTTATAGGAGGGGCTTTATCTCTCTCCTTCTCACGTTTCATCTTTTTCTCTTATCACAAATTTTTTTTTCTCTATCTTCACTCACCAACGAGAATTGAACCATAATATAAATCTGGTTTGATTCCTTCTCTGTCTTCACTGATTATATTAATGGAATTGAATCCATTCTATTCTCTGCTCACTGCTAATAAAAATCAATTGTTATTTAATGCTCAGTTGATATTTAATGTTCTTTCTATTAAGATGTGCAATTAAATTCTGGTTTGGTGAGCATTACACTCATACATCAGTTACAGATCTGGTTACTATTTTCATCAGTTTTTATTGCTATCCAATGACATTAATTGATTTCAATTTCTGAATTTAAATTAACCAGCTTCTTTCTACGGATCCTAATCTGTACTTTGAATCCCCTATTTTTGTTTCCAAATCTACCCATGTTACTTTAATTCTAATTCCAGTTCAGTCCTAAGGCTTGTTTGTTTCAACAAGATTTAAGGTTTTGTTTGTTTCATCCAACATATCTAGTTATTTACGAATCTGCTATAAGGGTCTGTTTGGTTATGTAAATGAAACTTTTAGCATTATTTTGATTGGTTTTGTTTGGTTGGGATCCATATCAGATTCAATTGAGTTTTCTCAATTCTGGTTCGTACTAACTGGTATTACTTGCATCCTCTGTATTATTTGTTCATATGGCATGCTCCACGTGAGGGGGAGATTGGAGATTCTTATTTGCTCAAGTCATTAGTTCAAGATTATTATTATTTGTTGGTTCGTGTCTACTCATGAAAGAGACATTTTTCTTTATCTTTGTTTATATTGGAGCCTACCTACTACTGATGCACGTGATGCAACCTACTACTACCATGCTCCAGCTTTAGGGAAAGTATTAAGATAGTTTCCTAAATAGTCTAGTTGTTAAATTGGTAATTATCTTAACAATGTAACAAAATAGAAAAGAAAGAAAGAGAAAATGGAGAATGAAGAAGAATGAGAGGGAATCAATGTGTGTGTATGTTCTCCTCTCCTTATGTCCTTGTATTTATAGAGAAAATAGTAGTCAACTATTATAAGAAAGTCTCTCAAATTAGAAGAGACAAAATAAGAAAGAAATAAACTAACTTAGAGAATGAGATAAACTAACTTAAGAAAGAAAAGATTGTTTAGTCAACAAGATTAAAACTTATGTCAATTACCAATTAGACAACTAGATTATTTAGGAAACTATCTTAACACCCTCCCTCAAGCTGGAGCATGAGGAAATGTGAGAGCTTCAGCTTGGAACAATGTAGTAGCGACAGTAGCAGTAGTAGTAGTAGCACAATATAGTATAGATCACTGTGAACCAAGTAGAAGTAGCATCAACAATAGATTAGACACCAAGCAGCAGTTATAGTAGCAGTATCAGTTGTAGTAGGAGCAACAATAATGTTAGCTCGAACACAAATAAGTAGGTTGCATCATGTACAACAAGTAGGTAGAGGTTGCATCACGTGCAACAGTAGTAGGCTATAGGTTGCATCACGTACAACAAGTAGGTAAAGGTTGCATCACGTGCAATAATAGTAAGCTGCAGGTAGTAGAGGTTGCATCACGTCTAACTGTAGTAGGCAACAGTGATAACCTCTCAATACGAACATGGTAGTAGTAAGTTGCATCACGTGCAACAGTAGCATGTAGGCTCCAACACGAACAAAGATAGAGAAAAGTGTCTCTTCCATGAGTAGACACGAACCAACAAATAATAAGAATATTGAACTGATGACTTGAGCATATAAGAAATCTCTAATCTCCCCCTCACATGGAGCATTCCACGTGGACGAATAATATAGAGGATGCAACTAGCATACTAGCAATAAGCAACATCTCAAAGGATGAGCAACACAATAAAACCCATAAGCAAGAGTAACCGTAAATAAGATCCCAATAAAATAATCTCCAATCACCTCCTCATTGTAGCAAATAAAAACCCAGATATGCCAGATACGAACAAGAATAACCATCATTCTATGCAAAATTCCAATCTTATGTGATTTAGGTCCCCCGAAGATAATAAAAGACCAATTGAATAAGTAGGGAAGAAACAATCAAGCCCTTAAGATAGGACAGGTACTAAAATTAAAGATAGTGATTAGTTAGGAAGCAAATATAAGGACTGGTAAAATTAAAATAACTAGGAGGTTGAAAGGTATTCATTAAGGGATAAAGACAAGTGGAATAAAAAAAGATTTTCAAATCACCTTCTTCAACCTTCGTTTAAATGAAGTTCACAACCAGAACTACAAGGGCGGAAACTAGGTTGGGATAAGGAAGAGAGAGCTCCTACCTCATGGCACCGATTGATCTGGAATATAGGGGAACAAGTTGTAACTCATAGCCCTACTGAGCTCAATGCTTATCAGCTCCAATGCTCAACCACAGTAAAAGGTATGAAGAACTGAAATAGACTCAGGCGATAAACCCAAGACCCAATTTAGTTGCAAGTTTGTTCTTCAGTTGGAGAACTCTTGTTTCAGCAAGGTTTGGGTTAAGATTTGGCTGGCAGGGTTTCCCAACGGTTGGTGAGTAACCCACCAAAAATTAGAACAAAGGAAACTGAATTGAGAAGTTTCAATTCAATGAAGAGGGCTGCAGGCTTGATAAAAGGTTGAAGCAGTAGTAGACAAGAACAGCAGCTTGATGGAAATCTGATTACAAAAGGCAGCAGTAGTTACAACAATAAGGTAATGAATAGATCTAGAAATTTGGTCACTGAAGGCAGCCGTAGTCACAACAGATCTAGATTAGATAGATCCCAGCAACAGATCTAGATTAGATAGATCCCAGCAGCAACACCATATCGCAGAGCAACACTATATCGTAGTAGATCAGATCAGAATCTGAGGAAGTAACGATCAAAGGCATAGAAGGGAGTAGAACTTCTGATCATATAATGAGTAAAACAGGTCAGATCTGGAAATACCAGTAGCGCTCAATAGAAGTAGCAGGTAGGGTAAAGAGCAACAGTAATAAGTATAATATAAAAAGACAAAAGCAGCATAGGCAGCAATGGTGGCTGCACACCACAATGGAAACCTTTAGATGACTCTCAAACCGGCACCCACTCTGATACCATGTAACAAAATAGAAAGAAAGAAAGAGAAAATGGAGAATGGAGAAGAATGAGAGGGAATCAATGTGTGCGTATGTTCTCCTCTCCTTATGTCCTTGTATTTATAGAGAAAATAGTAGCCAACTATTACAAGAAAATCTCTCAAATTAGAGGAGACAAAATAAGAAAGAAATAAACAAACTTAGAGAATGAGATAAACTAACTTAAGAAAGAAAAGATTGCTTAGTCAACAAGACTAAGACTTATTCCAATTACCAATTAGACAACTAGACTATTTAGGAAACTATCTTAATAGTTATAAATTTCTAATCTCACAAATAACAAAACCGGTCCTACATCTGGGTTTAACTATTTTACCTGTACATCACCAGTTCTTATTGTGCCTTTGCTTCCAAGCAAATCTTGATGAGTAAGAGCTCCCTGAAATCCATGAACCACTAATTCAGCTCCTCATAATGTAAGAGCTACATGAGAGAGAGAGAGAAAGAGAGAGAGAGAGAGAGAGAGAGAGAGAGAGAGAGAGAACACTTTGCTAACAACACTGACCTCCAACATATATGTAGCTATCTCAAACCCTGAAAGAATAGAATCTAAGTCATTAATGGAAAACCAAGAATAGAAAATAGAATGAATCAAAGGCCATCAGTAATAGGATGCAAAACCCAAAATAGACATCGAAGACAAATCGATGAGATTCTCAAACCTCTATGTGGATGGTCAGCAAATCCATGAGGAGGGATAACTGCACAAAAAAAGACAATAGCTTAATAAAAATTTTGTAGTTCATAATGAAGAAAACCAATACATGACATGAAATCCAACAAGAAGAAGAAACCTACTAGAGAACTCATACAATAGAAGAAAAGGATCAAAATGCATCAATCCCGTACTGAAAGAAACCACAAAACCCACAAAAGCAATAATAGTTAGTAAGTAGGGCATGAGCAAAAGGATTAACATATTTATAAAAAATAAAAATAAAAAATATATATAAATAAAAACCCACCACCACAATACAGATGTATACTTAGAACATAAAGAAAACTAAATATTGATATGATGAATCAAGAGCAGAGGGAATTACAAGAGAAGGAAAGGGAAAAAGACAACCACCTCCCAATGCTTGTTTGACCAGAGGCTCCTTCTCTTTCAGTTTTAAGCTTAGCAGAAACTCTTGACCACCAATCTGCGTTAATTGTTGGGTTGTGTTTTGTATTATGTGGGGTCCACACTATTACTGGATTGTACTTGTATTAGCGTTTGGGTCTACTACATGTACGAGGTAAATCTGTAATTATATGGGGATTAGGGTTTCTAAGGATCCCTATACATTGTCTCTGTGGGGAAAACCTTAGGTAAGGCTGGGTGATAGCTATAAGGCTGACAGAAGAGAACACTCTGTCAGGTAGAGATCTATAGAGGTTTCTTGGTAATAAAGGATATTTTTTTTCTCCGTGGACGTAAGCATCCCACAATGGGATGTTGAACCATGTTAATTTTCGTGTTTTTCTTTTTGTTTGAGTCTCTGATCCTAACAAGTGGTATCAGAACTATGGTTCTCAAAGAACGAGGAGGTACGTGGTATGAAGAAGAAGAAAAAAAATTGAGAACCGTAACAAAGAAGGGGATTTTTTTTGTTAGTTATTTTTCTCATCTATATTTTCAAAAGGTTAAACGTCACTTTAAAAGGTCATCATTACGGTGAAGGAATTAGAAAAAAAAAAAAAAAAAAGAGGGAAAAGATAGTTGCCTCCTCTGTACTATACCTAAAAGAAAATTGCCCCTAAAGTTTCAAGAAAAGACAAACGTCCCCAACTTTTTACGGTGTTAAAGTGATATTTTTTGTGGACAATTCTACCCTTAACGTTTTATCCCTACTTTAAAATCCTATTAATATTAAAAGACCAATATAACCCTTCTATCCCAACTAAAATAAACCATATTCTCATCTTCCTTCTCATTCTCCCTCACGTGTAAAATCTAATTGTAGAGGCAGGGGCAGTGCTCGAACGCGGTTCTCTCTCTCACTTTCATCGCTGCAGGAATTACTAAAAGAATACCTCATCTCGAAGTCCCCTGCCTCATTCTCTTCCCTGAAAAAAAAAGCTGCAGAACATCATATTGATTCCTAGAGTTTTTTAATAGGATTTCTTTTTTCGGTTTGTTTAGTTCTATAAGCAACGAAAACCGTGTGACATCAGTCCTGGGTTTATGCTCGAGTTTCATGGGAAGTTATGCTTTTCTTATTGAAAATTCTCATGTTCAAATCATAGTCTATCTTCTTCATCCTTTTTGGTGGAGAGTTCGTTATTTGTGATGAGGGGAACTAGGAGAGCGTTTCCGAGTCTATTGAACGACAAGACAATCTTGGGATATTATTGCGGGCGATTACATATTGGTTTGAAGCTTATTGTAATCTGAATTTTGATTGCTGCCTGGGCAAGAATATATGATAATCCTCTTCCTCTGTAGAAGGGATGTCACTCATTGACTCGTCTTCTTCAGAACTTAACACCAACAATCCATCTCTCCTTGAATTTTTGCAAGCCATTACAGCTTGGGATTCCGACAACAGAGCATCAAAAAACCCAGTATTGGTGGTGCCCGAGGCAATAGTAGTTGTATCTGTAGGTTGGACGGTTGGTTTGAAGGTAGCACCAATTTCATGGAGAAAGGGGAACCACTGTTGGTCTCCAATGGGGTTTTTAGAAATGATGGTGGAGGATAGAAGTCAAAATAATTGGAATTAAGCTGAAGAGATTGCTTTAGGGGCAACTGGGTACTCTAAAAAAACAAAAGAGAGGGAGCATTTGATTGAGCAGTACTATAAAATGGAGTAGCAATAAAAAGGGTAGGATGGTGGGCTACAGGAAAATTTACTGAATCGAGCAAGGAAAGAGGGTAACCGAAATTGGATTTCGGTTGTTGTTGCATCGTTGAGAGATGCTAAGCTTGTGACGAAGATTAAGAAGGGCGGGTCTGGGTTTTCTGATTGAGATGAAATGCAGTTGTTCGCTTCTATAAATCTTGTGGGTAGAGCGGCAATCTAGCGCGGTGGCGTTGCTTGACTCTGGTGTTCCAGTGATTCTTAATCTCATTGTGCGACTCGATTCACTACTTTGAACTTCTCCACCGCCACAATCTCCAATGTCGAATGTGCTTCAAGGGTTTGGAAGGCTTTAAGTGTGGAATGGTTCAACTGAAATGGCTTGACTGTGGTTGCAGCAAATAGTAACCTTATTTGAGTAAGGGTAAAATAGGTAGTTCACCTATCCAAAAGGTTAATTTGGTCATTAAGGAAAAATTGGCCTCCTACCGTTAGTATCTAATGGAATATTTCTAACGGCGTGGGTTTATTTGTATTTTAGTAGTGTTTCTAGGGGAGGCATTTGTCTTTTTCTGAAACTTTAGAGGACAATTGTCTTTTAGGTATAGTACAGGGGAGGCAACTGTCTTTTTCCCAAAATGAAAAAAAGGGTTACGATTGAGTGGTCTTTCTCTCCTTCAATGAAATCGAGAAAAAAAGAAAAAAAAGGGTTGAGTTTTTTGTTTTTTTACTCAAAGTTGTTTTCTCTTTAAAAGGTGATATCATTACCTTGAAGATATTATTACAAAAAAAGAAAAAGAAAAAAAAAGGCTTACTTATATAAGCCGTGAAGAATGATGCCAGGTCGTGAGTGTCTTTCGATCCGCATCCCAATATTGGGACGCCCCTATTGGATGGCCAAAACATGGCTCTCGGGAGAATCTGAGCCCTATATCTGAGCCGACACAAAGCCGACAAGCTGATCTGATAGGGGGTATCAGCTCGGACGTGGGACTCAGATTCTCCAGAGAGCCACGTGTCAGCCATCCGACGGGGGCTTCCCCGTCCTCCCAGAACCACTGGGAGAAGAAGATTTGAATCCGAGTGTGTTTCGTTTTTGAGGATTGGGTGTCTAGGTACCTTTCACGAAAGGGCCTCGATGACGGTGAACCCTGTAGGGAATGTTTTGAAAACCAGTAAAGGTGGTGTTAACTACGACTCTATGCTGGATGAAGTGTCTCGGCAAGATTCATCATCAGGGATGAATGTAGGGTTTTCAAATGTGAAGGATTATCGAAACCCTAACCAGCTGTTGACTAGGGCTACGTTGGGTTTCTCGCAAGCTACAAGACCGGGAATGTCTACTGGATATCAAACATGGAGCAGGGAGCGACATGGCTGTTTAAAGGTGTCGGCAGCGATGCTAATCAGGAAATCAGAGGACATGTTTTATTTTGGGTTTGAAGTTCAACATATCAAAGCTCGTGAGAGTGGTGTGCTGGAGGGGATTGGGTCGTGGTCGACAGCAATCCAGGAAACACATGAGGTTGACTGTGAGGAAGGCATGGTAAATACTAGCGGCAATTTGCCGTTAGCGTCAGTAGAGGGAGCAATTGGCCAAGGGCGTGAGTATGGCCGTAGACTTGGTCGGATTGGGTGTTAGATTTGATGGAGGGTTTGAATCCCGGCATGATGCGCATAATGGTTAGTTGATGTTGTACCATAGGGTAAAGAAGGATTGGTGGGCTGCGTTGAGGAGTCGGTTTTCTAGGTCTGCACTGGAGATGCAGAGGAAAGAGGCTCGAGTTCTGGTGTATCTAGAGTTATAGTAGACTGTGAGTGACATTAACTTTTTAGTGATGTTGTGGCAGTGGAAGAGGTAAAGTCACATCACCATCATGCGGACCATGATTAGTGCTACATTGTTCGGTCATAGGGGTAATCTATCCTATGGATGCATGATTACAGTTCTACTGACCCGTCGGGGGTTGACCTGGTAGATGAGAAGATCCAAGAGAAGACCTTCTCGTCGCCTCTAGATTGGGAGGCTATCTGCAAGATGGGTATGCGGGATGCCCTAGTCAGTGATGAGGAGAGGAACGAGATGGTGCGCCCTCACACTCGTATTGAGATGGCTGATGTTGAGGCTGCTGCTGTCGCTGCTAGAGCTCATGTGGATCCCGTCGACGATGATGACCGTATGTATATGGATGTTGACGCGATACCACCGCCTTCACCTACGCATGCGGCTGGTGTTGGTACTTCTTCTGTGGCGGATCCTGTACCGGAGACCGGTCCTTCTCATGCGGCTGGTCCTTCACGCCCACCTGCTGATGACGTGCTGAGTATGTTTCATGAGATTAGAGAGGCTCAGCGCGCATCGGATCTGAGGATAGGGGAGCTTCTAGACGCCCAGCGTCGGACTGATCAGCGGGTGGCTGATCTCACAGCTAGTCTGCAGGCGACTCAGACTCAGGTGGCATGGTTAACTAGAGTCTATACCGAGGACTACGACAGAGACCGTGAGGCGCCGCCTCCTCCTTCGCCTCCAGCTTCCTGAGTGTACTTTATTTTCCTTGTACTACCGAGTAACTGTCCGGGTTGTGGACTGTACCCTGCTGTAGTTAAATATATACATTTTGTTTCGCTCTCATTGTATGTAAACTTGTTTCCCCTTTAATAGATCCATTATTCTCTTTTTAAATTTGGTCTCAATCATCACTAGTGCTTATAATGTGTTAATATTACTGTTTTTTTTTTTATCCTATCTCAGTTCACAATTGTCTTGAATGTAGGTTAGTTCAGCGGGCAAGGCCTGAGATGCTCTGATACCAAGTTGTCACACCCCAATTCTGCACTATTCAGAACGGTGTGATGAACCGCTAATAAACCAACGGTTCAATCAGGATCTCAAATAGGATATACCCGTTTTATCTGAACCCCATACATCCATAATCATAATCAGAGTAAATACACCATAGCGGAAGTCTTATAAATAAATGAACTGAGAATCTATGTGATAATAAAATTTAAATAACAATTTATTCTGTATCAACTGAGACATAAATATTTAAATACCAAATACATGTCTTAATAAATTCAAATAAAGAAACCTATAAAATATCTAATCAAATACACACGAGTTGCACTCGCAAGAGGAGTCGTGTGTATCCACTTCAGCTCCAGCTTCCATTGCTGCCACGTTCCCGTACACAGACGCATTCATATAATCTTCAACGGTATAACCTGCATCATCAACTAAAATATTTGACGTCGAGGGGTGAGCACACATCACGGCTCAGTGAGTAGCCAAAACAATGCAACAGTACATATGCATGCAATCAATTTATATCTTTGGTCCGGTTTAAAGTTTGCAGTATGCAATAAAAAGGTTTAGGTAGTCAAAGGTCGCGTTTATTGACCCCGCCTCTATACACAAGTGTGTGACGTCACCCGAAGATCACGTTTATCATCGACTCACATGCACCCAACCAGGAATATTATATAACAAAGGTTAACGTTTATTGCTATATATTGTCATACCAACACGTAAGCCCCTGTTGGCGAGGACTGCAAACTGGGCTCGCAACTAACCAATCCTAATTCCAAAAGTGTATCCAAGGCCTCACCCCAGCATCCCTCAGAATGTCCATAGAGATAGAGCTAAGGCCCCCCGGTAGAGTCAGAGACTACAAGGACCGAGACCACCTCCCCTGATACTCTACGACATAATAATTCTGCTAAAGTAATGGGGATACGACGATGCTAATGCACAAGACTTGAGTTAGAGATAGAGCTAAAGTAGTGAGACCCGCCAAAGGTTAACGTTTATTGACGTTTTCATCACACCTCCCCTGATACTCGCTCGCATCAAGTACACTAACCACACACATACAATCACATGCATATTCCTATCATCATCATCATGTTATAAACAATAAAATAAATATGCATAAAGAAATAATAGAAATATTGGATGACATGTTGTATGCACATTACAAACATCTTCGCATAGAATCAAGCATGGCATAGGACTCAAGAAAATAGAAAACAGTTTTGTTATTAACCAATTAGTTTAGAGTTCTGGTTCCTCACCTTAGCTTGCTAAAAGATATTTTTTCAAGCTTTAGAATCACCTTTACAATGTTATTATATTGCTAGAAGACCTAACAAAGTCGATAGAATTTAATTAGAATTAATTCCAGATTTAAAAACCACTCTGTTAACTGAGGGTCGGAGGAAGGGTCGGAGTCCTGATCGACCCTGGGTGCGACCCTCCCTTAACTCTGAACTTCCCGAACGCTGAGGGTCGATGGTCAGGATCACCTAGGGTCGGATGATCATCAACCCTCGGTGCGACCCTCTGTGCACTTTGGTCTAATTCCCTCTTTTTAATCCATTCTTCGCGTTTGGGTCCTATGGCTTGCTTCTACATTCCATTCAACATTCATTCCATGGTCTAGAACCATGAATCATCCACCTAAATAGCTTTCATGCATTCTTCTATGGTTTCCCATGCAAACCTAACCATAGATTGATGGTTTGGGTTTCTCCGAGATCACACTCTCACCAATAACTAACCTAAGGTCTGTAGAAACTCATGGAATTAGTATCCATACCTGAGAAGAATAATCCTTCTCTGCAACTCTTCTCTTTTGGCTTAATTCTCTTCCTTGTTCCTCTTCTTCTTCTTTTCCTTCTCTTCTCTTTCTCTCAATTCAGTTAGGGTTGTGAAAGGAGTGAAAGTGGCTTAGGGACGTCCTTTAAATAGAGTAGGAACATCCTAAAATAAGTCCCTTTGAGATTAGGAAAGAATCCCAATCGAAAATTAGGAAATTTCCTAATTCCATTTCCTACGGTAACCGAGGGTCGATGGGAGGGTCGATGATCCCGTCGACCCTAGGGTTCTAAGCTGTCCGACCCTCCCTTCAAAATTGAGGGTCTGACTTTCTATTTTGGGAGGTCCGACCCTGCTTAGCTGGGTATGCGACCCTTCCCCTATTTTAAGTGTTTTTGGGTCGATTTGATACCTGGGATCTTGATCTCCTTCACGCCCTTGGTCCATTTGGCTCGACCATGATGGGTAAACCTGGTTCAAGGTGGTAAGGCCGGGTTAGATTGACACGGATCTTACAAATAAATCGACGGTTCAATCAGGATCTCAAATAGGTTGTGCCCGTTTGCTTAAACCATACACATCTACAATCATAATAAGAGTAAATACACAATAGCGGAAGTCTTAAATATTAAATGAACTGAGAATCTAAATGTGATAATCATAAATAAAATACCAATTATCTGTCATTGACTGAGACATAAGTAAATAAAATAATCAATTACATTTATTCAATAATCCAAATAAAATCTAATCGAAAACGCATGAGTTGCATTCGCATGACGAATCATGCGTCTCCATTATATCTTCTGCGTACATCGTCGCAACATACCCGAATGCGGGAGCACTCATATAATCTTCCACGGTCATACTTGCATCATCAACTAAAATATTCGAATTTGAAAAGGGTGAGCACACATCACGGCTCAGTGAGCAAACAAAACAATGCAACAAACATATGCATGCATTCAATTCATATATGTGGTTTGGTATATAAGTTTGTAATGTGCTATAGAAAGGTTCGATGGCCGCCTCACCTCTATACACAGGGTGTGTAAGCCCACCCAATGGATCAAACACCATTGTCGTCCACATCCACCCCACCATGGAATAGAGATAAAGCTAAAGTGCTTAGGACCGCACCGCATCACACTTCCCCTGATGCTCTACCCATACCATCACGTAAGCCCCTGTTGGCGAGGGCTTGCAAACTGGGCTCGCAACTAACCAATCCTAATGTCAAACAGTGTATCCAAGGCCTCACCCCAGCATCCCTCATACGTCCATAGAGATAGAGCTAAGGCCCCCCAGCAGAGTCAGAGATTACACGGTCCGAGACCACCTCCCCTGATGCCCTACGATGTAATAGTTCTGCTAAGGTAATGGCGATACGACGATGTCAGTGGACAAGACTTGAGTAGAGATAGGGCTAAAGTGCTTAGGACCGCACCGCATCACACTTCCCCTGATACCCCACTCACATCAAGTACACCAACCACACACAAGCATTCACATGTCTATTCCTAGCATCATCATCATCATCATGTTGTAAATAAACTGAATTAAATATGCATAAACAGTAATAACAGGAATAGTAGATGACATGTGATATGCACATTACAATCATACAATCATAGCATCATACATGGTATTGGACTCAATAAACGAAAATAATTTATTATTAATTTAGGTCTTGTTCCTCACCTTTGATTGAGTGTAGATCCTCTTTCAAGCTTTAAGAATCACTTTTATATCACTAGGAGAACCTAACAAGTCGATAGATTTTAATTAGAATTAATTCCAACAATTTTAAGCTTGCTGTATAGCTAGGGTCGCAAGTTGGATCACAAGTAGGGTAGCAGTTTTCTGAGACCCCAGGGTGTAGGGTCGGTCATAGGGTCGATTACCCATCGACCCTAGGTGCGACCACAGCCTCCTTGGACTTCCCGAGAGCATGGGGTCGATCCTGTGGTCTGGTAGGGTCGATTACCAATCGACCCTACGTGCTACCACACGTAGTTTGAGTCGACCTTTCATCCTACAATCCATTCTTTCATGTTTGGATCCTTTGACTTACTTTTATAGTCCATTCTATGATTGTTCTATGGCTCAAAACTCCAAGTTACACACTTTACTTTGTTTACAATGATTTCCTCCATGGATTCCATTGAAATTTATCCATGGATGGATGATTTGGGTTTCTCCTAGATCCTACCCTCTTCATAAACTATTCTAGGGTCTTACATAATTCATGGAGAATATATTCATACCTTAGGGTTGCTGAGATTCAGAGATTTCTCTGAATTTCTTCTCCTTAGTCTTCTTCTCCAATTCTCCTTCTCTTCTCCTTCTCTTCTCTTTCTCTCACTTTCAATTAAGGTTTCAAAAGGAGTGAAAGAGGCTAAGAGACGTCCTAATTATAGAGGAAAACCTCCCAAAATAAGTCTCATCGAGATTAGGAAAGCATCCCCTTGAAATTAGAAAAGTTTCCTAATTACAATTTCAGTCTGTCATCTTAGGGTCGATGCTAGGGTCGCAGGATCCGTCGACCCTAGGGTCTCAAGTCATCCAACCCTAGTACTGAAAAATCATGGGTTGGACTCTGTTGAGCATGGGGTCGACCCTACCTGTTTAGGCATGCGAGCCTACCCCTCAAATTTACTGTTTTTGGATCAATTTCATACCTGGTCTTGTGATTTCCTTCACACACTTGGTCCACTTGGCTCGACCATGATAGGTAGACCTGGTACAAGGTGGTAAGACCGATTAGTTTGATACGGGTCTTACAACTATAACCAAGGAAAACACATGGTATTGAGCGCATACTGAATTTTATAGAATTGTAAGGTCAAAGGAGGGGGAAGGCAGTACACCCAAATACTTTAAGGAATGCGTAATTAGGTGTCTTTTTTAATAAGACTTCAAATGGAGATTTATTTTGTAAAATCGGTGTGGATAATCGATTTATGAGAAAAGTAGCCGTTTGGAATGCATAGTCCCAAAATGTCATAGGTAATGAAGCATGTGCCAACAGAATAAGACCGGTATCGATAATGTGTCGAATTTTTCATTCTGCAGTTCCATTTTGTTCATGCTTATGGGGACATGCAACTCTATGAATAATTCTAATTTTTCGAAGTGAAGTATTCACCTTTTGGTATTCTCCTCCCCAATTAGATTGAAAACATTTGATTTTTGTGGAAAATTGATTTTCAACCATTACTCGAAATTGATCAAAAATTGCAGGAATAGAGGATCGTTACAATATAGGATAATACCATGTGTATTTGGAATAATCATCAATAAAAAATAAGAAAATAGAGATTATTAGTAGAGGAAACATATGGAGCAGGTCCCCATACATCACTATAAATCAAATCTAAAAGTGCATTACTAACAGATCCTTTTAATGGTAATGAGAACCGATGAGTCTTACCCATAAAACAAGCAGCACATTTATTAATAATAGATGATGAAGTAGGTACAGAATGGAAGGAGATTAGGTGCTTGACAGTTCGGGAATGGGGATGACCCAACCGTGCATGCCAATCATCTACATTGATAGGTACTATAGAGTGAACATGGTGAGCGAAAGGTTTATGGGAAGGAAGACTAGTCGGCAGCTTGTACAGTCCATCATCAAGTCGGCCTTTCAGCAATACCCTATTCGTCACCTGATCTTTCACAAGAAAATAATAGGGGTGAAATTCAAAATAACATTGGTTATCCTTTGTGAATTGGTGAATTGATAATAGATTCTTTTGAATGTGTGGAACATGGAGAGTATTAGAAAATTGAAAAGAGGAGTTTGGTGATAGAGAAATAGAGGAAGAACCAATATGACTAATATTAAAACCAACTCCATTACCAACCCGTAATGATTCCTTACCATTATATCTATTGGAGACATGCAAATCGCTGAGGTCGGGTGTCACATGATGAGTAGCCGCTGTATCAGGATACCATTCATGTGGAAATATTGGTGGAGTAGGAAGTAGTCCTACCATGTTTGCAGTTGGATTATTGGTGGAGGTAGGTGTTGCACCACCAGTGTATCGAAAGTAGCATTTGGATGTCAGGTGATTGGAACGATTGCAGATTTGACACCTTTCTCTCTTACCATGTCGGTGTCCATGTTTTCTGTTTTGACCAAAGTTGGAGGGTGGTCGAGAATGGGAAGAGCCTTGTGGAGGGATTTGCATAGGTCCTTGTGAAGGCAAATAGGAATGCGTAGGAGCATTCGGTGAACGTTGCATAGTGCTCAGGTTAGCAGTGATAACCGATTCGGCATTATTGAGTCGCATTTCATAGACTGCAGTGTACTGAGACCGGTACAGAGACTAGTATTAAGACCGGTATCGAGACCAGAATATATCGCAATGCATACTGGTCTCACTATACTGAGACCGGTACTGCAACCGGTATGCTTACCGAAGCCTGTTGTTGGCCAAACTTGGTTCTGACCAACTGTAACCCTAATAGTTTAATTCTAATCTATAAGTATGATCATGTAGGACATGTAGACAGTGTGAGTGGACTCCGTGATGCAGAGTGGAATTGTTATCACGCGTCAAGTAAGGGACAAGACCCCAAACCCTAAGTAACTAAGTAACAGTAAACCGTTGTGATCATATCTGTTTCTGTGATTATTGTTGTTGCTTGTGCATTTTACATGCCATCTAGTTATTTAAATTTTATTATCTGCTCATGCATATTCGTATGCTAGGATGTTGTTTGTTTAGTCATGTGATTGTTTTCGTTAGTGTGTGGAATGTGAAGGGGAGTGGAGCCCTGGATATATCCTCACACTAACACCTTTTCGTATCGCCGTCTAACTTAGCGAGCTTGGTGTGAATAAGGTATCAGGGGGAGGACGTGGGATTGTGGCATAGCCTGCCCACCAGACTCGAGTCCTATCTATATGTCGTAGGGAGCTATGTTAGGATAGGGCCATAGATAGTGTGATGACATATAGGACTGGTTAGAAATGGAACCCACTTGCAAACCCTTGCCAATAGGGGTTTAGGTGTTGGTGCGGTGTAGGGTATCAGGGGGAGGACGTGGGATGGTGGCTCAGCCTGCCCGCCAGACTCTAACTCTATCTCTATATCGGAGTGAGTGATGTGGGGTAACAGCAGTAGTGTGGATCGGAGCCTGACTGTTGGGTGTGCTCACGCTCTCGTGCATGGAGGTGCGGTGGTCGTCAAACTTTACCATAGCATTTTCTGCAAGTTATACCTGACCCAATTGTAATGTTATTTCATACATTTTGTATGTTGCATTGGTCTTGTGCTTTACTGAGCTAAGTTGTGAGCTCACCCGAATATTATATATATTCTCTTTTTCAGATCTTGATGCAGGTTATACGGTTGAAGATTTTATGGCTGCCCTAGCATACATAACAGTAGCTGCTATTGACACACAGGCAGTAGAGGACGAGCATGACGCCTCATGCGAGTGCTCTTTCAGTGTGTTCCTTTAGGGATTATTTATATATATTTTTTTTTCAGTTGGGTATAGACAATATAATAAATTATTATTTATGATTATGGATGATGGCATAACTGGATATTATTTAATTACAAATAGAAAACTCAGTTCATTTATTTATTTAAGTCCGCTACTATTTATTAATCTCTGATTATGGTTGGTTTGCTTGGATGGTTTGTTGACACGGTCTATTAAGATCCTGGTGTGAGCCGTGGTTTGGAGGCGGTTCACTCACACTTCTGGTTCAGCCGGAATTGGGGTATGACAGAAAATGTTAGCTAATTGGGCATGAGTTGAGATGAAGTAAACATCGAAAAGACGTTGAGCAACCAAATGTCAAACATAGTGGTAGTCAATCTCAATATGCTTTGTCCGTGAATGAAAAATTAGATTAGCAGTGAGGTATGTTGAACCGAGATTGTCACACCATAAAATTGGAGACTGAGGAAGCTTAACACCGAGTTCATGTAAGAGAGAGTGGAGCCACTGTAATTCGGCAGTGGTATCTGCTAGGGAGCGATATTCTGCCTCGGTAGATGATCAGGCAATGGTGTGTTGTTTCTTAGCTAACCAAGAGATTAAATTAGGACCTAAAAATACTGCAAAACCACCGGTTGAATGACGATCGTCTACACAGCTGACCCAATCAGCATCACTGTAAGCAAAGAGTTGGTTGCAAGGTCCCCTTGATATAGACAGGCCATGAGTGTAGGTCTGCTTGAGATAACGCAGTATGCATTTGACGGCTTGCCAATGTTCATCGGTTGGAGCCTTCATAAATTGACAAACTTTATTGACCGAATAAGAGATATCAGGTCGAGTCAGTGTGGCATATTGCAATGTGTCAACTGTACTCCTATAGACTGTAGCATCTGCCAAAGGAGTACCACTATGTATAGAGAGCCGAGTAGTGGTGGCCATGGGTGTAGTAATGGGCTTCGCCTCAGCCATTGAAGTTTTTCGAAGTAGATCCAAAATGTACTTATGTTGTGAAAGTATAATATCCATTGTAAGTTGGAATTACTTCAATACCAAAGAAATAATAGAAGGAGCCCAAATCCCGAACTGCAAATTCTTTGCTGAGAGAGGCTATTACCGATGTGATGAAGGTTGAGTCAGATCATGTTAAGACAATATCATCAACATAAATTAAGATATACATACATCGACTGCCATCATTAAAGATGAAGAGAGAGGTGTCGATTTTGGAGCCCTCAAAACCGATGGAAATCAAGAATGTGCTCAACCGATGAAACCATGCACGGGGGGCCTGTTTTAAACCATACAGAGACTTGTGAAGCTTGCAAATGTGATGAGGTCGGGATTCGTCAATGAAGCCTATTGGATGTGACATATAAACCTCTTCTGTTAGTGTGCCATGGAGAAAAGCATTGCTCACGTCAAGCTGGCGAATGCACCAACGATGGGTAGTTGCAATAGTCAAGATAGTGTGTACTGTAGTTGGTTTAACCACTGAGCTGAATGTTTCTCCATAGTCTAGGCCCTCTTGTTGATTGTATCTTTTGGCAATCAATCTTGCTTTGTAGCGTTTAATGCTACTATTGGACTTCCTTTTAATGCAAAATACCATTTTGAACCGACCACATTAAAGGAAGGGGAAGGAGGAACTAAGCTCCAAGTTCCATTCTTAAGCAAAGCATTGAATTTGGTCATCATAGCAGCTCTCCATTGAGGATGTTTTTGAGCCTCTGTAAAATTGTTTGGCTCCACTTCACTGTTGCAGGTGGTCATATGAGCCGAAGGAATAGGGTACTTCGATGAAGGTTTTGGATTGTGACGCAGCTGCATGTAGTGAGTGCGTTGAGGAGCAACCAGAGGAGGTGCTAGTGAATCTTGGGGTTGTGGACTGAGGTCCTGTGGTGAATCTACAATGGTAGGTAAATCTACAACTTCTTCAATAAAAGCATTAGTAGAAATCAAGGGATTGGGGAGATTGGAAGTAATATTAGCATCGGTCAATGAAGGGGATATGATAGGAGGGGAGGATGGAGAAGATACCTGGAGACATGGATGGAGGATCTGGTGGAGCCCGAGGTGATGATGGGTGTCCATTAGGAGCCAAAATCGACAGACATGGGACCGATGTGGGTGGGGGAGGACTAGGGGATGATGGGGATACCGATGCATATGGGAAAGAATTCTCAATAAATTGCACATGTCGTGCAATGTACATTCGATTTGTTCTGTAATCTAGGCATCGATATCCCATATGAAGGGGACTATAACCAAGGAAAACACATGGTATTGAGCGCATACTGAATTTTGTAGAATTGTAAGGTCAAAGGAGGGGGAAGGCAGTACATCCAAATACTTTAAGGAATGCGTAATTAGGTGTCTTTTTGAATAAGACTTCAAATGGAGATTTATTTTGTAAAACCGGTGTGGATAATCGATTTATGAGAAAAGTAGCCTTTTAGAATGCATAGTCCCAAAATGTCATAGGTAATAAAGCATGTGCCAACAGACTATGACCGGTATCGACAATGTGTCGAATTTTCCATTTTGCAGTTCCATTTTGTTCATGCGTATGGGGACATGCAACTCTATGAATAATTCTAATTTTTTGAAGTGAAGTATTCACCTTTTGGTATTCCCCTCCCCAATTAGATTGAAAACATTTGATTTTTGTGGAAAACTGATTTTCAACCATTTCTCGAAATTGATCAAAAATTGTAGGAACAGAGGATCGTTTCAATATAGAATAATACCATGTGTATTTGGAATAATCATCAATAAAAAATAAGAAAGTAGAGATTATTAGTAGAGGAAACATATGGAGCAGGTTCCCATACATCACTATAAATCAAATTCAAAAGTGCATTACTAACAGACCCTGTTAATGGTAATGAGAACCGATGAGTCTTGCCCATAAAACAAGCAGCACATTTATTAATAATAAATGATGAAGTAGGTAGAGAATGGGAGGAGATTAGGTGATTGATAGTTCGGGAATGGGGATGACCCAACCGTGCATGCCAATCATCTACATTGATAGGTACTATGGAGTGAACATGGTGAGTGAAAGGTTTATAGGAAGGAAGACTAGTCGGCAGCTTGTACAGTCCATCATCAAGTTGGCCTTTCAGCAGTACCCTGTTCATCACCTGATCTTTCACAAGAAAATAATAGGGGTGAAATTCTAAATAACATTGGTTATCCTTTGTGAATTGGTGAACTGATAATAGATTCTTTTGAATGTGTGGAACATGGAAAGTATTAGAAAATTGAAAAGAGGAGTTTGGTGATAGAGAAATAGAGGAGGAACCGATATAACTAATATTAAAACCAACTCCATTACCAACTCGTAATGATTCATTACCATTATATCTATTGGAGACATGCAAATTGTTGAGGTCGGGTGTCACATGATGAGTAGCCGCTGTATCAGGATACCATTCATGTAAAAATGTTGGTGGAGTAGGAAGTAGTCCTGCCATGTTTACAGTTGGATTATTGGTGGAGGTAGGTGTTGCACCACCAGTGTATCTAAAGTAGCATTTGGATACCAGGTGAATGGAACGATTGTAGATTTGACACCTTTCTCTCTTACCATGTCGGTGTCCATGTTTTCTGTTTTGACCAAGTTGGAGGGTGGTCGAGAATGGGGAGAGCCTTGTGGAGGGGTTTGCATAGGTCCTCGTGAAGGCAAATAGGAATGCGTAGGAGCATTCGGTGAGTGTTGCATAGTGCTCAGGTTAGCAGTGATAATCGATTGGGCATTATTGAGTCGCATTTCATGACTCAATAAAAGGCAATGAAGATCATGGAAGGGAAGGGCCTCAAACTTTGTAGCTAGTGCAGCAATTATGTCACTGTAATCAGCTCCAAGATTATGGAAAACAATGATATTAAGCTCCTCTATAGAAAGTGGTTTATTGGATGCTATCAACTGGTTCGAAATATATTTAACCTCACGGAGGTATTCAGAAACAGTTTTGTTACCTTTTACCATACCTTGGAGTTGCATATGTAGTTGTAGAATACTGGTGTGAGATAAGGTGCCAAAGACAGAACGTAAAGCCGACCATACTGCTGCAGCCGAGTTCAAGCCAACTACATATGGAAGGACTTCTGGACTAAGAGAGAAAATCAACCACCTTAAGACCATTTGATCCTTACAGATCCAGTCTTCATAGCTAGGATTAGGAAGAATGGTGATGGTAGGTGGAGCAGAATTCTTCGAAGGAGAAGTGGGAGTGGCGGTGGTGGTGGTGATTGTCGGGGGTGGACTTGGCTTAGTGCCATCAACAAAGTCAATCAAATCATAGCTCCTAAGAAGAGGGAGGAGTTGAGTAGTCCATAGAAGATAATTATCAGACTGTAGTTTGATGGAAAGATGATGGTGAATATTAAGAGAGGAAGAGATTGACGAACCAGACATAGGAACAAAAGCTGAAGCGGAAGTCATGGAGAATACCCGATCATCTGATACCATGTAAAATCTAAAATTTTGAATTGATTCAAAACCTTGCCCAAATACATTGGGTACAGGTATATTTATAATATGCTAGAGTTGTTTACATTGTGTATTTGAATTACAAATTTTGAATTTGAAATCTTTGTGACCGATGAAAGGAATTAAGAGCTGGATATCAAATCCAGTTATTGTTTTTGTAAGTTACAAATTTTGAATTTGAATATTTGTAACCATTGAGAGATTCTCTCTTTAATTTTGTAATTCAAAAATTGAATTTGAATCTTTGTAACCGGTGAGAATTCAAATTGTAATCGGTGAGAGATTTTGTCTTTAATTTTCTAATTTATAATTTGAATTTGAATCTTTGTAACCGGTGAGAGATTCTCTCCTTAACAGTCACACCTCTAGATTGGAAAACATGAGTGAGAACCATATTACAGAAGACCTGAATCCACGTCATTACAGAAACAAGGAAATTGCCATTAAAATGATTTTAGGGTATTTTGCATTGATCCCCAACATTAGGGGACTCATGCACACAATCCACCTTATAAACATAAGGGCATTATATTAATTGTGAAGGTAAACCAAAGGGCATTCTAGATCTGAAGGTAGACAAGCACCTCAATTAGGAGGCTAGAATCTCAATGGACTTTAAAGATGTTCATCACCATCATAGAGATACAAATATCTCGAGGTCGTAGAGGCAAAGGGGAATGGAAAAACTTGAAATACCGAATTAAAATATACTTCTTCTGCTGGAGTGAGCACATTGATTGCTTTTGAGATCAAAAACAACCTTTCCTTAAAAAAAAATTAGATTCAAATCAACAAAAAGATATGTTATTTTTATCAAGATCTATGATTAAACAATCAATATATTGAAAGTGCAACTGTCTGAGGGCTACAAAACAATATTTCCTTATGGTTGAATATGAGAAAAGCTTTAAGCAAAGAATGAACAAAAGTGATATGCATGAGACCTTCTCAGGGGGATATGCTCTGGTTTAGTTTCAATTCTTTTCATCTTGAGACTGGTTGAGATCTCCAATACTTAGCCTTTTCAAAACCATTCCGGTGAAACCGATAATCCTCGAAAGTCTTCTGGATCTCAGCTTGCGTATTCATTACAAATGGCCCATACTGAACAACAGGTTCATGGAGGGGCTGTCCAGCAATAAGGACAAATCTCAGTGGCTCAGTGGAGTTGTTCCACACACTGAGCCCATCATCCCCTGGACCTAATAGCAAGAGGTGGTGAGCTGTGGCTGTAGAAGACTTCAAAGACCCAAAGACACCCTCCCCTTCAAGGACATATACAAATGAGTTCCAAGACTCTGGGATGCTTTGGTGCCATTCAGCTCCTGCCTTCATGATGACATCAAGGTACATTGCAGGTGTCCTAGTGAATACTGGAGACTTGACTCCCATGGATTCTCCTGCAATAATTCTGACCTCAACCCCATCTTTTTCAGCCCTCTTGATCTCCTCCCTGAGCAAGTCCTGGTATCTAGGCTCAATCCTGTAATTGAATTTGGGTTCAGGATTATAAAATTATGGAGGTAACCAAAAAAAAATTACCAGAAAGAAGAGATAGATTGGCTGATGGATTCTTACATTTTGTCTTCAGATGATAAATTGATCCAAAGCTGCAAGCCCCTGTTGGGACCTCCTTCTGCAGGCATTTCTGAGTGAATTATCCCTCGACCGGCAGTCATCCACTGAAGTACAGGATATATGAAAACAAATGATGAATGAGACCCAAAACATCAAATGTAACTGTTTATAAATCTCTAATCTCATCAACAAGGATACTGGTCCTTCAGTATTTTACTATTTTCACCTGTACATCACCAGTTCTTATTGTGCCTTTGCTTCCAGAAAAATCTTGATGAGTAACAGCTCCCTGAAATCCATGAACCACTAATTCAGCTCCTCAAAATCTAATAGCTACATGAATTAATTGAAACTAGAGAGAGAGAGAGAGAGAGAGAGAGAGAGCTGCTAACAACACTGACCTCCAACATATATGTAACAGTCTCAAACCCTGATTGGAAGAATAGAAAAAAGAATGAATCAAAGGCTATTAGTAACCGGATGCAAAACCCAAAATAGAAACTGCAGATTAATCGATGAGATTCTCAAACCTCTATGTGGATGGTCAGGAAATCCAGCAGGAGGAGTAACTGCACAAGCAAAGGTAAAAGCTTAATAAAATTCTGTACCTCATAATTAAGAAAGCCAATACATGACTTGAAAACAATCAAGAAGATACCTACCAGAGAACTCATCCAACAGGAGAAAAGGATCAAAACGCCTCAATTCCATACTGAAAGGAAACCACAAAAACCCACAAAATAATAATAGTTATTAAGCAGAGCATGATTAAAAGGAAAGAGAGAACCTACAACAGATAAATACTTAGAA